>CM077153.1:280850785-281049181 GCA_039583875.1 Platanthera guangdongensis | reverse complement strand
CCATAGGCGGGCTAAAAGAGTCGCGAGCAATTACAAATACGAGATAACTGCGAAAAGACAATAGCCCCGCGGTATCCCGCGAGCGAGGGGCAAAACAACTGGGTCAGTACTCGACCCACTTCCACCTGTGCCGCCTCTTCGTTCCCGCCCGAGGCGGCACGCGGGGATCGTGGTAATCGCGAACCGCCACCAGCTCCCGCTGAGCCAGGCCGACCTGCTCCACGGCGCTCTTAAGATGCCCCTCGGCTCGCGTTATATGCACGCCCGGCGAGGTGACGTCGTCGTCTTCCGCTTCACGCCGAGGGCCCTCCAGGACAGCGAGCCGGGCCTCAGTCTCGGCCTTGTCTTCATCAATCCTCCTCATGATCTCCTTCAACAGCAGTGTGTGTTTCTGGAACAGCCGTGTCACCTGCCCCTTCATCCTGACCGCGTCGGTCGGGTCGCCCAGGTAGTCAGAAACGCTGTCCACGTCAGGCGGAGGCGAGTACCCTTCGCTCATCTCGGTCTCAGGAGAGGCCCTGCGAAAGCCTGCAAGCGAGGCGAGTCAGAGGGAGCGAGCAAGAGGCGAAGCCCAACGATAAAAACCAGCTCACCAGGGTTGGCACATCGCCCGCACCGACAGATGGGCGAGAAGAGCCCGGCCGACCCTGAAAGTTCCCTCCCTCGAGGGTCTCAAGAGATTTCCCCAGCCCATGGGAGACCGCCGGACGGGGAGTTTCCGGAGGTGGGCGATCCGGACCTGGGGAACTCGCGATCTTCTCAGGCGACGGAGGCGGGGGACGATCCTCCCCCCGGTTCTCCACCTCCTCACAGGGAATTACCTGCAAAACAGGGAGTCAGGGGAACAGCGATAATCAGCGGAAGGCCACGTACCCCGGGGACGACCTCAGCACCCGCCGCCGAGCTGGAGGCCGGGCAGTCACCCGCCGGAGACCGCCTGACGATCTTCCCTTCGCCGGCCTGAAGACAGGGCCGGGAGACCCGCGTGATAACCAAGGGGCGGCCTCGAGGGCCTCCTCCTGAGTCTTCAGGCTCGCTGCCGCCAGGCGAGCTCGCACTTCTTCGCTAACCGACATCGAGAAATCAGGACCTGCTCAAAGGAAATAAAGAGAGCTGGGGAGCCTCCTCCAAGGGTTAGCGGTGTGTATTTATAGCAGGACAGTGGGCCCCACCAGAAGATTCCCTGCCAGCTCAGCACAGTGCTCGCCGAACACGCGGGTTGGATGATTCTTTCCCGAGCTTGATTCAAGCTCGAAAAGAGCGGGGATTGTGTACAACCCCGTGTCCGGCGAGCGGGTCCCGCCAGGAAGGATGAGTGGACCTGGACCCGCGACCCGCACCCGGGCGGCGAGGCGGGCTATGCGGCGGAAGGCCTGACCCGCTCCCGCACACCACAGGCAAGCGGGCTGGCAACCCGCGGCGAGCGGGCTGGCAACCCGCGACGAGCGAGCTGGACCCAAGGATGGCGACCCGCCGGCTGACCCCCCCCGCATGCGACCTGACTGCCGATCCGCCCGGCAAAAGGCCGGCAGCTCGCCCCTATCGGCTCGCGCTCGCCCAAGGAGAACGGGCGAGCCCCGGAGCCAGGTCGCGCCCGCCTCCTGCAGAGGAACTGAAGGCGAGCTGACCGCCCAGGGGTGCGAATAGCTCCTCAGAACAGCGGAGCCTCGCTGTTGGCAGACCAGTTTGGACTGCGCATAGCCGTTCAGAACAGCGGAGTTTGGCTGTTGGCAGACCCAACCAGGGGCCTTTTTGGTATTTCCAGGTCAGTTCTTTTGGTTATTGGCAGTTCAGATTCTGAAAATCTATAATAAGACCCAAGGGGTACCTCAGAGGGCACGCTTTCATTGCCTTCTTGCCCTCATTCTCAAGTGTTCTCTGAGGGTACCTTAGCTCGGCTCTTGGCTAAGGAGGGGAAGCGCTCAGAGATCTTCCGGGTTTGTGGTGGGACCTCCCTGCCGAGCCCTTGGGTCTGTCCTTTCTTGTCTCTCTCGTTGTTTTTCTTGCAGGTGCGAAGTAGGCGCGAGACCACCCATTCCCCAAGGGTCGAACTCCACAAGAGGCCGGTTTCCGGTTTCAACAAACCTGCCCTGCCAGCTAGTGAGAGCCTGACAGCGGAATCCATCTCGGAGCTAAGGGACTTAGGCTTCCACGAGAGATCAACCTGCCCTGCCAGTTAGTGAGAGCCTGACAGCGGAATCCATCTCGGAGCTAAGGGACTTAGCCTTCACGAGAGATCAACCTGCCCTGCCAGCTAGTGAGAGCCTGACAGCGGAATCCATCTCGGAGCTAAGAGACTTAGCCTCCACGAGAGATCAACCTGCCCTGCCAGCTAGTGAGAGCCTGACAGCGGAATCCATCTCGGAGCTAAAGGACTTAGCCTCCACGAGAGATCAACCTGCCCTGCCAGCTAGTGAGAGCCTGACAGCGGAATCCATCTCGGAGCTAAAGGACTTGGCCTCCACGAGAGATCAACTTGCCCTGCCAGCTAGTGAGAGCTTGACAGCGGAATCCATCTCGGAGCTAAGGGACTTGGGCTTCCATAAAATTAAGATCAACCTGCCCTGCCAGCTAGTGAGAGCCTGACAGTGGAATCCATCTCGGAGCTAAAGGACTTAGCCTCCACGAGAGATCAACCTGCCCTGCCAGCTAGTGATAGCCTGACAGCGGAATCCATCTTAGAGCTAAAGGACTTAGCCTCCACGAGAGATCAACCTGCCCTGCCAGCTAGTGAGAGCCTGGCAGCAGAATCCATATCGGAGCTAAGGGACTTGGCTTCCACGAGAGATACCACCAACCCTGCCCAGCTAGTGAGAGCCTGGGCAGTGGGACCATCTCGGAGCACAAGAACTAGACATCTCATTCAAATCTTACCAAATCCTACATCCTCAAACGGGGAAAACATAAGTTACATGGTCCCCTGACCCAGCTGGTCAGGGGTAGCACTGGTTACAAGGCAAGAAAAAGGAAAAAACTGAAAGGCTACCGCAAGGCGAGGCACCCTCAGGGGGCCTAGGCATGATGGCTAGCTGTCTTCCGCTTCCTTTTCCTCGGACATTTCCATCTTGCTCAAGCTCTCCATGACCTTTTCCATCTCCTCTGCCTTGGCCAACCAAGATATGGTGTTTACGGCCGTGACGTAGCACTGCCTTGCCATTCTGGAGTCCCCCTTGACTCTGACCTGGATCCCTCCGGAGATGAACTTGATGCATTGGTGGAAGGAAGATGACACACAACGAAAGGCACTGATGAGGGGCCTTTCGAAGATGGCGTTGTAGCTGCTTGGAGCGTCAACAATGACGAACCGGCAATTCCTTGAGGCCCCTCCCAACTTTACTTGGAGTCTCACTCCACCTTCGACCTCCTTCCTTTCTCCTAAGAATCCGAACAGGGGGCCGTCCGAGGCCAACACCCTACTTGGCTCTACCTTCATCTCATCAAACGCCTTCCTGAAAACGACGTTGACGGAGCTTCCGTTGTCAACCAAGATTCGGGAGACGGTGTAGCCCTCGATGGCCATCTGGATGACCAGCGCATCGCAAAACGGATCCTCATGATCTGGCAGGTCCTTTACCGAGAAGGTGATCTTCTCCTCCTGGGGCGGTGTCTGGGAGTCGAGGCAACACTCCTTCGATACATGACATGGAGGCTTGCCTTCCGAGTGGCCTCAATCCCCACTCCACCATGGATCACCGCTATACCGCCTCGGGGTCCGACATCAACCCGGTCCTCACACACATCATCCCCTCCTTCTCTGGGCAGAACCTCTTCAACCCGTACTGGTGGCTGTGGCTGAGCAGGGTCTCTCGCCCCCCTTACTTCCAGGAACTCGGGGCAGGTAGCTGTGGCGTGCCCCTCCACCTGGTGGAAGTCACAGTACGGCAGCTCTACCCTGACCCTTCTCCTTCCCTGGCGGTTCCTCCTCTCCCTTCGACCAATCTCCATCGCTTGCTGGGGTGGGGGCAGGAGTTGCCTAGGGGCTTGCCTCTGGAAGTTGAACCTTCCTTGGCCCCCATGGAAGTTTCCCCCATCGTGGGCGTAACCTTTTCCTGGGCCCTGAGCGGGTCCTCCCTGCTGCCTCCACCTGGTTCCGGACACTCCTGAGCTCTCCGCTCCTCTCTCCTTCTTCCCTCCTGGGGCCTCGAGCCACCTTGCTCCTTTTCCTCTGTCTCTGTCAGCTTTGCCAACTTCTTGACAAACACCGGGTTGGCCGCCTCCATGGCTATCTCCTCTGCCGCCCTTTCCATCAGCTCCTCGAAGGAAAGGGGGGCCTTCCGGGTCAAGCTCATCTTGAAGAAGCCCTCCTTCAGCCCAACGGTGAAGGCCATCTGGAGAGCATACCCTGTCATCTCCTGGACCTCCAGGATATCTTCTTGGAACGGTCAACGTAGCGGGCCAACGACTCCTCGGCCCCCTGCCTTATCAAGAAGATGGATTCAGGACTCCTCTTCCGCTTCTTGGAGGTGGAGAAGCGGAGCTGGAAGCTTCGGCTCAAGTCCTCGAACCCATAGATCGACCTCGGATGGAGTTGATGGAACCAGTCCCTTGCCTTCTCCTTCAGCGTGATCGCAAAGAGGCGACACTTGAAGGCATCCGTCATCGGCCTGATGGAGACGGCATCCTCGAACCACTGCAGATGCTGGACGGGGTCATACTTCCCCGTATAGTAAGCCATGTCTGGCTCTCTGAACCCCTCAGGAACGGGAGCTGAGATGATCAACTCGCTGAAGGGTGACCCCCTAAGGGGTGGTCTCGCCACCTCCACTCGCGCAACCTGCTCGCCTGGGAGGTTGGCACTCGCCGGGCTAGAGAACAACTCCCGGCCAGTGAGGTCTCGCTCGACCACATCTCTCATCCTCTCCTTTCCTGGCCTTCTTCCTGGTGCACTTCCTTCTCCCCCGCTGGGGTCATCTCGCCTAGACCCCTGTGAGTCGACTCGTCGAGGGGAGGAGCCAGCTCCTGGTGGTCGGGGTGGAGCTGCCACCCTGAGGAGCAATGCTTCGCAGCATCTCCATGATGCCCTGGATGGAGGCCATGAACTCTTGCCTCCCCACAAAGGGTCCTGGGGTGGGGAGCTCGCCGAGATCATCACTACCTCCTTGACCTCCCGTCATGACACTCTCCTGAGATCTTCTGTGTTGGTCAACCTCCACGCTCACCGCACCAAAGTGTTGAAGCCAAAATTGACCTCTGTGGAGTTCGGGGTCCCAAAAGAGGGGTGACCTCACACCTACTACACTCGGGAGAACGTCACGGACCAGAGGCTTAGGAAACTATGAACAGACCCTCGGCTCTAGCGCGGAGGTCCCACCTCACACCCGAAAGGCTACTTGAGCACTTCCCCTCCCTAGCCAATGCTCGAGCTAGGGTGCTTTGAAGAGCTCTCTCTACTCTCTACCAAGAAGAAGAAGCTAAGGGAGGAGGAAGCCAAAAAAGAATCCTTTCCAAGGCACCCAAGGGGGTCTATTTATAGTTTTCCAAATCCCATGGGCCAAAAATGACCAAAAAACCCCCACGGCCAAAAGGCCTCGGGCCAATAGGAAACCGCCACGCCGGGGGGTAAAAAGGGAATTCCCCCCGAGGGCAAGAAGGTAAAACCGTAGGGGGGCAAGGAGAGACCCCGGCCTCTGGCCGGTCTCGCGCCCGCCAGGCCGCCGGGCGAGAAGGGGGGCAGGGCGAGACCCCGGCCCCGGCCGGTCTCGCCCCGCCAGGCCGCCAAACAGAAGGGAGGCAGGGCGAGACCTCGGCCCCCGGCCGGTCTCGCCCCGCCAGGCCGCCAAACAGAAGGGAGGCAGGGCGAGACCTCGGCCCCCGGCCGGTCTCGCCCCGCCAGGCCGCCAAACAGAAGGGAGGCAGGGCGAGACCTCGGCCCCCGACCGATCTTGCCCCGCCAGGCCGCCAAACAGAAGGGAGGCAGGGCGAGACCTCGGCTCCCGGCCGATCTCGCCCCGCCAGGCCGCCAAACAGAAGGGAGGCAGGGCGAGACCTCGGCCCCCGGCCGGTCTCGCCCCGCCAGGCCGCCAAACAGAAGGGAGGCAGGGCGAGACCTCAGCCCCCGGTCGGTCTCGCCCCGCCAGGCCGCCAAAACACCTATCGGGACGGGGCGGGTGTCAGCCAGCTTGTCGCACCCGCCCCCCAAAAGAGGGCCACCGGGGGGAGGTAGATTTTCCTCCCCCTACTAGTATGTTTCCAAGCCATAGCAAAAATTAGCCCGCAAGAGTTCAAAATGCCCAAAAAGCTTAAAAATGTGTCCGCCTCGTTTAGGGTCCACTCTACGCGAATACGGGGTTGTACACGTAAGCTCTTGTATTTTAACATAAATAACAAAACCTCAAATATTTAGAGAATCATATCTACAATGATGATCATGTCATAGCTCATATTGAGTATAAGTGAGCTTCAAATGAGATACTGTATTCAAAATGTGTTTTGCAGTTAGTACTGTTTCTCCCCAAATGAATTAGACATGCTGGGTGAAAGAGTACAAAATTCAACATTTTTGTTAAAATTCTATTCTTACGCTCAGTAACATCAATGTACTGTGGTGAATAATGAGCTGTAGTTTCAAGAATTGTACAATTAAAGGCACATATTTCCTTAAACCTAGTTGCAGTATATTCTTCTCTTCGATCACTTCTAAATCTCTTGATTTTTAAATTACGACCACTCTATCATGTTTTAAACTTTTACCTAAAAAAATGATGAGTTCCATTATCTCAGCATGAGTAACCTCGGTCTCTTATTCATTGTAGTTCTTCACCTTTTCCTTGACTTCCGTGACCTCGGTTAGAAGACCTCTGTGATTCATTACATAGCAGGTAGCACCGTTGTTCATCCACCGCTCAGAATATGCAATGCGGTGACTACTCCAACCATAGACACAAAAGACTTATGATCAGAGTTATCGACTAGCATGTTTGTAGAATTTTACGGGGTTTCCTCCTTTTTCTTAGAAGCCTTACACTCTGCATACCAGTGACCACACTTTGTTGAAGCCAAAATTTAACTTCGACAAAAGTTCGAAATTCGGGGCGTAGCCAACACCTACTCGTCCCAAGCTCTGCCCTCCGACTGAATGTGAAGGACTAGAAAACGATCCAAAGCCTCAGCAGGGAGGTCCCACCGCTTACCTGGAAGATCTCTGAGCGCTTCCCCTCCAAAGCCAAAAGCTAGGCTTGGAGCTTCTCAGAAAGCACAGGAAAACTTTTAAAATCCTGGGGAAAAAGGTGCTTCTGAAGAACTCCTATGAGCCTATTTATAGTTTTTTGAGTTTTGAACTGCCAATAACCAAACTGAACCGACCTGAAATTACCAAAATACCCCTGGCTGGGTCTGCCAACAGCCAAACTCCGCTGTTTTGAAGAGTTATATGCAGACCACCAAGGGCAAAAGGGTAAAATTACCCGGGGTAGAAGAGTAAAATTCCCCATGAGTATAGAATTGTCAAAACGACCTTCTTTCTATATGGTGAGTAGGGAAGCACCCAGCGGCGAGACGAGCCCTCCTCGCCGTCTCGCAAGCATCCTTCGATATGGGGCCCTCTCGCCGTTAAGGGCCTACTCGCGTCCCAAAAGGGCGTCTCGTCCACTGCAGAGACCACCCGTCCCGCCTCCTACGAGTGGACCACGTGGTCCCACTCGCCTATCCAGTACCTCTCGCCAGCTTCTGTTGTTCGCACCTTGAGTGCCTCTCGCGAGCCCGAGATTGTACACACTTGTCACAGTTGTGAAACTTGCCATTCTTTCTTTTAAAGAAAGCTTTTTGGCAGCCAACTTTGCAGAAGTTTCACCTTTAGGAGTCAGTGGCTTCCAATAAGACTTGTCAGATTGCGAACAAAAGTTGACAGCATGTGAGTACTGACCAACTTGCTCCAAGCACTTGTCAGTAATATTTTGATTCTCAATGTGGATGAACCTTTTTAGTTCATCTAGTATGCTTTTCTCTTTCAGTCTGTGCATTTAAGTCTTGAAAGTGATCCACTCAAAAGACAGATTGCTCAGAATTAGATTTAAAAAGAGACTGTTAGACATCACAGATTATTTCTCTTCCAACTTGAGTCTCATATTTTGCAGCTCAATGATTTGAAAGGTGACTAACGAGTTAATGTTGAATTTAAAGTTGAAAAATTTCTCCATATCAAGCAATCTCATAAATGTGCATTCAAGCAATCTCATATCTCTTTTGCAATCTTGCATGCACCGTAGGTCATGGCAAGTCGAGAATTCAGGGAGTTCGAAGGTAGTCCCTGATGAAATCCTCATCTTTATTCCACTGCAATTCATCTACGTCTTCAGTGATCGTTTCAAAATCACCGAGCACTGTGTATGAAATATCGCGTTCTTCCAAGCCAAGTTGAGCGTTACTATGTCGTACGTGCTATGTTTCAACATTTTTAAATAAAAAATGCAAACTGAAAAGTTATTACATGATCCGAGTAGAGTCGATCAAGTCTACTTCAGATCCAATCGAATAATTTGTTTGTTCTTTCTCTCCAGGTCATCACAATCGTCGAAGGTTAGATCCAATCGAATAATTTCTACTTTACGCTCTAGTGCAAGAGTTGGGCTCTGTTTGGTTGAACTGTTGCTGATAGAAAACTGTTGATTGAAAAAATGCTGATGATGAAAAACCTATTTGATTATGGCGGGAGAGGAATTGTGTTAGAATTTAATCGAAAGGCCGATTTTCAAAGTACTGTGTTAGCGGAGCAATATGCATATTGCTTTTAATTTCCTAATATGTTATTTGGCCCAATACATATTCAAATCATTTCTGGATGAATCCTTTGGGCCATCAATATTGAAAATTTACACCCCCATTAAACTGATTAGACTGATTTAACACTGAACATTTCCCTCCACCAATTTAATGTTCGGCCCGATTTTCAAAACCCTGACTTTAAAATGAAATTATTTTAGGTAATTGATATACACACTAAAATATTGGTTATCAACAACTAATTGTTATTCGCACTACAACGTTTTCAATAAATATATTCGCAAACAAAAAATAAAAAAAATAAACAACTTAAAAAGTAATAAATTATGACTTCTAGTGCTAAACATTTCCAAATATTAATCCAAAATAACTAATATGCGGTCTGTCTTTAGAGTACATGAGAGTCGTTGATAATCAAAATTTGAAAGCATTCATTTTTCTCTTCCTTGTAATCATGTTTTCACCTCCTCCTTTGCAACCTGATATTTTTATGAAAAAAAAAAACCAAAATTAATATTTTTAATTTATAAAATGCTGCCTTATAGGTTAAAAATATATAAATAATTTCATACCTCTATTCATTTTAGATCATCTAAGTGTATCAAAGTAGTTATTTTTGTAATTGATTGTGTTTCTCGTAAACATTGGTTGTAGTGTCCTCATCCTTCTGCCATAGTTTGTCAGTATCTCACCCAAGATGGAATAATGTTAGGAATTGGAGAGGAAGCATTCAAATGAACCCGAATGAAGTGATTATCATTTAGAAACTCTATGCAAATAAGCATCGACACATCTGGAATAGAAGAATATAGTGGAAAGAATGTAAAATTTGGCACTCTAGACAATTGAACCATTGTTTTATTGTTGCACGAAGATATAACATGTCACATATCTAGTAGTGTCATCCACTTAACACAACATGAATTTTTGTACATTATAGAGATTCTAACAACTTGAAGCTTCTTTTACTTTTGTAAATGTCATCATAGAAAAGAATATGATTATCAAGCTCTCAGTACAAATCCTTTTGTACTTGTGGTCAATCACCAAAAATATTTAATGTTTCGTCAATAACTGGATAACCGCAATGACCATCACCTAACACGTCGAAGGCTTTCAATACGTGTTCCGACCAAAATAGTGTGAATTGATGATGATCTTTGTCAGCAAATTTTGTATTCCTATGAATAGCCAATTTTGGAGTTATCTTTCTTTTTTAGTTTCCAAAACTTTATTCTCCGACAAAACATATTCAAAATGAGACGGTAAATATTTAGTAGACAATACATCTTTTTAAATTTTTTATAGCTTCCCTTTGATCTTTCTTTTAACTTCAATGGAACAGAGAGTTCTTTTATTTCGCTCGATGTTGGATCAATAATTTCTTTTAATTTTAATTTGATTTCTTTCTTTTATTGGTCGCTAGAGTCATAGACTTTTTTTAGCTATTCTCTCAAGCTCATTTGCAATATTATTTTTCATGTTAACATTAAACTTTTCTTTCAAAACTATTTGTTTTTGATGACCATGAATTAATCACAATGAAAAGTCTTTAGAGTTCGTAATATATGTAAATAATTCATGTGCGCACGGTAATTCCAAAATGTGTCTTTTTTGTACGAACCTTCTCGCATATGCATGTGCTTTTAAATGTACATTCTCGTGATTATGCACTCCACAAAGCACTTCAACTCCCCACTCGTCTAAATGTGCTGTGCTTCTATCCTATAAGAGCAAATAAGCAACCACAACCAAGAATGTCAGGATCGCAATCCGGATCGTAGGATCGTACGATTCTATGATCCAAATTTAAAATTCGATCCAGATCAGTAGTAGGATCGCGATCCGGCGGCAATCATAACAATCAGTGGTTCATTAAAAAGGAAAACTGAGTGAGGCGTGTTTCACTCTTTCGGCATCCCAATCCACAAAACCCTAAAATGTTTTTTTTGCTTCTTTTTACTTATCGCTGCTCCAGATTTGCCAATGCCGACGAACCAAACCTTCCGCCAAGGTATTGCGATATTTTACACTCATTATACATTTTGTTCAAGTTTCTGTTATACCATTTGTTCTAGTCTTCTTTTTTGTATTTTTTTAATATCTAGATGTCTACTTCAGGTTCGGGTTCTAATCCCATTAGCAAAAAGTATCGAAAAAATGCTTCCAGTTCCAGAAGTGATTCAGGTTGAGAGCAAGAGATCGAAATTGACAGTACAACCAAAAAGTGCAGTGCAAATATTTCTTAGTCATTAGATCTGATGGAATATACAAGTTGAAACATCATTTATCAAAGACACAATTTAATATGGAAGCTTGCACAAAAAGAGCCAAAATGTGAGAAATAAAATTTTAAGTTTTCTTTAAGCTTATGGAGTGGATGCTTTAAAGAAAAAAAAGAGATATTGAGGAATTCATGTTTAACTATGAGGATGGCTTGAGTTAAGTAAAAAAACTAAAGGGATAGGATCCAATGGATGCTTTTATGAGAAAGACAATTCAATCAACAATTAGTCATATACTCAAAAAAATGTGTACTCGTTTCTTCTATACAAGTGAAATTCTCCTCAATTGTGTGAAGAACTCAAAATTCATAAGCATGATCGAAACAATCGGCCAACATGGCCCCAGAATGAAATCACCTTCTTATAATGACATTATAGTTAAATATCTGAAACAAGAGATAGATAAAACTCTCAAATTACTAGAGGAGTACTATACACGGCAGAATGGAGAAAAATTGGTTGTATAATTATGTCTAATGGATGGTAAGATAGAAAAAAGAGATCTATATGCAGCTTTTTGGTGAATAATACAAAAGGCACAATATTCCTATCATCCATAAGTACTTCTGATATTGCTAAAACCTCAAACAAAATGTTTCAAATGTTAGATGAAGTTGTCGAGAAGATTGAGGAGAAAAATGTTGTGCAAGTGATAACAGATAATGCTTCAAACTATAAGACGGTCGGTCATATGTTGATGGAAAGAAGAAAAAGATTATATTGGACATCATGTGTTGCCCACTGTATGGATTTGAATTTAGAAGATTTTGAAAAAAAAGCGAGCTGCATAAATTAACGATAGCAAATGATAAAAATATTAAAACATACATCTATTCTAGAACTTTGTTTTATACTTGATTGTTTGATTTTACAAAGGAGAGAAAATTGATCTGACCTATAGTCACCAGATTTGCAACAACTTACTTGACATTGGGATGTCCTTCGGAGAACAAAGGTGGTTTGATGACAATGTTTACTTCTTCCAGACGGATCTTGTAGATTTGCTAGTTTAAAGAAGGAAAAATAAATTCAAAAATTATTTGGAACACATACCAATTTTAGTCTGATGTCACAATATGTTTGAAAGCAACTTTTTCACTCATCAATGTGCTTAGAACAGTTGATTTAGATGGTCCTATGATGAGACTCATGTATGACCAGATGAATAGAGCAAAGAAAAAAATTCAATTAAATTTTATTAACATCAAAAAAAATAAGTAATTTAATTATTTTGATTTCAAGTGTTAATATAAAATGATTTTTTTTTCTTTTTTGTTATAATATGCAGTGGTTATTTTGAATTATATACAATGATTTTGAATTTGTTCTTTTTTGTGTAGATATGAGCCAATATGAGTCATCTTTGATGAGAGATGTACGAATCAACTTCATAGACCATTGCATGTCATATTTTATTATTTGAATCATCATTATCACTTTAACCCAACTTTTAGAGCAGATGTAGAAGTAAAAAAACTGGATTTTATAGTTGACACCTACAAATGATTCCAAACGAAGATGAGAGAACAAAGATATATTCAAACATGCAAATGACTTATTTGGGTTAGACTCTGCAAAGGCAACTAGAAGTAAGAGAGTTTCAAGTAATATTTTTTAAGTTTATTAATCATTAGGCAAGTTAATATCATATTAAGCATTCACAATATTGTAATTTATAGCTAACTGGTTGGATTCTTATGAAAATAATTGCCCAAAATTGCAATTCAAATTCTAAGTTTGACATGTAGCTCTTCCAGATGTGAATGCAATTGGAACGCATTTGAGATGGTGAGCTCAATTACACTAAAATATCCTAACATGTAACTTACATGTAAGATTGATTCAAGCATTAATATTCTTATTATTTTTATTGT
This sequence comes from Platanthera guangdongensis, assembly GCA_039583875.1. Classification (NCBI taxonomy): domain Eukaryota; kingdom Viridiplantae; phylum Streptophyta; class Magnoliopsida; order Asparagales; family Orchidaceae; genus Platanthera; species Platanthera guangdongensis. The sequence goes on along the minus strand of CM077153.1, from coordinate 281,036,304 downwards.
CATAATATTTAATAGATGTATTAAAAAAATAGTTTGAATAAAAAAAATGAATGATCTAATTTTTGTGATGTACAACATGAAGTTAATGGAATGACAAGATAGAAGGGATGCAAAATTGAAGAAAATTTTCATAATTTTGAGGATATTCCTTTCGATGATGAATGAATCATAGAGAGGGAAGATCCAGTTCTTCCATGTATGGGCAACTAGTTAGGGATTCTTTGAAATACATATAAAACTTAAAGTGATGAGAATGCGGAAAGGAATGATGAAGGATCCACTAAATAAGTAAATGAAGAATGTAAGTTTCATAATAAATAATTTGATAATGCAAAACTTCTCAAATTTCAAGTGTTCAGCATCAACTATCAAGAACTCAGTTAATTAAATTCATTTATTTTATGTGGAGTCAAAGATCTCCCCATAAGACGCAGTGATCTCAATGCTATTGAGTATATTAGTGAGGGTAAATGAAATGATCTTGATGAGAATTCTAGTGGTGGTGATGAGGAAGATGTGATAATTGGTGATGATGATATAGTCAATGTGCAGTGATCTATACTGATGATTTTATGATTGACCTACCTACTCATGGATTTATTATTTTGTTTTAGAAATTAGTTTTTTACTTCTTATGTGATGTGCTGGAGGGCTCTTTTTTCATCAAATTAAATAAGCATGATGATCTCTGCTGAATTTTGTCTTATACTTTAACTATTTTAAATGAATCTGAATTATATCAAATGTTTGATAGATATTGATACTCACTATAAACCAAATAATTTACAGTGTTGTTAAGTTCATTAAAATGATTCAAACATTAAAACACGTTAAAATTTTTTAGGTAATTTTCAAAGGAAATGATGGTTGTAATTTTCTTAACAACCAACTTGCTCATATTTTACTGATACAATTACTTTATTTGTTTAATTTTCTTGGCAGAACAATTGCAAAGCACTTAATCTCATTGATTATTTTATCTTTTAACCCTGATGAGCACTTTTTTGGAACAAATGGGTATCCAATGAGATTTTTTACATTTACTACACTGCATGCATATTTATAACTATTTCTTTATTCATGCTCTTATTTTTCTTTACACTTAGGATCTATTATAGTAAGAATTCCTAAACAATATGGTTAACCTTATCAATTATCACACATTTTTTTTGAGATTGATATGATTTTTTTAAACAGTAAGAAATTATCTTCCCTTTTTCGAATGTTTTATCAAATTTTCACAGTTAACAAATGAAAATGACTAATTATATAGTTTTTAATATTGATTATTTATGTAATTGTATGATATCAAATTCAATTTCATACTTCAAATATTACTTCATAAATGTAGTATGATCTTACGATCCTCGATCGGATCCTACGATCTGATCTGATCCATCCCCCGACACGATCTCACCTACAATCTCGATCCTGACAACCTTGACCATAACATTTGGAGGTCGTTCTACGAAGTTCTTTCTTAACCCATCCTTTCATGTTTTGATGGTCTCGATAATAACCACTTCTATCACAACCTAATAAAACGAGGATTAGACTGACCAACAACCATATCAGAGGACTTGATAACTACAATATAGCCAAGACTTTTTCCAACACCACGAGCTCAATCCACTAACTCTTCATTAGAACAAAACACATTTTGTCTCAAAATGACTGCTCACATCAACCTCAACTTTGTTTTGTTTTCTTCAATAACAACGTCTGGATCTTCAAATTAGGAAAACAATTTTATGACTATTGTGAAAAAAGTAGGTTGCATCTAGGGCTGTTAACAAATAGTACAGTTTATGAATAATTCGAGATTCGATTCGTGAATATTCGATAAATATTCATAATTTTCGAATTTGAATCCGGATTTGAATCCAAATTCGGATTCGAATAATTTCCGAATTCGAATCCGAATAAGTTTATCCCTATTCGAAGTATTCACGAATAGTTCGCGAATAGTAAAATTACTTAAATAAAATTATATATATTTAATAAAATTATATATTTAATTATTCATAATAGAAAAATTCAAATTCGAATCTTAATTCGAACCCAAATTCGAATCCAACATTTCATATTGAATTCGAATCCGAATCTGAATCCAAATATTTGAACGAATCCGAATCTGAATCTCTGCATTATATGTGAAATTTGGATTCGGTTGAATAAATATTCGATTCGATTCGGTTCGTGAACAACCCTAATTGCATCCATAGCAATTATAGCTACGCATGCAACTTTCAAATTGTTTGTTAAATCCAACATTGTTCTAATTCAAAAGAGATAATCTGAACAAAAACAAAAATGTTATGACTACTGTAGAACTTCAAGCAATCTGGACAAGCAACATGAACAAGAAATCTTGATAACTACTACATATTCTAAAATTATTACTAGAAAATTTCCTACTTTCCACAGGAATGTTGCACGGGTAATCAACATCACATTTTACCTGCGAGGGGGAGGTGTCTATGGCCGAAGTGAAGGTTTTGCAGTAAAGAGGAAGAAAGAGGAGTTATCTTTTGCACGAGAATTTCATATCCGTAAAAAATAGAGCAAGGAAGAGCGAAGATAGGAATGGTGTTACCAAGCGACGATAGGAAGAGCGGCGATAGGAATAGGGACGATAGGAAGAGCGAGACAGGCAGGAAACCTTCGGTGGTCGGTGAAACGGGGAGTCAATATGCAATTTATCAAAACGACATAAATATATAATTATATAAAATTTCTCCACACAATTATATATACAATAATATACTATGATATAAATATATAATTTATAGATTGGATTATGCACGATAACGATATATTGACAGTATTTTGGTGAAATACTGAGAGTTCTAACAGTATTTTGGTGAAATACTGAGAGTCTTAAAGATATTTGGTCAAATACTGTATATTATGACAGTATTACGGCCTCTAAGATTCTACCGTAGTTGAAGGTGGAGAAAGATCTGGAAATCTTAGCCATGGTTGTGACTTTGTCGCCGCTGGAGGAGGAGGAAGCTGGAGTTTTGCCGCGGGAGGAGGGCAGGGTTTCGATGCGGGAGGAGGAAAGTCAAACTTGTTAGTGATATTTTAGTTTATGTCCGCTCGTGTCGGGTCCGACTCGGAACGGGTTTATTGGGTTCGTGTCGCTCTAGGGCTTGGCTCTACGCTGGAGATACTATATAATCCCTATTCCAAACTTGATAGGGTTATGTGGACTATCTTGAGCAAACCCACTCTCACATTCTCAAGATACGATTAGGGTTTCCACTCTCCATTCCAGTCCGCTCCCAATACGATTCCGCCGGCGCTCTTCGTTCGCGATTTTTCTCTTCCGCCGCCGGATCGCAAGGAAGAAGCTCTCCCGATCGCGATTTCGCTCTCCCATCAGCCGCCTCTGATTCGCGAGGGAGAAATCGCGAGTCCGCTCACCGCCCCCGATCAGAGATCTTCTCGCAGCCGCCCGTCGCGGTTTTTCTCCCCGTCGCCGGATCTGAAGGAAAAAAAAAATCGTGAACCCTGTTGGTTTCGTCGCCGGATCGCAAAGAAAAAAGGGCCACCGCTCTCAGATCCGGCAGCCTCTGCGCTGATCCGGCTGCCTCCGCGCTGATCTGGCCGTCTCCGCGCTGATCTGGCCGTCTCCGCGCTGATCTGGCCGTCTCCGCTTCATCGCCGCCTGGAACAGCCCCGCCTGGAGATTTGCCGCCTGGAAACAGTCAGGCTCTCGATCCAGACCTGGAATAAAGGATATCTGGGTGGTGTTGCTGCATCCAACGATGTTGTTGTCACCGTCCCGGAAGAAGCCATCATCTTCAGTGGCTTATACTCCTTCCTGGCCACGTCTCCTTCCTGTTCCACCGATCTGTGATGGTTGCTGCTACCTGTCTCTGCTTCTCCCTGTTATAGATCTAGAGGAAGAACTCTGATACTTTGCTGCCTGCTCCGGGGAAGACAGATCTCATTCAGATCTTGCAGTTTTTTTTTTGGACTCGGCGGTTGCTGACCTATGACAGTCGTGGGCCTCCTGTGGCTGATTCCCATATCGTGAAGGAGGAGGACCTCTTTGCTGGTGTACCTGTAGCAGATCCTCTCCAAGAGGGAGATCAAGTTGTTCTCTCATGTGTTTTGGCCAACTGTGATTAACACCAAAGTGTGAGTTGTGCCACTTGAGGAGCAATCATCTTCTCTCTATATTAGCGGAGTTATTGTCAATCAGATCTAGTCTTCGGCGATTGCGCTCAGCTGGAGAAGAGGAGAAAACAATAACTCTGGATTGGATCTGAAGGTTTTGGACTCATCTTCACACGGCTCAGGTGACCTCGTTCTAGCATTTTAATTTTCTGTTTAAATCTACTACGATGTCGAAGAAAAGTGCGCTCGACACAATAAAATTGCAATCGTTCGACGCCTCCGACTTTCTCAGTTGGAAAATTCAAGTCCAACTAGGAATGAAGGAACGCGAGATTTTCTATACTGTTCAGAGCGACTTTGCTTCTACCGTCGAGGACGTGGACGAGTACCAGTGGAACAAGGATGAAGATTTCTGCAGGGATTACCTGTTAAATTCTCTGAATCCCCGGCTCGCGTTGACCTACCACGCGTACAAATCTGCAAAGGAAATATGAGATCGCCTGAACGCGCATTTCCAGAAGGAGGAAGGATTGTCGAAGTCGCTCATTGGAGAGAAGTTTTTCAACTTCAGATTCAAAGCGGACGTGCCTATCACTTCTCAACTTTTGGAGCTGGTCAACCTTCGTCAGAAGCTGGATGATGATCATTCGAAGATGGACGACAGCCTCTTTGTGTATATGATCCTGAGTAAATTGCCTCCTGAATGGCTCTTTTTCAAGACCGAGATGCACCGACTGAAAGAGAAGATTAGTTTGGACGAACTCAAAAGGTTCATCCATATTGAAGACCAGAATATTGCTGGGAAGAGTGTGGAGCAGGTTGCGCAGCCCTCACAGGCTGTCAACTTCGTTTCACGTCCTAGTAAGCCTTCTCGGAAGCCCCCGGCACCCAAGCGTGACACTCCAGCACCGTTGGCGGTCAAAAAGCCTTCTCTCAAAAGGAAGAAGGGCAAGTGCCACAACTGCGACAAATGGGGTCACTGGGCCGCTGAATGCAGGGGTCCGAAGAAGGTAAAGGAGGATGCCCCACAAAATGTGGCGCACATGGTGGTCGACAACTCCGATCTTAAGTCCTCGTGGCTATGATTGGGAGTAGTCACCGCAGTGCGTCTTCTGAGTGGTGGCTGGACAGTGGCGCTACCTGTCACGTCACAAATGACAGGAGTCTTCTTTCTAAGGTGACAGCGGTCAAGGACAGAGTCGAGAACTGCAATGGAGGAGCGACTGACGTTACTCATGCCGGGACTGCAGAGCTAGTCCTCTCCTCAGGTAAAACTTTAATTTTACAACACGTTAAAGTAGTTCCTAATTTGACTAAAAATCTGATTTCCATAAGCTTATTAGATAAGGTTGGGATGACCTTCAATACTCAAAACGGTAGAATGACCTTAATGGTCAATTCACATTATTTTGGGTGTGCGTATATGATCGATGGAATGTATAGACTTAGCCTAAATAACGATAGCATTAACCAAGTGAGTTCTAACCTCATTGATCCCAAGTTGTTGCATAACAGACTAGGACATGTGAACTATAGAAAAATGCTAGACCTAGCTAAGAGTCAAAACATCCCTTTAGATCTGTCTATTCGATTTGACAAATGTGAGGTGTGTGCGCAAACCAAAATCACTAGAACACCTTTCAAGTCGGTGTCTAGAAGCACACAACTTCTGGAATTGATACATTCAGACCTTTGTGATTTCCGAAGTCATATCACTAGAGGGGGAAAGAAGTATCTAATTACTTTCATAGACGATTTTTCGAGATATTGTCATGTGTATTTGTTGAGATCGAAAGATGAGGCCTTTGAGACTTTTAAATTTTTTAAGTCTCGTGTGGAAAATCAGTTGAACCTTAAAATCAAGAGACTCAGAAGTGATCGAGGAGGAGAATACACTGCAACTGAGTTTAAGGAATTTTGTGCCTCTGAGGGCATAATCCTTGAAACCACAGCTCCTTACTCACCCCAGTCTAATGGTGTTGCCGAGCGTAAGAATAGAACTTTAACAGAGATGTTGAATTCTATGCTCCTAACAGCTGGCATGCCCAACTCTTTTTGGGGAGAAGCAGTTCTTACTGCGAACTACATTCTGAATAGAGTGCCTCACTCGAAACTCATTTCTATCCCGTATGAGTTGTGGCATGGTTATCCTTGTAGGTATGATACTCTAAAGACTTGGGGCTGTATCGCGTATGTGCGTTTACAAGACCTTAAGAGACCTAAGGTGGGACCTAGAACGACAACATGTGTTTATCTAGGTAGTGCCGAAGATAGTGCAGCCGACAGGTTTCTTGATCTATCCACTAATACAGTGATAGAGTCTAGAGATGCTATTTTCTTTGAACATAAATTTATCAAAGATCATGGCTTAACTGTCCACGGGTCTACTGACGTGATTGCAGAATCTAATGTAGAACCTGAAGCTGGCCCCTCTAGCACTGCTCCCCAACCTCTAGAGGTGGAACCTGTTCCTGTTAGAACGTCTACAAGAGATAGAGTCCCTAAGAATTTTGGTGAGAATTTTGTCACCTACCACTTAGAGGACGATCCATTCTCCTATCAGGAAGCAATGAGATCTAGAGATGCGTTAATGTGGGCAGAAGCCATCGACGATGAGATGAACTCGCTGCTACAAAATAACACTTGACATTTAGTTGACCTGCCGAAAGGAGCTAAAGTCTTAGGATGCAAGTGGGTACTGAAGAAGAAATTGCACAGTGATGAGTCTATAGCCGGATATAAAGCACGTCTAGTAGCTAAGGGTTATAAACAACAGGGGGAATTGACTATTTTGACGTCTATTCACCTGTGTGTCACCTATCCACTATTAGGATTCTTCTTGCCATAGCTTCTATCGAGAACTTTATAGTTCATCAGATGGATGTAAAGACAGCCTTCTTAAATGGAGAGCTTGATGAAGAGATCTATATGGCACAACCTGAAGGTTATGTACATAAGGATCTAAGAGATAAAGTGTGCAAGCTCGATAAATCGATCTATGGGCTTAAGCAGACACCTAAGATGTGGCACATTAAATTTGATCAAGTGGTAAAGAGCGTTGGATTTCAGTCCAGTCTCTCCGACAAATGCCTCTACTACCGCTCGATGACGAGTCAAACAGTCATCATATGCCTATATGTGGATGACATGTTGATTCTGGGTTCAGATCTTGCTGCAGTGAGGGATGTCAAATCCACTCTTGCAGAAGCTTTTGACATGAAGGACCTTGGTCCTGTGGATACCCTATTAGGTATGAAAGTTAGAGTTGACAAGGGTAGAGTCACCCTTAGCCAGGCTCATTATATAGAGCAACTACTTTCTACTTGGGGATACAAAGACTGTAGGCCTGTTGAGACACCGTTTGATCATAATGTTAAGTTGAGTCCTAATGAAGAGACTAGCATAAATCAATTAAAATATTCTAAAATAATTGGTAGTCTCATGTACGCCACAAGTTGTACTAGACCAGACATTGCCTTCACGGTTGGCATGCTGAGCCGTTTTACCAGTAGTCCAGGCAAAGAGCATTGAGATGCCCTAGATAGGCTGATGAGATACCTGAGAGGTACTAAAGGTCATACCTTGTGCTATACTGGTTATCCTCCTACTGTGGATGGATTCTCTGATGCCTCGTGGTGTTCAGAAGTTGGGAACAACAAGTCTACCAGTGGATATATATTCACTTTGGGTGGAGCTGCTATCACTTAGAAATCCAAAAGACAGACGTGTATAACATTGTCGTCCATGGAAGCCGAGTTGTTTGCCTTAGCTTCAGCTGGTGAAGAGGCAGATTTGATCAGGAATTTGATTTTAGACATACCCTTGTCTAAGTTACAAGTCAACTTGTTGAGCTTGTATTGTGATAATCAAGCAGCAGCTCAAGTTGTAAAGAATGCTCTCTATAACACTAAGAGGAGACATGTACGACTGAGACATGCTTTGTTGAATTATCTAAAAGAACAAGGCATTATCACTTTGGTCGATGTGCGTTCGAAGGATAATCTGGCTGATCCATTGACGAAAGGAATGCCCAAAGACCGGTTAATCAAAACAGTGGGGGAAATGGGACTAAAGACGATTTAACTCAGTCTTAGTTCAAGGTTAGGCGATTCAGTTCAGCCTTAGTCCAATTGTTTTGATTTTCAAATTTCCTTTGTCAAAGCAAGCATGTTGTGCTCCGTTGATGCTCCTGGTTGCTGAGTTCGGATCTGGTAAGTTGTTTCATTCCAAACTTGATGCTAACAGCTTCACCTGGATTCGGCTATCTTGCCTTGGAGGAGAGTGTTATTCCAAACTTGATAACACGATCCGACTTGGCTTGACTTTTCTCTTGTTGATTGGTTCCATTCCAAACTTGATGAGTTCCAGTCAACTCCAGAAGAGCAGTAACCGTGACATTCCATATAGGAACACAGATATAGCTACGGTGTCCAGAAGTCCGTAAATCGTTTCATTTGGAAACAGATAACAGATTCTGAGGTTTATCTATAATACTCTGTAGAAGCGTCCTCCCAGCCAACACTAATAATAATAATAAAATACTACGTTCTCATGGTAGAACTAGATATTTGTATATTTTTCAAATGTTTGAATTCATTTTAAAATGAAATTCTCTGTTGGAAATTACAGGGGCTGCTGATCTAGGAGGAGCACTGGTAGACTGGGATCCTGATCATGATGATCTTCTGGATTCTGACAGTTAGAGTATTGTTAGACCTTATTGTTGGTATCTCTGTTTCAGAGCACTGTTTAGCTCTTTATTTTCTTTCACCTGTTTGTTTGGACTTCTGTTGCTCTCTGTTTGATTTGTGACGCTAGGCGTTTAGGGCCTGTGCCCTGATTGTATCTGAGACATGATGTGATGTGGCTGAACTCTTGTTCTGTTTATGCATGCATACTAATTCTTGTGTTAAGTCTAATAATGTTTTAACAGGTGCCGGACACGGTTGTGAATGATTCACTTTTGGCTGAACATTTCACAAACCACCCCCTTTTCCGACGTCGGGTTCACAGCGGACATAGGAGGAGATTGTTAGTGATATTTTAGTTTATGTCCGCTCGTGTCGGGTCCGACTCGGAACGGGTTTATTGGGTTCGTGTCGCTCTAGGGCTTGGCTCTACGCTGGAGATACTATATAATCCCTATTCCAAACTTGATAGGGTTATGTGGACTATCTTGAGCAAATCCACTCTCACAAAACTTCATCGCGGGAGGAGCAGGGGGTGTCGGTGCGGGAGCAGGAGTCGGGAAGATCACCACGGGAGAATGAGAGGAGGGGTGTCTCCGCAGGAGGGAAGAGGAGGGGAAGGTTACCGCGGGAGGAGGAGGAGGGGGGGGGGGGTGTCGCCGCGGGAGCAGGAGGGGGGAAATGGACGTGGGAGGAGGGGGTGTCGCCGGTGTAGGGTTCGACTTTCAACAGGAGGGAAAAAAATTTAAAAGATTCACAAAGGCAATTTTTTGGGAAGGAAAGGAGCAAGGTCCACTAATAGAAGGATATTTATTCTCCCACCAAGAATTAGGTGCGAGAAACCCATGCAAAAATTTTTCACCAAAACTCAAAGCTTAGGCAGTAGTGGTGTGAAAATAACTATATTTTCATTGAGTTTTTTCAAAAAAAGTTTTTTCCAAAGAGCTTTTTCAAGAAACATATTTTGGGCATTTTTTGAATAGTATGTCCAACATGACTTTTACTTTATCTGCTTTCAACTTTTCCTCTTTTATTTGAGGGCGTACAAAAGTAAAGCCCCGTCCACTCATGATCTGTCTTTCTTCTCGCTGTTATAAATATATTCTTCTCTCATTCACAATTCTTCCCATTCGCCTTATTTGTTTCATGCTGTGACATTTTATAACTTGCTTATTTAAGATTTTTATGATTAGCATAAAACATTTTTTAATTACTAAAAAGCTAAATAATTTTTATTAAAAAATTGTTCTTGCAAACAAAAAAATTTTAAACCCTTTTTGATATCACTTAAACAGAGATTTTTTTAATAATTTATAACATTTCAAAACAACATTTTGGGCACCTCAAATGTCACCATTAATTTCTCACCATGTCCTTTTCTATCGCCACCATCACCCCCACCGTCCCAAAAAGAGCCTCATGGTCCGTTTAACGCGACGTTTTTTGCTCCGGTGAGTTTCGACAAAATAAGTCACTGTTATAAGATTTGTTTGGCCACAATTATGATAGCCACAAAAAAAACTACAAAAAAATGGATGAACTTCCTTATGTTGGATCAGAAATGGATGAACTTCCTTATGTTAGATCAGATCCTTAGTGTTGTTGATATGCACAAGCAACCCTAGTTGGTTTGGATTTGAAAAACATGATCCCTTATTTTTGTAAACAAGAATACAATCATATTTAAAACGAGTGCCCGACACGGAACTCCGTCCCTACTGTCAAACGCAATAGTACCCAGCCCGTAACTACGATCTCACGCAACTGTACCCGGCCCGCCCCTACGGCCCCGCGCGACTGTACCCGACCTGCCACTATGACCTCGCGCAACTGTATCCGGCCCGCCCCCGGCTGGCTTTGCCCGCCCACGAGGATAATTTAAGAAAAAAAATATAAATATAATTTTATAAATAACAAATATATAATTATAAATATATATATATAATTATTATTATATATAGTATATTTATATGTAATAATGAATTATATTATACCTATATTTATATAATTTGTTCTGATGAGTTTGAAGAAAAATGTCACCGTTATAAAATGTATGTTTGGATATAAAGAAAGGCTTTTTGGTACTTTGTACCTCTGAAATACAAGATTTAGGCACTTTGCATGCTAAAAGTGTAAATTTGACATTTTGTATTACCAAAAAATATTATATTTGACACTTTTCACCTCAGGACAAAATTTTAAGGGAATTTATGTCTCTCACATCATCCTCCGACCACAATTCGCTACCCGCCGTGGCAAGAATCATGAAGCTTGATAGGAATGAGATTCCTTTTATAAGACTCTCGGGTGCGGATATCCCACTACTCATGATCCCCACTATCTTAGTGGGGACGACATGTGTTTGACCGCCGCGAGCGCGATCGGCACACGCAATCGCGTGTGATCCACGCGCGCGGGATCCCACTCACGGTGGCCAACCAGGGCCGGCTATACGACCAACCCCTCTCCCTCTCCTTTTCGTCAGCCGGCTTGCCCAAGCCAACCCGGCTTCTGGCCAGCAAGGAGGTTGCGCCTTTCGGCCGCATGACCCGGCCACCCAGCCGGACCGAGGAGGAGCATGCTCGGCACCTGGAACTGACATTGGAGAAGCTAAGGGAGCATAGTCTATACGCGAAGTTTAGCAAGTTCAAGTTTTGGTTGAAGGTGGTGGCTTTCTTGGGCCATAATATCAGAGGAGCGGGTCTGGCAATGGATCCTGCAAAAGTTCAGGCAGTCCGGGATTGCCCACAGCTGAAGACAGATGAGTCCTATTTATATACTGATTTTTGGACACATCTGAGCTAATTTTCTTTCACTAGCACCTCACTTTTAGTTCGTTATCATATATATCATCTAATATTTATTTTCATAGGAAGTGCACTTATAGGCCCGTGGTAGTGTATTTTTGTTACATTTATTGATTGTACTTCTTACTGTGATCGCTTGGAATGTCTGCACAAATTAATGATTAGTTTTTCTTGTAGGTACAGGGGTTGTGTGGGTGCTTTGGGTTGGTTTGGGGCCCATTTATGCCTAAGGGCCACTGATCGTGCGTTTTTATACGCGCACGCTCAGTAGATTCCTTAGTGCACGATCACTGGTCGTGCGCCACCGATTGTGTGCACGATCACTGATTTAGTGGCGACTGTACCCGACCTGCCACTACGACCTCGCGCAACAGTATTCGATCCGCCCCCAACTGGCTTCGCCCGCCCACGACGATAATTTAAAAAAAAGATATAAATATAATTTTATAAATAACAAATTTATAATTATAAATATACATATATAATGAATAATACATATAATTATTATCATATATAGTATATTTATATGTAATAATGAATTATATTATACCTATATTTATATATATATTAATAAAAATATATAAAATATAACAATATAAGTATAAATTATTTGAACAATTATCACAGTTGCATCCTTGCCTCATTGGATTGAGTTATTCCTCCCCTCCTTGAGGTCCTGGGATCAAAACTGGATAACCACGTTTAAATAAAAATATAATTTTAATAGCTACCCGCCTAATTTTTTAAGAGCTACAGGGGCAAAATCATAATTTCACATAGGTTTAGGACACCATAATAATAGATTTAGGAGACCTACTAAAATGTGGAGAGATGAAATGATTTTTTGTGCTCGATCAGACAGTTGTTAAATTATGAACTCATAATCTGACGGATTGTGAAATTTTGAACTCATAATATTCACAGACCACAATATTTCTTTATATATGGTAGAGATATATGATCATGTTTTCAAACCTTTTTATGGTCCGATGCATGAAAAAATTTTAGGTGAGTTGCTCACACCTAGAAATAGATATAATATTAAATACTGACCGTTAATTTCCTGCAAAAATAACACAATTGATCGAAATACTGATCAACGGTCAGTATTTAATACTATATAGGTCGTAGGATATCAAATCAACGATCAGAATTTAATTAGACACCTATTTCTATGTGAGAGTAACCCACCTAAATTTTTTTCCCGATACACAGACCCAATAATTCCCCCCATTATTGACAAAAATTTTCACCGACTCCATTTCTAAATTTTCAACTCTATAGGAGCTTCGATCTTCTAGGAGATCACACGAAAAAGGGGGAAAGAGAGCGAATTAGGAGCTCAAAATGGCCTCCTAAGAGATAGAAACGGTCTCTCACCCAGATGAAAATTTGAATTTGAATCCCAATTCCAAAAATTCTGCATATTAAAGAGGCCCATTGGGTCAACCGAAAATAAAACCCAATCAAGACTCCCTAAAGTCAGCTAGATTCAAAACGAGGCTGAGGAAGCGAATGATGGCCAACAAAAATCAAATTTGACCTGAGAGCGAACTTTCACCCATCGAGATACAAAATTGATCGGCCGGTCGGGACAATTAGTTGACCGGGACACTAGATTCAAGTGTAGAGGCCGACCACCAATCAGGACCCAGACGGCCGGACCTCGCTCTCCTGTCCCAGGAAAGCCATTAGCAGAGCCTCATTCATAGTTCTACAATCTAAATCAACAAACATCAAAATTCAAATCTTTATAACTCAGAAAACTTGAAGGAAAAAAAGAGATGAGTTTGAAAATAAAACTGCAGATCAATAGATACGAGGGAAGAAACGCGAAAGCCATAGTCTTAACTCGATCCACAAGCATTGAGGCCGCATATTTTTACTGCGACCGACATATTAGGAAAACAGAAAACTCGGCCCCATGGGCTTTCATATTCCTTGGCAAACTTGCAGGCCTGACTTCAGTACCGCGCCAAATAAAAATGGGACATTTATTTCCGAAAATTGCCGGTTCTGCTGGCCTCATCACCAATCAGCCGTTGAGCCGGCAAATGGCGCGTCCCTGGATGGAGCCCTTTCGGAGGGAAGATTCAACCGGATCGGCCGACCCGAGACCGTCTGATCAAGAGAACTCATTCAGTTTCAACAGCAATGAAATGATTTTCATAAATAAATCATTTAATAAAATGTGATAATTTTTAAAGATTTTATACATCTAAGAATGGAATTTGATGTGATCACGTTTGTTTAAATATAATTAATGCATAACAATAATATGTATTGTTTTAAAAAAAAAGATTATTTCACCCATGTTATCATACTACCATTGTGCCATAACATTTAGTTTTTTTCAACAACATTCAACCCTTTATCCCACTATAATGGGGTCAGCTCTATGGATCCTTTGTCGCCATTGTGCCCTATCTTTTGTCATAATCTCACTAATGCCTAAATACATCATGTCTTTCCTTACAGTTTCATTCCAAGTATTTATTGGTCTATCCTTCCCTCGTTTAACATGCCTAGTGACTAGATTCTCACGTCTAACAGGTGCCTCTAATGGTCTCCTTTGTACGTGTCCAAACCATCTTAGACGAGCTTCTTGCATCTTCTCTGAAATTGGTTCTACTCCTATCTTATCTCTGATACTCTCATTCCTAATTTTATCCAAACTCATGTGTTCACACATCCAGCTAAGCATTCTCATCTCCGCAGCTCCCATTTTTTGTTCATGTACACAATTCACTGCCCAACACTCAGAACCATGGAGCATCGCGGATCTAATTGCAGTATGGTAAAACTTGCCCTTAAGTTTTAGTGGTACTTTACGATCACATAAGATCACTGACGCGCCTCTCCACTTCAACCAACCAGCTTGAATTTTGTGTCACATCTTTGTCAATACCTTCGTCGTTTTGAACTATCGATCCAAGATATTTAAAACACTCACTACGAGAAATATTTAGTCATCTGTCCTTCTTGTACTGCTAAATTTAAGCTACATATACTCCTTTGTCCTGCTCAACCTAAAACCTTCTTTTCTAAAGTATCTCGCCAAGATTCTAGTTTTGCGTTTACACCCTTGCGCGTCTCATCAACCAAAACATATCATTTGCAAACAATAAACACCAATGTATTGCTTGTTGGATATGTCTGGTGAGCTCATCTAAGGCTACGTTTGACGTGGCTTATCGCAGTTTATTTGCTCTGGTGAGGTTGGACAAAAACGTCATTATCATAGAATGTATGTTTAATATCACAAATGTTACAAAAAAGAAACTAGTTGAGGCATAAGATTTTGGTATGACAATGACATTTTTGTCCAAATTCACAGGAGCAAATAAGTCACGATAAGCTGCGCCAAACGCAGCCTAAGATAAGGGTAAAGAGATAAGGGCTTAAAACTGAACCTTGATGCAAGCCAACAGTGATAGGGAATTACAATGTTAATCCTCCAGATGTTCTCACCCTTCTCACAGAATTTGTATACATATCTTTGATTGTGTCAATATATGATATATTTACACTTTTCTTTTCTAAGACTCTGCATAAGATCTCTCTTGGAACTCTATCACAAGCCTTCTCAAGATCAATAAATAACATATGCAAATCTTATTTTCTTTCTCGATAATTGTTAATGAGTCACCTCAAGAGATGTATAGCTTTCATGGTCGACCTCCCTGACATTAATCCAAATTGATTCTCCGAGATGTTACTCGTTCTCATAGTTTCATGGTATGACTCATCAATTTAATTCCTCCGTAATTAACACAATTTTGTATATCTCATTTATTCTTATACAAAGATACCAAGATACTTTGTCTTCATTGGTTTGACATCCTCTTTGACTTCAGTATCTTATTGAAAAAACATGTAAGTCACAAAATTCATTCATTTCTTAAACATTTGCAAACTTCGATGGGTATATCGTCTGACCCAACTTTTTTTTCATTTTTCATCTTATTTAGAGCATCTTTTACCTCTGATACTTGAATTTTACGATAAAACGTTATGTCCTTATATTTCTTGGATTTACTTAACTCTTTCAAGTTCAATTCATTATCTTTTGTTTCATTCTAGAATTGATAAAAATATCTTTTTCATCGATCTTTAATATTCACATCAACCGTCAAAACTGTATCTGTCTCATCTTTTATGCATTTACTTGACTTAAATCTATTGTCTTTTTTTCTCTAGCTCAGACAATTTTATATATGACACGCTTTTCATCTTTAGTATCTAGTCGTTTAAAAAATTCTTCATAATCTTGACTTCTTATTTTACTTACTGCATGTTTAGCTTCTTTTTTAACGACTGTATACCTGACTAAGTTTTCATCATTTCTACAAGCGTAGAGTGATTTATAGCTGACCCTCTTTGCATTCACTTTGTCCTGCACTTCCTCTTTCTACCACCAACATTTAGTTTTTTTAGTTTTGAAAAATAGTTTTAAAAAGTGGAATAGGAAGATCAAAGTTTTTTTTACTCTATAAATCAATTTACAATACAAGATATGGCACAATGGCGAACAAAGGATCCATATAGCCGACCCCACTATAGTGGGATAAAGGCTTGAGTGTTGTTTATATCAATTTACAATACAAGTATTTGCACACATATTTATAAAATGAAATGAAATCTCAACTCCAAACAAAAATGTGAGACTAATTTATAAATGAGAAAATCACCCGAGGGGCCAGGAAAGAAGGCATTTACATGGGCTTATTTCTAGTTCTTTTAGACTCCACCACAAGCTAAAGCATAGAAATCGTAGGATACAAGGTTAGAAACGAACTGTCAGTATAAAGGGGTGCGGTAAAGCCTTGATGATGACATCAGAAATTTGTTCGGCAGCGGGTACATGTCGTAGATGATGCTTACGAAGTTGAACTTTTTCCGGAATGAAATGACAATCGACTTTGATATGCTTGGTACGTTCATGAAAAACCAGATTCTCGGTGATATGGATGACAACTTGACTATCGCAAAAAAGGACGGACGAAGAGGGGAACTTTACACCAAGATCAGTAAGAAAACTTTCCAACCACGTGAATTCAGAAACAACAAACGTTATCGAACAATACTCAACATTGCATTTTTTCTAGTCAAGTGACCATGTGTCCTTCAAAATATGTGCGGTAGTCACTTGTAGATTGATGATCATCGAGGGTGTCTGCATAACTTGCACCGGAATATGTAATTAATGAGAGAGAAGAGGATGGTTTATACACAAGTTCTTGTCCCAGAGTATTCTTCAGATACCTAAAGATTCGCTCAACAGCCTGGAGGTGAGATATCCGAGGAGCGTGCATGAAGTGGTTAAGTACACTAAGAACAAATGAGATATCAGGTCGTGTGACAGTCAGATAGAAAAGCTTGTCAACAAGGCAATAATAGTACTCCAAATTAGGGAGAAACAGATCAGAGTCAGACGCATAAGCACGGACCTTTTGGTTGGCATATGTGTTATTAAAGGTACACCTCAGGCGCCAAAGCGCACCAGGTGCACAGCCCCGACCTCTATTAGTCAAAGGTGGGTGAGGTGCCTCAGACGTACCTGAGGCGCACTTAGACATACAATTCACTTTTTTCAATGAATTAAGCACCAGTTCACTGATTTTCAGTGAAATTAGACACCCAATTCAGTGATTTCCAACGAAATTGGGCATAGACTTAAAACCACAAACTATAAATGAATTATTACAACCTTATAAATGTACATTTATTCTTTGTTTTTTCATTTTTGCGTCTCACGTGCCTCAGACGCACAAGCTGCGCCTAGGCTCCAGAACCACTTTGCGTTTCGGTGCGACTTGCGTCTTTAATAACTTAAGATGACATCCATTGGTGTGTCAGTAGGCTTGCATCCTCAGTAGCATGCGTCATGAAACAAGTTGAGAAAATACATCCGTTGAGACAAAACGAGCCATCAAGTCGTCAAGCTACCTCAAAACCCAACAAAATATCAGAGGCGGACAAAATTTTTTCTCTAAAAGTGTGATGTCAAATGTTTCTTGATCATGGATATACCATTCAGATCATCACCCATGATGAGAAAATCAACATAGACAAGAAGTACCACACTGTCTGGTGGGCGGCGACGAATAAATACGGAGAAGTCTGTCGAACTGTGAGTAAAGCCAAAATCTCGAACGACCTAACTGAACTTGTCAAATTAAGCCCAAAGGGGCTGTTTGAGGCCATATATTTTTTGAGGTGGCAGACAAGAGAATCCCCCGTGATTTCATAACCAAGAAGTTGTTGCATGTAGACAATCTCTGCTAGATCGCCACAAAAGAATGTATACTAGATATCAAGTTGATACAACTGCCAATTACGATGGACAACCAAAGGGATTAAGACTCGTGTCGTATTCAGCTTAGCGACTAAAGAGAATATCTCTTCATAGTCAAAGTCATATTGTTGAGTGAAACCACGAGCCACAATATGGTCTTTGAGGCACTCAACGGTCCCATCAAGACGATAATTTACAATAAAGACCCATTTATATCCTACACGGGATTGGCTAGAAGGAAGGGAGACAAGATCTCATGTCTGATTGGCCCAGAGGGCAACCATTTCCACATTACAGCCCACCACCCCGGAGCTAAATAGTTTCATGCAGAGAAGGGGGTTGAAATAAAAGACAAGAAGTGACAAACCCGTGAAGTTTTGGAGAAATGCGATGAAAGGAGGTATAATGAGAGGGTGTGATGTCAAGTGCTTCTTGATCATGGATATATCGTTTAGATCATCACACATGATGAAAATATCATCAACATAGACAAGAAGTGTCACACTGCCTATTTTGTGATGACGAATAAATACGGAAGAAGACTACCAAACTATGAGTAAAGCCAAAATCTCGAACGACTTTACTGAACTTGTCAAATCAAGCCTGAGGGGACTGTTTGAGTTCATAGATTTCTTGAGCTGACATACAAGAAAATCTCTCGTGGTTTCATAACCAAGAAATTGTTGCATGTAGACAAAAGAATGTATATTTGATATCAAGCTGATGCAACGAATAGATCATCACAAAAGAATGTATATTTGATATCAAGCTGATGCAACTGTCAATGACGATGGACAACCAAAGGGATTAAGACTCGTGTCGTATTTAGCTTAGCGACTGAAGAGAACGTCTCTTCAGAATCAAAGCAATATTGTTGAGTGAAACCATGAGCCACAATATGAGCTATAAGGCACTTAACGGTCCCATCAGGGCAATACTTTACTGTAAAGACCAATTTATATCCTACACAGCATTGGCCAAGAGGAAGGGAGACAAGATCTCATGTCTGAATGGACAAGAGGGCAACCATTTCCTCATTGCAGTCCACCACCCCGGATGTTAAAGAGCTTATTGCACAGAAGAGGAGGTGGAAATAGAAGACAAGAAGTGACAAACTCGTGAAGTTTTGGAGATAAGCGGTGAAAGAAGGTATAATGAGAGAGGGTGAGTGGTAGAAGGGATTGCATCCTGGGGGGAGCTGTAGTTGGATCGGCTAGCCGTGGAGTGTGGCATCAGTAGGGGCAGTTGTCTCAGGACATCAGACTGAGAACGACGACGAGTGTATATACAGAGAAGAGGAGGTGGTGGAGTTCGGTGCACAGGAGGTGGTGTTGGGAGTAGGGGAGGTGTTGTGTTGTCGATAGGGACGTTAGGACGCGAGATAGCAAGTGAAAAGTTATTGTGAGTCGAAAAGTAGAAGGGTTGTTCTTTGAGGAAGTAAACATTAACGAATGTTACCATTTTCCAACTAGTGGGAGAGTAACACACAGAGCCCTTTTGTGTGCGAGAGTATCCAACAAACGTACAGTTGGAAGTGTGTAGGGTCAGTATGTCCATCGCAAGTCCAAGATGATGGGCAAAACAAGCACTTCCGAAGACACGAGTTAAGGGAAAGAGAGGAGTTGAAGGAAAGATGATGGAGAATGACATCGCAGAGTTGAAAATGGACGAGGGTCCGTGATTAACTATCATGCGATGGAGATTGCGAAGTGCCAATATATCTTGGGGACTTGCATTTGGGAGCAAGCAACCTCGAGGAGGTAGCGGTTCTTCTGCTCGGCCACACCATTTTGGTATTGGTATAACTGTAAGATGTTTGGTGGATAATGTTCAATGTAGTGCAAGTGTCCTGGAATCTGTGACTCGTATATTCGTACACATTATCGATTCGAAGTATTTTTATTGAGCACAAGAATTGAGTATGAGTTTCAATGAGGAATGAGCGAAAGATATATAGTAATTCAGAGTGATCACACAATAAATATAATCATGTCATGTGAGAATGTTCATCAATAAATGTAAGAAAGTAACGATATCTAGATAAACTAGTAGTTTCGTAAGGGCCCCAAATATCATGATGAAATAAAACAGAGGGAGCAGAGCTCCTAGGACAATGAGAGGAGAAGTGATGGAGATCAGCGACTTTTGGGCAATCAGATAGACGATCGGAGACCGTGATCGCGACCGGCTCGATTTTTTACAATTTTATGTATTTTTATTTTTGGACTTATATTGTGGGGGTTATGCTAAAATATCCATCGAACGATCGTCTCTGTTGGATATTCTCAACCTAACTCTCATCCCTTTATATTCTACATCAGCCGCATGAAGAGGACCATTAAGAGTTGCAATTTTCTGAGGAAATGGCTCGGTACTCCTTCGGTGTAACGCCGAAGGCCCACGCGCAGTGCAACGTCGCCGGTTTTGCCTCCTCGGGAGTGATGCCCCTTTCCCCACCACCCGCCACTCAGTCCCTCTGCAACACTGCCACCTAGTTCCTATAACTGATTTTGCCGCCCCTTTCCCTGCAGTCCAGACGCTACCGCCCCTTCCCAGCATAGCCGCCGGCCTCCCTCTTCCTTCCCATGCATTCAGCCACTTCTCCAAGCCCCCATCAGCCCTTCTTCCGCATTCTGCCACTTCTCTGGCCACCGCCATCCCTTCCCAACACAACCACCGGCCACCACCTCCCTTCTCCTGCATTCAGCCATCTCCCCAAGCCCCAGCAGCCCCCAGCCGCCCGTCCTTCCTACTTCCCCTCTCCCTCTCGTGGAACCACCATCTAGCCATCTCCCATCCCCATTCCAGCCCTCCTCCATTTCGACAGTAATACCCCACCATATATCCACTCCAGCACTTTCCTAACACCAAATCTGCATTTTCCATCTCCTAAACTTATCAGTCTTGGCCACATTCGGGCACGTAGAAATCAAAACCACCAAAGTTTCCTTCCACTCGGGAGGCATCCGACCATGAGCAAAGAATCCTCAATAGCACTGCATACAACATTTTTGACAATAGGCCAAAAAATGAAGAAAAAAGGAATAAGTAATATTGTCCAAACCTGAAGCCCAATTAGCCTTCATGGCCTTAATGGCCCCCAGATCTCATCATCCAACAAGACCTCCTTATCAACCGTCATAGCCAAACCCACATCAAACCGCCGAGAGGAGGGCAGGAGCGGCCACCCAACAAGCACAAGAGCACTGCATACCCACTTCTGATCAAAGAGGCCTAGAAAAGCAGCCTCAATGCAATCAGGATCATGGTTATCATGATTGCAATCCAGATCATAGGATCTTACGATACAGATTTTGTAAATCGATCAAGATTTTGTAAATCAATCCAAATTTTGTAAAGCGATACTCGATCCAATTCTACCATCCAATTTGATTCAACCTCGAAACGATCTCATTTGGATCTTGATCCTGATAACCTTGATCAGGATCCTCCACCAACTCGCCATCACCCAACTCAGCCTGGGTAATTCAGTTGCACCGCCGACACGACGTAGCAAAAGTGTGGAAGAAATGAGTGTTGGCGTCCCCCTAATTTATCCACTGCACGTTAGCCCATTGTATCCACCAAGTAGCTAACCGAGCATGAATGCTCGTCAGCTCTTTGACACTGGCAATGAAGGGGCAAGTTTGTGCCTCTGAAATGCCAACCTTCGAGCCCTCAAGATGTCGAAGTTCCTCAATTTCTACCTCCAAGACTTGCGGGTGCTAAGCTCTTTCAACTTGTTTTTACTCCAAAAAAATAGAGTACGAAGTGTAATTCGACACTTACGTTGGAGGATTGCAGCACTATCCTCGACAACGTTTTTGAGACAATTCTTAGCAACCAACTTCCGCACCACCGGATAAGACATCAATGCGTCCTCAAAGCGAATCCACCGAGCCCGCTGGCCCCGCTATCAACACTTGAAGCCCCCAAGGCTACAGAAGAGGGCAATGATCTGAGCCAACACAAGAAAGGTGGTGCACCAATCCCAATGGGATAATCTACAGCCCCATCGAGTTGGCAAACATACGATCCAAACGGCCCAAAACCAGCCCAAGCTCCTGTTGGTTGCTACACCAAGTAAAGGTTGGACCATAGAAGCCCAGATCCTGCGAATCAAGGTATGCATACATCATTTAGGTTGAGCTTGATTGCATTTGTTCCGCACATCCACTTTGATTTGCATTAGCGTGTCGGCACAGTCTCTTCATAGCCCGTCCTGCGTCATGAACCCTAACAAGATCCAATGATTCCATCCAAGAGTTCGAAAATTGGATCAAACAAACCATCAAACTGGTTGAATCATGAACTGGTTCTCCAAAGATTGGCTCAAAGAATATCGAAATAACAAACATCAGAAAAAATTAGAAGAATCGTTGATTGAACTACTAAACAGTTGAATTGTTGTTGGTTTTGTAGAATCAAACTCGGAGTCCTTCTAGACTGATTTATAGTCGTTTGGCCCCAATTCAATCTATTTAATGAAACCTGAAGAACTCCAAGTCATTTTGAGGGCTTTGTGCCCATTTCCTCTCGAGATCTTCACATCAAATGTGCACAATGAGTCATAAATGGTAAACTACTCAACATATGCTAGTAAGATGATTCCATAGCCTTGATCAACTTGTCACACTTGATGTATCACGGAATGAGAGGGGGCTATATCCTGGAGAAGAAAGGCAAGGCGTGAACTGTAAAGATGTTTATAAAGCTGTGAAGAAAAGCGAAGGTGTCACAAGTAAAGAAGACTATTAAGGCTGATGCGCACAATGGAAGGCTCAGAGAAGAAATTGACTCTAAAATTTGAAAATGATAATTTAATGGAAGAAAATAATAAAGCTAAATTCTTTGAGGATAGCCTCAATGGGAGCGCTAAGGGGAAAGAGCCAGTGAATCCTGACTAAAATTTCCTCTACCTCAAGAGTAATAAGAACTGTTCCTTAGAAGAGGACTAATAAATTAATGAACCATGTGGTGACTTCCTTAGTTCCATCAGAGAAAAGATGGATTTTGGGAAAAAGCACCCATGTATAAGAATAATCTAGAGTCTAAAAATCTGGGAAAATCTCAACATATGTTGAGTTTCTCTAGACGTATGTCGAGAGCTATACCTCTTACGTCGACTAGAAGTTGACATATAAATGAGAACACTTCGACTATTTCTCGACATCTCAGACAAAGTATGGCTAATTCAGATCAATATTACAAAATGGATAAATCTTCTGCTAGATCAAATTTACCCCATCCTTCTCTTCAAATTAATGGAAAGGACAGATATAATAAATTTGAATGTTATTGTTGTCATAATGGAAAGGTCACTTTATAAAAGATTGATGGTATAATCTACCAACTTCTCATCCTAAGTGGTATACGCATTAGACCTTCCTTCTCCTATGTTACTTTTTATGTTGGAAGAAATTGACGCAAGGTAACCTAGATTTCAACTGAATTCTGATTGTGATGCAGATAAGGGCATGTCTAGCCACAAATCAGTTGTGGTACTTGGGCAGTGGATGCTCCAAACATATAACTTGAGACAATTTGCTGAAAGATTATAAAGTAAAGCTAGGTCCTAAGGTAATGTTTGGGGACTCCAGTCGTGGTCAGATTCGGTGATCAAGGTTGGTGCAATTACATTTGACAAAGTTAACTCATGTTGAAGAATTTGTTATCCTTTTCTTTTAGTTTGCTAGGTTTTATTTAAATTTTTCTTTTCAAATAAATAGTCCATCCATGTAATCTTCAGGAATATAGTAATTCAAATTCATTTTTCTGATTACTTCATCTTCTTCTTCCCCAAATAGACTAATCCAGTCTTTCTGAAGTGGATGATTCCACAGGTACTGCTTATGTTCTGTTTTGCACTACAGAACTGAATTCTTGATATAGAAGCCACTGATCATGTATGTTATTCGTTGAAAACTTCCAAACTTACAGAAAACAAAGCCCATACATGTAAAATTACCAAATGGAACTGAAATCTCAACAACTTTACCTTACAGATGTCGTATACAACCCTGGTTTTCGTTTTAATTTGATTTCAGTCACTAAACTCGCCACTGGATTGAATTGGTACTCTGATGTTTTTGCATGATAAATGTCAAATTCAGAATCTGGAGTCTTTAAAGATGATTGGTACAGCTGAATTGAAGCATGGACTATTGCAATGTGCTCCACTAGTTTACTAATTTCTCCTTTCTGATCTGTTAATAATTTCTCCAGCTACAATTGTAATCTTTGGCATTTCATACTTGGCCATTTATCTCATGACAAACTCAATCACCTGCAAAAACAATTTCCTTTCATTAATTGCACTAAAACGAAGGATCTTTGTGAAGTTTGTCACCTGTCCAATCATAAGAAATTTCCTTTTTCTGATAGCATAACTCGTTCTATTGATAAATTTGATCGTATGCACTTAATATTTAGGTCCCATTATATGTACCTTTGATATTTGCGCATAACTATTTCCTTACCACAGTTGATGACAAGACAAGGCATGCATGGTTATTTTCATGAAGCTTAAGTTTGAAACTGGTAACCATATTAGATCCCTTGTTTCTTTGGTTGAAACTCTGTTCAACCATAAATTGAAATTCATTAAATTTGAAATTGGTCTTGAATTCAAACTTCATGACTACTATGCATCTAAAGGTATAGTTCACTAAACCACATGAGTTGAAACTCCACAACAAAATGGTATTATGGAGAGAAAACATCAACACATTCTTGGAACTACTAGAGCTCTTATATTTTAACTAAATCTACATAAAAGTTTTGGGAACCATGCTGTCACTCTATGCTATCTATCTGATTAATAGAAAACCTACTCCTAATTTATACAATCGAAGTTCCTACCAAGTTTTGTATGATCGTATCCCAGAACTAAGCAATCTCAAAGTTTTCCATTGCCCTTCCTATATTGCTACTCGCTCGGCACATTGACAAATATTAGATTCTCGTGCTAGAAAAGGTGTGTTTTGGGGGTATAAACCAAAACTCAAAGGCTTTATCCTTTTCGCACTAAATTGCAAAGAAACCTTTATGTCCAGACATGTCAGTTTCTAAGAACATCTATTTCCTTGCTCTCAATCCATAAGCTCTACTCCTACACCAACCGAACTTCAAGCTGTTTTACCCACCTATGATCAAAAAATTTAATTTGATTCCACTGATATGGATCAACCTTTTATTCACAATAATGACATTTTATCTAATCTCGGTAAAACTGCCAATGTCAACATGCCTTCTTCGTCTGCTCCTAGACGTTCATAAAGAGAAAACAAAACTCCTATCTGACGCAGGACGAATCTATAGGCGGCGGATGAACGATGACCTAACCCTACATGCAATGCAAATGAGCACGTGAAAAATATAATGAACCTAAACACCGTCTAATTAAGTGTTAGAGGCTTGAAATGTGATTACTAGAATGTCATTCTAAGTGACGTATGGGGGAAACAACTCGACAACCCTAAATGATTATATGCAAGCTTTTAAAAACCGGACCGGACCGGCCGGTCGGACCGGTCAGACCGCCGACCGGGCACCTATCCGGTCCGGTCCATGTTGAAGAACCGGATTACACCTGAACCGCCCGAAAACCGGGGAACCGGGCGGGTCGACCGGAAACCCGGGAACCGTGGGCGGCTACCCGAAACCGGGCGGGTAAAAATCCGAACTCAAGCCCGGTAAAAATCCTAGTTTAAATAGAAGCTGCTGTGATTCGAACCCGCAACCTATTAATATTATCTAAATGCCTCATCCACTAGGTCAACTTGACTTTGTTGAAAACACAAGAACTATATTATATATATAATATATCTATTCATATTTATTAGTAAAATACATCTAACATTTTAATTAAAAAACTATTATTCATTTTTATTAATATAATATCTTTAATTATTTTTATTAAGTTATATACATGTTAACTATATATATTATATTTAATTTTGATTTCAATTATTTTTTAATATTTATATTTATAAAACAACAACAACACTCATGCCTTTATCCCATTATACTGAGATCGGCTATATGGTACTGATGAATATATTGTTTTTATTTATACCAGAATATAATGATGATAAATAACAATATATATGCAAATATTTATTATAATATTATTTTTTTTATTTTCTAATATATAAGGGTGAATAACCCTTTGGTGCAAGGACAAAATTGGAAAAATCAATGTTGCACCAGCCGTTATATATATATATATATATATATAACGGACAAACGGTTCGACCCCGGTCCGACCGGTCGGACCTTGAACCTTTGAACTCACCGGTTCGATCTCCGGTCCGGTTCTCAAAACCGGGATTATATGTAAGATGCATGATTCGACGGCGAGATCAAATCAAGCAAAAAATAATCAAGTCGATCGATCACGCGTCTTCTAAGTTCGGCGATCGATCGCAGTCGTCTTCTGCGTCTTCTCCGTCGATCGCTTTCGTGGATCGAACGCTTCTTCCTGCTTCTTCTCCGTCCGTCGATCTTCTTCCTGCTTCTTCAACCGAGCGGCGAACAAGCAACGAACGAGCTGAAGAGGCCACGGGATGGGAGCCGCTCAGATACCATGTGGAAAGGAAAAATTAAGTTTATTTTCACTTCTCTTCATATATATAGGTACAAGTATGTTATAGACACACCACTACTAATACTACTAAATAGACACCAATAGCCTTCCCAAAAGCAATCATGGGGGACCATGTGCACGACGGGTGAAGTAAATTCATTAATTTAGCAAAATCTCTATACTTTAAGCCCAATAAATAGTATTTAAATATTATGTATACAAGATGAAACCTACAAAATAACATCTAATTAGTCATTCATTTCCTTTAGGATAATAACCTCTTCTATCAATAGTTTTTCATTATCATTCGCATAATGAAAAGCGAAAAAATTGGGTTCGATAGTTCATCTAAATGCTCTAATAGCAGAACGGGACAAGTTTGTGTTTGTACCATCAAACATTATTATCGGGTAGCTTATAGTTTAGCAAAATCTCTACTAATTTAGGATTACTAAGGGTCCGTTTGTTTGGATGGAACTAAGCTCCTGAAATTTAAATTGAAGGTCTAATTTCAATTTTGTCGTTCGATTGCATTTGAACGTTTGATATTGGAATTGGAATTTTACTGAATGACTTAGAATTCATTTTGAACTAAAGACGATTTTTTTCCAATCTATATAAGAATTTGATAATTCCGGCCAACATGCGTTTTTCGCCAGGGGCGTGTATTTTCGCGGATGTGTTTTTTCTCTTGGGCGATCATTTTCGCACATACGAGCTTTTTTAACTCTGGCGTGTGTTTTTTTGCCCGGATGCGTTTTTTCCAACAAGACGTGATTTTTTCACTCAGGCGCGCGTTTTTGGCTCGGACGCGCGTTTTTTACTCGGAGCGCGTTTTTCGCCCGAGAGCGATTTTTCGCCACAA
Organism: Platanthera guangdongensis; assembly: GCA_039583875.1. NCBI lineage: Eukaryota > Viridiplantae > Streptophyta > Magnoliopsida > Asparagales > Orchidaceae > Platanthera > Platanthera guangdongensis. The sequence continues at coordinate 281,008,931 of CM077153.1, read as the reverse complement.
CGCTCATTTTCCTCCCAGTTTCACACTTTTTCTCCAGGGGACGCGTATTTCTCCCGGGCGCGCATTTTTCGCCCGGTCGCTCATTTTTATCATGGGGCGCACTTTTTTGCCCAGCCGCGTGTATTTTGTCTGCCCGCGCGTTTTCCGCTACAACGCTCATTTTTCGCCCGGGCGCGTGTTTTTCGAACAACCGAGTGTTTTTTGCACGGGCGGGCGCATTTTTCGTCTGGTCGCATGCTTCTTTGCCCGTGCGACCGGGCATGCTTATTTCGCTCGGGTGCGTGTTTTTCGCTCTGGCGCGCATAATTCTAATATTGAATTTTATCTAACAAACAAACAACTAAATTGATCAATTCAACAATGTTCTTCAGTTCTATTTATTGGACGAACACTATAATTGGAATTAGACTAAATCCAATTCCTAGAAAAATTAGAATTGATCTCAATTCTAATAACCAATTTCAATTTCATCCAAACAAATGGTACCTAAGGGGGGTTTTCTCGTATGCACATGAGGACCTCCCCTTGAGATGTGTATTCTGGTGGACGCTGACCATAATCAGTGTGCTCATGAACGGGCTCACTACTTCTTAGGTGTTCCCAACTTACCCAAAAAAAAACTAAAAATCATACCTTTCCATCCATGGATTCTAATGCATCTTGGCATTCTTCAGCTGAGGCAAAGTTGATGAAGCCAAATCCTCTCGATCGGCCGGAATCTCTCTCATAGATTACTTTTGCGCCGAGAAGACCGGAGCACTTGGAGAAGACATCCATGAGCACCTCTGAAGTCACTGTCCACCCAAGGTTGCCCGCGTAGATCTTGTAGGGGCTCTCATTGTCTCCCCGTGAGATGGATCTCGGCCGATCCCTGATCACCTCCCGCTCACCTCCCCTGGGCACTTCTGGGCAGTTCACCTTCAAAGTCCGGCCGCCAACTTGCTGGGTAATTCAAGCATGCACATTAACTGACGCATTTCATCAAACATGTAGCGCGCAAAGAGAGTAAAGGCACTTACAGCTCCGTCAAACATCTGGATGGCCTCATTGGCCTCCTTAGCACTGGCCATGGTGACGAACCCGAATCCACGGCTTCGGTTGGTGGCTCGATCGGAGACTATCTGAGAATCGGAGGTTTTTGCAATTTTGAATTGAAATGTGGGTTTTTGTAATTTTGGTTTACCTCGGCAGCATCGACGGATCCGGCCTGGTTAAAAACATCGGCGAGCTCTGAGGATGTGATTGAGAACGGGAGGTTGCCGACGTAGAGACGGCCGGCGTCATTTGAGCTTGAACGAGAGGAACGTTCCCGCTTCCAGTCGGACCGAGGTTCACGTGCGCCGAATACATCTTCTTCGCTGTCTTCTTCTCTGTAGGCTTCTGAAATTGCTGTGGACACTGATAGAGAGGGAAAGAGACGAGGACGTGGGGAGAAGAGGGAGAAGGCGGGAGAGAGGAGAGATGGTCGGAGAGAGATTTGGAAACAGGAGCGCTTGTTGTTGTGGTTGACGGAAGAAGGGTGTGGAGAAATGTTTTGACTTTTAACAGCGGCGGCCGTAGCGCAGGCAGGTGAAATGAGGCCGAGAACTGCGGCGGCGGCGGCGGCCATGGTGGGAAGAAGATTGCTAGTAGCAGGAAATATGGATGGCTTACTTACTAATGACGCCTTAACCTTGGGATCGTAGAAGCCGGTGCCGTCACCTCCGGTGAGATTGCGCATTCACGAGCACTTTGCCATTTTAAAAATAACAAGGCAAAATTTGAATTTTTGAGACTCATTTTTAAAAGGGAATTGTTAAAGACAAACCTAATTTGGATATACGCAAATCAAAATCTAAAAATCTGGTCCTTTTTTCCTGGTGGTTTTTTTTCTACGCAAACCAATTTGGATATACGCAAACCAAATTCACCGCCACTCCCGCTGCATCTCTTGACCTCTTTGTTGTTGCCTCTCCTGTCGCCCCTTCCGCCACCTCTCTCGCGGCAACTCTCGCTGCATTTCCCGGCCTCTCTGTCGCTGTCTGGCCTCTCCCGTCACCAGTAGATTGCGAGGCTTCTGATGAGCGGTTCGACGTACAACAACCAGAAGATTTTGAAGGTCTGCATGCTGGTTTTTTGTTTTCGTTGCCTTTCCCGTCGCGGGCAGGGGATTTTTTTCGTTGATTTTGAAGGTGCGCCGCCGCTTCTCTTCATTTTCGTTTTGATTCTGCAACTGGATTATTTAATACATATTCTCTTCTTTCATCTTCAACATATTATGAAGCTAATTTTTCGTTTTGGATTCTGCATATGGATTCTACACGTTGCCTTTTTTGTTCTTCTTTTTCGTTTTTGTTTTTGTGCTGTAATTATATAATGATGCTGGATGGTTGATTTCTATCTTCTTATACCTTATTATAGTTAGGGATGTACATGAAAAATCGAAAACCGACCAAACCGCCCCAAACCGCCCCAAACCGCCCAAACCGAACCGATTTTACACCGAACCGAACGACTCGGTTCGGTTCGGTTTTGGTTTTCCTCTCTGAAAAACCGAACCGCACCGACTAATAATGCATGTAAAAATATTACAAATAATGATCTTTTAACTATTTTTCTTAACTAAATAATGTACACAAATTATATCAACTTAATAATTTTAATATCATTTGAACAAAAAAAATTTTTTGTAATGCATATTTTATGCATCAAGACGAATTAAACATTTTGTTGAACTGATTTTTTTATATCTTTTTTAAAATTTTCTTGAGATATTTAAGTACACAATTATTTTAAATAGTATAACTGAAAAACCGAACCGAGTAAACCGACCAAAAAACCGAACCGAACCAATAAACATCGGTTCGGTTTTGGTTTGGGTCCAAACCGACCCAAACCGAACCGATTGCACCCCTAATTATAGTTTATGAAGAGGGGAAAACATAAGTGTATTGCTTGCTGTAACAAATGAAGTTGATTCTTGTTGTTCATACTTTCATTTGCCTTACAAAACTTGTTGTGAATTTTTCTCTTTCCAAATTTTTAATTTTTTTGTTTCTAATTTCAGATACTGGAATCATGCTCAAAAACTTCTAAAAATTTTTATTGTATACAATCATGTTTCACAGTTGACCTCTGAAATTTAAATTAATCAGGTTTATGAATTTTGTAGGTGTTGTTTGGTAATTAAAGTCTTTAAATTTTTATAGGTTTTCGTTGAAGTGGATATGACAGTTACCATATATTAAATTCCATAAATTTGATGTTTCTATATTATAAACGTGTTATTTTGTCAAACTGTTACGCTGAACTTCTCATGAAATGATTTTTTTGTCTAAAATATTTGATTATGTAATTTGTAGTATTGGTTTGTTGTTAACAATTTTGGTTTGTGATTAACAATTTGGTTTGCACATAGTATTTTTCAAAATATATGGTTTGTCATTAACAATGGTTTGCGTATATCCAAATTTGGTTTGCCTTTAACAATTCCCTTTTAAAATGCAAAATTTATAACAATTAATGTTTTTCGTACTGTATTTTTTTTCGGAGTTTAAATCGGGGGTCTAAAAGACTTCAAATCAAAAAATGTTTAACATGAAAGTTATTCATCTCGGTGATATCTACAACTTTCATGTTAATCATTTTTTATGATTCTGCTCCATTAATTCACAAAAGAGAAACTCCACCCCCTGAAGTTCCCGCGGAACTCCAGTGGATCCGGATCCGCACTTATCATCTTTTCAGAAATCAATTCAAATACATTTTTTCGGATGATTTTTGTCCCCCAACTTTATTAACTAATTGAAATCAGTCCTTCGGAACGATTTTCATTAACACCATAAGATTAAACGTCTAATTAAACTTTGATTAAAAAAATTTGTTCTGCAGCCTCCAACTGTAGGGGACTGTCCCACTCCTACCTCCGGCTCAAAAACCTCTTAGAAGTCTGAAGAGATGGAATCGGAGGATACAAAAACATTAATCAAAATAGTTTAAACTCAAAAACTTGCATGATTTTACGGAGGCGATACTCAATGTCGGCGGCGAGGGTGAGCGCAACATCAGAGGAGAGGTTGATCATGCCTATGTTTGGTCTACTATTTATACAATGAAGGAATGATGGAGATATGATAATTGCGTAGAGGGGATGGGTGATAGTAAATAACATCATAAGACATAAGGCTTGCTCTGAAGGGCGCTGTGAAAAAGGTGTTATGGCGTCATTCAGTCAAGTAGAGTCGAACGTCATGTAACAAAGATTGTTTTTAAGACAACAGTTAACGACTTCGGTCTAACCATCAATTTGAGGATGATTGGAAGAAGACATTCACAGTATGACATTGTGTAATTTGAAGACTCTTTTCAGAAATCATTCAGAAAAATCATATCACGATCACCAGCGATGGAGACGAGCATGTCTTGTTGACGAAAGACAAAATTCATAAAAGCTTGTACCACTGTCAGAGCTGTATATGGATGGTGTAGGCTAATGAAATGCACATATTTACTAAGGCGATCCACTATGACCATGATGATTTCTGTCATGTGAGAAAGGAAGGTCACGCCTTCAATAAAATTTATGGGGAGTGTTGAAGCCAGGAAAATCTCACCTCCAAAATTCAGATCAATGCAGTCTAAAGTTACTAGTCCATCGATCTGGCTTGACTGCTCAGCGGGCTAGAACGCATAAATAGGGAGAACAAAAAGAACCCTGGGTGTTGCGGTAGGGAGGTCTCACAACGTACCCGGATGCTTGAAAGAAGATTCTCCTCCACCACCAAAGATGGTCGAGCAGGGTACAAGGGGACGCTAGATGGGAACTTGAGTCTTCGAAGAAAAGATCCAAAGGCTCAGCTAAAATTCTAGGGAATGAAGTGATCACGATCTTTTTCAAGATTTCGAAATCCATATTCGCGTACCTTTGGGGTCATATTTATAGGAAAATCAAAAGGGAGGGGTCTCTAGGCAAGAAGACACAATCTTGCGATCATCGGCTGCTGGCTTCTGGCGACCTGGCTCGGCTACTGGCGAGTATTGGTTGGCGATCATCTGTGATTTTGGTCGGAAGTCACCTGCTAGGAGAGTACTGTTGTTGCTCGCCACTAGTACTGTTCTGAGCTTGCTTGTATTGAAGGGTTTCTAAAGCTTGCTCGCATTGCTGGGTGGTCACGCGACCTGGCGAGTATGATCCTCTCTTGTGTCTAAGATCCCCTTGACTTTTCTGCTGGCCATCGAATACCAATTGGATCTTCATGTACTGGTGCTGCTCGTTAACTGTTGATTTGTTGACTGTTGATAGTTGACCCTTTACCCCTGACGAATATGGGTTCTACACAATCTCCTCTCTTTTTGAACGACCTAGGAGCTCCGGAAGAAACATCCAACCTCGCATCCGGCAAAGCTTTGGGCGAGCTCTCAACCCTACGATGATCGGCGGACACCCCTCGATCTCTATAAATAGAGGGGGAGGGGACGACCCTCAGGTGTCGCTTTCTGACTGATGCGAGATGGTCTACTCCACTGAAGAAGTCGCTAAAAGGCTTGACGCTCTGGGGGGCTTTCTAGGTACTCGGCCTCAAGTCCCTACGAACAAGCGCGAATGGGAAGGTCACGACGAGGAAGGTGACCGTCGGAGGAAGAAGAAGAAGAAGCCAAAGAAAAATCCTTCTGCTGAACAGGATCCTGCTGCCACCTTTCAAGAAAAGGAGCATGCCACACCAAACGTCGAGCTCGTCGACCCCGTAGACTATACACTCGCTCTGGATCTAACTAGGTATCTATTGAATAAGATGGGATTGGGTGAGGACATCGATCCTTCGGGGGATGACTCTGCTCGCTCTGAAGGCCAGACGAATACTCTTGCGGATACAACTCTGGTGCAAAACAAGGTGACACAACCCAGCGAGGTGCTGGTCACCCGGCCTGATGTTGATGACGCCGCCCCTGTTGTCGACGTGCCTGCTTATGCTGTTGAGATTCCCGCCTCTTCTTCTGCACCCTCTTAGATTGGTCGCTATTCTGAAGTGGCGACTATTCAAACTTGTATGGTAACTAATTGCAGACGATTGATCTCGTGATTTAGCTTTCTGGTCGTCTCTCCTGACGAGTTTCACTGATATTGTTGATAGTACGCCATGGGTGGAACCCGCCCGCCCGAGCACTGGGTCGGTACCTCAAGACCTTCCGCCCAGTTCCTCGTGTCCTCACACTTGCGACTTCACCTTGGTTTTGATTGGTTGACTCATGATTGGCCTGCTAGTAACCTGGTCGAGGACCTACGCATGTTGACGCATCCTCGCTCGGGCACTCTACCTTCACAGGGGGATGCTGGGAATGTGACGCCTTTGTCGTCCTCTCATACTGGTGGGAATGGGAGAGGACAGTCTTCCAGGACGGATCCTCCTACTGATCAGCGCCATCCGGACCTTCAGGGTAAAGGCTTGGATAACACACCTGCTCCCGCCTCCTTGCTGCCTCGCAACTTTTTGAGCTCTAAGGGTCAGTGTATTGGTCACCTTGCTGGGCATCGAGACCCCTATCCTCGAAGTCCTTCTCCTTGGAGGATGCAGGGCTCACCTCGGCGGACGCCACCTCGTCGCGAACATTGACCAACGGCTTCTCATGCTGGTAACGATAGTCGTCTTTCTCTGCTTGTCATCTCTCGGCTTGCATCCGAAATGACGAGTTCTTCATGTAGGTCACCCTCCTTCTCCTGGGGGAGCGTTGATAGACGCCATCGAGCTCCCCATGTGCGAGTACCAAGAGACGGCTGTATCCGCATACCTCGACCTGGAGATAAAATTCAATCAACTGGTGATCTGCGAACCTCGCCGACGACTGGGCTTGCTAGAATCTCGCGTAGCCAAGCTGGAGGAAGCCGAGGAGCGCATGAGCCTTACTGAGTCTCGCTACTGTGCGATTAACTTTATGGAACAGTGCATCGTAATGGTGGAACATCGGCAAGAGTCGCTTCACAACGAACTCCTCGCAATTCGGACGAGCATCGGGTCGGTAGGACAATTAGCAAGGATGGATGACGACGTCCTGCGACGTGAGGAGCTGCTGAATCAAGCGAACGAGCACATGCAGTGACGGTGAGATCGAGCCTGGGCTGGGCGACATGCTCAACCGACAGATCGCCCAGGAACTTGCATGCCCCTTAGTTGTTTTTCTTCTTTTTCTTGATTTTGCAAATTTTTCATTGGCCCTGTAATAATGTTTCCATTTACTTTCGTTTGGATTGTATGGACACTTATTTAGGAAACTCGCTTCTGTCGAGTACTTTGATTGGCGATTATCTCTTGATTTGTCTTACTCATAGGCGTCGATCTCCCTTCTGTATTGGCGAGTATCGATAGGTAGGTTGCTAGGTTCGTTGTCGATGTAGATGTTTTTCTATATTTTTGCGAGTATGCAGGTCGCTCCTGACGTTGGCGGAGTGTTCAATGTTGAGCTCTGTTTTCCCTACTACTGGTCAAACTCTATAAATTAGAGGGCAGAGGGGTCAGATGATGCTGTTTTTTTGGAACCCTTGCTTTTGCTCACATGTGGCTGCCTGCTTCTGCGAACTCTATTCTCGCCCCTCGCTTCTCGCTCCCAGCTTTCAGGATGGTTTCAGCCGAGGATGCTCATGCTCGCAAAGTCAATCACACCGCGAATTTCATTGCTGCCAACTTCAAGAAACTCATCACTTATTCTGCTGACCTTGACGACTTCAAAGATCGCTTCTTCCCCCCTATGGAGGAGGGTTTCCGCACGAGGATACCTCACAGTACCGAACAAATAAAATCCTTCTTTGACGACCAAGTTGTGCTGCCCATCTGACACTTTGAGGTCGGCCTACGCCTGCCACTATGGCTGGAGTTCTATGAGATCCTCCGACACTTTGGGCTGATGCCAGTGCAGATCAATCCTAACGGCGTGGCGATCATCATGGGGTACCTCTCCTACTTGAGGACGAAAGAGATCTTCGAGCTGGAGACCTTCAAGAAGATCTTCAATATTGGGGCGACTAAGGATGGGATTTTCTTCTTCTCCAACCATACCTGTATAGTGGCAATGACGGTGAACAAGGTACACCACTGTACAGAGCGGTTTATTATCCTCAGCGGCCCAATTGGTGACATTCTGTTTGCCCCGAAACAGCCTCCGTACGAGGTCTTCAACGCCCCGGTCATGGAGGGGCCTTCCCAGAACTTGCGAGCTGCCTTCGTCGGTAGGAAGTTTGACGTTGCATACTAGCGACGGGATGCCGCTGAACTTCCTTACATATGGTCAAACACTGGTATGTTCTCGGCTTACTCCGAATATGTATACTCGTGATGTCTCATAAGAACTGTCTAACACTGATCTCATAATATCAGGTGTTCGCACAGTCCCGCGGGAAGCGCTTCCCCCTACGATAGAACCATCTTTGTCGGCGCCCATGCTAGCGTCACAGGTGAGTACTTCTTAATCTTCACTACAGAGGCCTCGACCGATGTAGCCAATTCTTGAAGAGCCTCAAATCGCTACTTCTCCTGCACGTCCCCCCCGAGGCTGCACCTCCCACACGGTCGGAGCCTGGCGAGCCGTCGAGAAAACGATCTCGCACGAAGGAGTTTGCCTCCAAGAAAAAGATAGTGACCGCAAAAGATGAGAACAGGGACCCCCACCTCGCACCCTAATTCTAGTCGGGGGAGCGAGGGGGTGGACTGCTTTGGTCGCCCCTTGGTCACCTGAGAGGAGGGGGCTAGCGAGGTCCTCCTTAACACCAACCACCCTCCCTAGTCTAAAGACTAGGATGATGATGGCGAGGCCTACTGTAACGACCCTCGGCCCGAGCTCAGAGGCCCACAGGCTTGTCTCGTTCAAGACATCGTTACCGGGCTGCAGCCCAAGCACCCCAAAGCCTCTCCGCGCCTGTTTCTCGGCCGCGGTGCATTGTTGAGGCCAGGTCTCGAACCCGCAACCCCCTTGACAGGCAACCTTCAACAGTTCTTATCACCAACTGAGCTGCAGCTCAGTTGGTGATAGGAACTGTTGAAGGTTGCCTGTCAAGGGGTTGCGGGTTCGAGACCTGGCCTCAACAATGCACCGCGGCCGAGAAACAGGCGCGGAGAGGCTTTGGGGTGCTTGGGCTGCAGCCCGGTAACGATGTCTTGAACGTGACAAGCCTGTGGGCCTCTGAGCTCGGGCCGAGGGTCGTTACACCTACAATCTCGCATTTGCTTTGTACAGGCAAGAGGATGTTTCAATGCTGCCGCAGTCGAGCACCTCCTTCCTCTCCAATCAGACTTCGAGGTCGCGGTTTCGGTCCCTGGAGCTCGTTCATCAAATGGAGAGGAACTTGAAGGCGGTGGACAATAAGTTAGAGGTCCAATGCGACTGGATCGATGCCTTCACCCGCCAGCAAGCAGAGTCCGGGCGAGGATCAAGGAGGTTTAAAACAAGTTGTGGGCGTCCGAGGCCAAGGTCGCCGAAAGCAAGGCCTATGAGGTGATCTTGGTCAGAAGAAATAATAGCTCAATATGTATTATCTGCATAGGTCAGTGATATGATCTAACACAGGGATCTTTTTGTCTGCAAGAGGTCGAGCTGGTCCCGGCCCAACACATTTTGGAGCTGGAGTAGAAGATTGTCGAGAGCCAGATGACATTGGAGGCATATCAAGTCAGCATCACCGAGTTCGAGACACAGGAGGTCGCAAGGGATCCACCGCCGGAGACGTGTACTTCAGGCATCGGTAAAAAGATCTGAATTGTTCAAAATGTTCCCCATCGCCTGAAGCGCGAGATTGCTCGAATGGTTGGTGATGTAATCATCGCCCAGATGCAGGTTGAGAATCGGTTGATGTCGGGCTCCGAGGACCTGACCGTGGACGACATCATCCTCGGTCTTCTTGCCAAGCTGTCTAACTCCCCAATGCCTTCAAGATTGTCGAGCGACGATGAGGATGATTTGGATGCTGAGGAAGACGGCGAGAATGACGGCTCCGGCGAGAATGCTTCCTGAAGTTGCTGGCTCAAGATTCGAGGGGGCAACGGGCATGGAACTCGCCACCTTATTTTTTGTAACTTCTGTAATTAAAAAAAGTAAAGAAGACATATATTTTTGTAATGTATCTGTTCCTTTCTTAGAGTTTTCTGGATGTTTGCTTATTTTGATGTGTTCGTAGGCCCTTAGGCATGACTGCGTTGAATACTCGCGAGGCTCTTAGGTACGACATTGAGATTGATGCTTGATAGGAACGTGAGTGCGGGGAGGTCAATACTTGTCGGATACTTCACCTTCTCGCAGCTCACAACTGTATGCCCACACCTCGCTACTCGCACCTGTATGCTTGCAAAATGAGAATATCATCATATCTGTTTGGTTTTTTGTAGGACCAGTGTAGTTATCCAAGGGACGGTACTCGCTGAAAGGAAAACAGAAAGATACTCTCGTTTGTTGATCAAGATCCTTTGGACAAGGGAGTTGCACTTGAGTGGGGTCTCGTAAGACACACACTCTCGAGTCCAACACTCCACTCAAACTGGCAAATAACCAAAGGGATCTAGAGATAGGGAACGATAGCCGGGGGGGGGGGGGGGTCCAACGAGACGAACACACTCGAGGCCTCAAACCTACCACAGACTTGAACCTCCTGAAGCTTCTTTGCCTGGTTGCTTCCAAGAGTATGACAGGTTATCCTACCTCAGAATCAATAAAGACGAGTCATGCTTCCAAAAGTATGCCTTTACACAAGTTGTCACTTTATAAGGTCGAACTTTCATCGAGTTTGGGAGGTTGGAGTCCAGACCTATTCCTGATATTTCCTCTAGTCCGAGGAGAGGTGCAATCGGGGGTAGCTAGGTCGACATACAAGGGGGGAGCTTATCTCGACAGTCAATGCAGGGGCTTGGTCTTACAATGATGCTTTAAATCCTGACACATCATCTCATTGTCTGCCCTGGGCTTTTTAGGAGAATCAGGTCTAATGCAAGTTTTCCAAACCAACCGTGGAGATTGACTTCACTACTTTTAGCTAATTTGAGACGATTCGAACAAAGAAGACAACTCAAACCAACCCATGTTTCAGAGGGCAAGGATTTTATTGAATTGCAGAAGTAACTTTGCATATAAGTAATCATTACACGTTACCACTAGGGATAGAACCTTTTCAAGTCATCCCCGCTCCAAGTGTTTCCCAGTAACTCTCCTTCTTGATTCTGTAAGCAATAGCTTCCAGTGGCTAGAGCTTCTTGGATGATGAAGGGTCCATCCCAATTAGGGTTCAGCTTCCTAACGACAATTATCCTTCCTGTTACATCTACCTTTTTCATGACAAGATCTTCTGCAAGGAACTGTTTGAGGCGAATGTTTTTGTCGAAGTGCTTTGTCATTCGCCTCTTGACCTTGTCTTGACAGACAGAGGCTATGTCTCGAAGCTCTTCGATGTAGTTTAGAGAAAGTCTATGAGCATCTTCATTCTCTAGGCGTCATTCTTCACTGTCTTCTCCTGCTATGAAAACTCTCAAGCTTTGGACTACGAACTCCACTAGGAGGAGAGCCTCAGGCCCGTGGGACAATTTGAAAGGTGTCTCCACCGTAGCCAAGTTAAGAGTTGTTCTCAGAGCTCAAAGGACCAAAGAGAGTTGCTCCGCCCAGTTCCCCTTCAAGTTGGTAACCTTCTTCTTTAGAAGTTTGATGATTAGGTTGTTGGCGGCCTCCACCTGTCCGTTGCTCCAAGGATGGCGGATAGAGGCAAATTGAAGATCCGTCCCTAGCAGTTTGCAGAAGTCCTCCATCTCCAAGCCGGCAAATTGTGGGTCGTTGTCGGTAATGGTGGCGAGAGGGATCCCAAACCTGCAGACAATCTCTCCCCAAATGAAGTTATTCATGATCTGATACGTGGTTTTGGCAAGAGCTTTTGTCTTGATCCACATCGAGAAGTAGTCGATTATGATGAGAACAAACCTTCTTTGGCCGCTAGCTTGGGGGAAATGACCTATCAAATACATCCCTTAGATGGCGAAAGGCCAAGGGGCGATAATTGAGAAAAGTTGTCGAGCTGACTGTAATTGAAGAGGTTCAAAGAGTTGACACTCCGGACATTTCTTTGAGAAGGCTTTTGCATCCTTCTGAATGGTAGGATAGAAGTAGTCATGCCTCAGAATCCTCTGCTCTATAGTGCGAGCCCCAGAGTGGCTGCCACACTCTCCTGAATGAATTTCTTCAAGTACTCGAGGGATCTCTGCTTCTGACAGGCATCTGGACAGGGGGCTGTTGATGCGCGGAAACGTCGCGGGGCACCAGCCAGCTAACACGGAGGGGGTGTTCGGTCTCACAAGCTAGGAGAGGAGGAGAGGAGGGAAGGAAGGAAGCCTCTGAGTGCTCGAGAGTGGAGCAAACGGCTTGTCAAAGAGGGTTGCGGGGATAGAGGAGAGGAGCTTGATCAACAGAGCGGGTTGATCAAGACGAGGAGGAGGTTGATCAGGAGCTGTCGAGCAGATGGCTAAGGTGACGGTTGTGCTTGCAGGTTGATTGCCGAGGAGAGCTGAGCTGAGCTGAGGGCAAGGCTTGCTGAGCAGAGGAGCAAGGCTTGCTGAGCAGAGGAGCAAGGAGAGGGGGACGCTAGCAGCGGCAACAACACACTTCGCCCGTCGCGGCCTAAATGCCACTCATGCGACGGGCTTTCCTTTGATTAATAGCTAGAGATTACAAGCTTACGAGTACACCTTTACAACAAATCAATAAAAGGGGTACAAGGAGAAGCTGGCGGCTAAGAGAGAAGAAATTGCCAGAAAGCAGAGAAGAGAGGCTGCCAGAAACTAAGTAAAAGAGTCTGCCAGCTGCTGGAGGACTGGGAAACTGAGTCTGCAGAGGCTGCTGGCAAGCTGCTGAAGAGCTATGGAGGACTGCGCGGACAGGAAATTGAGTCCGCAGAGCTTGCTGGAGAGGTGATGACGGACTGGAAAACGGAGTCCGCAGGGGCTGCTGGCAAGACTTGTCTTCACCTTCTGGCCTCCTCCCGTGCAGAATGAGAGGCACCATGGGCTATTTATAGGCCCAGGGAAGTTCTTCTAGAAGCGGGGCCCGGCGACGTCAGCATGACGACCTGCGCGGACTCCGCGGACTGAGATTTTGCGTCCGCCACTTTGACTGATGAAGCAAGCGGAAGGACCCCCCTGCAGAGAACTGGAGGTCGCCCCCTAGCGGGCGACCTGGGCGGACTCCGGGAGGAGTCCGCCCGGCAGGCCGGAGGCCGCCCCCTAGCGGGCGGCCTGGGCGGACTCCAGGGAGAGTCCGCCCGGCAGGGTGCCGGGGCCGCCCCCTAGCGGGCGGCCTGGGCGGACTCCAGGGAGAGTCCGCCCGGCAGGGTGCCGGGGCCGCCCCCTAGCGGGCGGCCTGGGCGGACTCCAGGGGGAGTCCGCCCGGCAGGGCCTGGCCGCCCCCTTGCGGGCGGCCTGGGCGGACTCCAGGGGGAGTCCGCCCGGCTGGGATGCCGGGGCCGCCCCCTAGCGGGCGGCCTGGGCGGACTCCATGGGGAGTCCGCCCGGCGGGGCCTGGCCGCCCCCTTGCGGGCGGCCTGGGCGGACTCCAGGGGGAGTCCGCCCGGCTGGGATGCCGGGGCCGCCCCCTAGCGGGCGGCCTGGGCGGACTCCAGGGGGAGTCTGCCCGGCGGGGCCGGGCCGCCCCCTTGTGGGCGGCCTGGGCGGACTCCAGGGGGAGTCCGCCCGGCTGGGATGCCTGGGCCGCCCCCTAGCGGGCGGCCTGGGCGGACTCCAGGGGGAGTCCGCCCGACGGGGCCTGGCCGCCCCCTTGCGGGAGGCCTGGGCAGACTCCAGGGGGAGTCCGCCCGGCTGGCGGGCAGAGGCCGCCCGGGTGGGCGGCCTCGGCGGACGGCGGCAGGAGGCCGCCGCCCCTCGGGCAGCATGGAGGTCGCCCCTGGTGGGCGTCCTCGACGGATGGCGGCAAGAGACTGCCGCCCCATTGGGCTGACTAGGAGGTCGCTCCCGGTGGTGCTGTTGGCGAACTCCTGCAAGGAAAAGCACTGCACGATTAGCGGACCCAACCGCATGTCCCGCGAGGGTGAGCCATGGGAATAGCCCGCCGTCCCATAGGGCATGCGATTGCTAGGAGACCTAGGCGGACATGGAAAACTGTCCGCCTACGCTGGGGCTCATCACGATCAAAAAGGGAGAATCTAAGGGTCGCAATTAGCCAGCTGTCCACCTTGGGAAGGATCGCCGATTTCTGGGTTAACAGGGGCCCGAGATGGTCTTGTGATACAGCTCTCCTTCATGCAACATATAGTAGGCTGGCTTGTACTGAAATTTCCTATGATCTCCTTTGTTGGCGGGAAGTTGGCATGTCATTAATAACGTAACAAACAGGGCCTTCTAAGAAGCTCTCTGCTCGATCTTCATCATCTCGCCTTCCTCGATGGTTGGTCAAAATAACTCTGTCACAGTTCCTCCGGCCATGGGGCCGTACTTGGCGAGATAGTCCGCCTCTGAGTTCTCTTCACTGGGCACATGCTAGACGAAGAAAGATTGGAAACCTCACATCAAGCATTTAACCTTTGCCAAGTATCTCTACAGGATGGGGTCGCGCACCTCGAACTCTCCCTGATTTGTGAAGCAACCACCATTGAGTCAGTGAAAGCTTTGAGATCTTGAATCCCCAACTCCTTGGCGAGATGCAAGCCTACCACCATGACTTCGTACTCCGTCTAGTTGTTCGTTATGATGAAGAAGATCTCGACTACTTGCTCGATCCTAGTTCCTTAAGGGCTCACTAGCACGACGCCTGCTCCTACTGAGTTTTTGTCGAAGCTCCGTCCACAGACATCTTCCACGAGGCAGAGCTGGAAGAGCATTCGCCTCCTCCTACTTTGGCAGAGAAGTCCACCACGTCTTGGGCCTTGATCGCCACTCTTGGTGAGAAAGAGATATCGAACTCGCGGAGCTATACTACTCATTTTGCCAACCTTTCTGAATGCTCCACTCCATCTAAGATACTTCATAGTGGATGATCAAAGACAACCTTGATGGAGTGAGCTTGAAAGTATGATCGAAGCCTCCATGTTGAGATCACTAAGGCGAAAGCTAGCTTCTCCGGAATGGGGTACCTCGCCTCCGACTGTCGAAGCACCCTACTCACGTAGTAGATAGAGAGCTGCTTCTTCCCCTCTTCCCTAACAAGTATAGAGCTAACTGCTTCCGCTCCCACTCCTAAGTAAAGGAAGAGATATTCACCTTCTTGTGGGCTTTGGAGTAGAGGAGCTTGAGTTAGTTGTTGCTTGAGCTTTTCAAAAACTCCTCACACTCTGCAGTCCATTCGAACTTTTGGTTGCCTCGGAGAGTTTTGAAGAATGAAGAGCACTTCTCTCCTGTCTTGGACAAGAAGCGGCTAAAACCTGCCAGCCTTCCGATTAGCCTCTGGATTTCTTTGAAATTCCTCGGGGATGTCATCTCCAGAATGACCTTTACTTTGTCGGGATTAGGCTCCACCCTCCTTAGAGTGAGGAGGTGACCTAAGAACTTTCCTCTTCCTTCTTTGAAGACTCACTTTGTTGGGTTGAGCTGCATCTTGTACTTCCACAAGATTGCGAAGGTCTCTACCAGATTCTTGGTGTGCTTCGTGGTGCTCCTGCTCTTGACCAAGAGGTCATCCGCATACACTTTGAGATTGCGCCCTTTTTACTCCCTGAAGACTTGATCCATCATTCTGTGGTAGGTTGTGCCCGTATTCTTAAGCCCAAAGAGCATCATCTTGTAGTTGTAGCAACTGCCGCTGGTGAGGATTGAGACGTCACGGTAGTCAAGGGGATGCATCTGGATTTAGTGATACCATAAAAAATCATCAAGGAAACTCATCACAGGAAAACCGACGACTAAATCAACTAGCACGTCGATTCAAGGAAAGGGGTAGAAATCCTTCGGGGAAGCTTTATTCAACATTGAAAAATTGATACAAAGTCTCTAGCCCCCTCAGACTTACTTAACAATTACAATATTAGAGACCCAGCCTGGGTATTGGATCTCCGAAACAAACCCCGCTTTCAGCAGCTTCTTCACCTCCTCTCGGATTGGTTCAGCCAGCCCAGCGATGCTCTTCCTTTGCTTTTGACGGACAGGAGCAACCTACAAATCTGGGTTGAGGCAATGACAGGCAATCTATACGTGGATTCCTGGCATCTTTGTGGCACTCCAGGTAAAGATGTCTATATTTTATTGCAGACAGACCACCATCTCTACCTTCCCTTTAGTGTCAGGGATCCTCCAATCTTCAGCAATCCAAAATCTCCTTTTATGGAGATCACCTCCACTTCCTCTAGCTCCTTTGTAGCTCTCAACCCATCTTCCCTTTCCAGGATCTTCTCCAGCCTCTCTGCGTCCTCCATCAAGCTGATGGTACTGACGACACTAAGATAACACTCCTGGGTAGCTTTAGGATCTCCTTTGACCCTCACTTGGACATCACCCCCTACAGTACTTCAGACATTGATGGTATGATGATCGAACCACCTTAAAGTAGTTAATGGGGGGTCTTCTGAAGATCTTATTATAACAACTTGGCGCATCCACGATAACGAACCTGCATCAGATTGAGGTGCCGCCAAGGGTCACCAAAAGGTCCGCTCCTCCCTCTACCTCCTTCTTCTCTCCTGAGAAGGCAAAGAGTCAGCTGCCAAGACTCTGGACGCCTCCACCTGCAACCCGATGAAGGTCCTCTTGAAGATGGCATTCATCGAGCTCTCATTGTCTGTCAAGATTCGTTCAACGGTGAAGTCCTCAATGACGGCTTGGATGACGAGTGCATCATGAAAGATGTTCCATTCCCTAACATGTCCTCTAAAAAAGTGATCTCCTCCAACAACGACGGTGCTTGGGAGGTTGAGGCGACGCTCTTACGATAGATTTGATGTAGACTTCCCTTGTAGGAAGCTCCAAACTCGGCTCCTTCGTTGATCACTTTCAGTATCACTAACCCAAGTTTAAGATCGTCTCTTTCCTACATGGATTACACTAAGAATATGTGGGAAGACATAACATATATCGTTATTCTCTATCAGGTTAGATATACAAATTCACCAAATGAAGTATAATATCATGAATTGCAAACAATCTGCTCTGAATTCACTCGGTTCACTCTTAAATCAGGTCACACTCAACGCTCAGGTGAACGCCTCAACACACATAGGAAAGGACATGTAGAAGAACACCCTCGTGGATGTTATCACGAAAGCTCTGTGGGCTATCATTTTCCTCATCTCATTGCTTTCAAAGCTTGTAGATGGAGAGGTGGTATGCCACTCTTTTAGAATCAGGAACTCTTGAACCTCAAAGAAACTAGTAGATTTTGGCCTAGCACAGAACCAGTCATTTGTGATTTTTCACCATTTTCGGATTTTCCACTCTAAAATGTCTCGCGAAATTGCTGTTTGATTTTCATTTGACTGTTTGCACGCTCAGATCACTATTAAGCTAAGGCGGTCTGATTCTCTAGACCCGGGGAAAATCGAGTGACCGACAACACTCATAATTTTATCTTTGTTTTTAAATTTATGGATGCATTTGATAATCACTTGATGCAAAAATCCACTGCTCTCAAAACTTCTAATTACTTGATCAACCTCTCTAAAAGTCGTTCACGTAGGCCAGGCCTAGTTCAGGCCTTGCTGGGGCCTGGTCTCAGGTCAGGCCTATTGCCTGGGACCTGACCCTAACTGGGTACCAGACCAGGTTTTTCCATAAAAGTGGTCTTTTTATCCCCCCCCACCCGAGCCCGGCCCAAGCCTGGATCGGCCCCAGTCCAGCCATAAACCCATTTTTCTGGACACTCATAACCTTCAACATCTCACCATCACCTTCCAATTATTGTGCCAACACAAGCTTCCCTTCAACACACTCCAAATGTTCCTTTGACACCTCCTCGGTTGAATATTTGGGCCATATTATTTCCCTACAATGTGTCGTTGTTGATCAAGGCAAAATATGTGGCAATGTTGCATGGCCTCGACCCTACTCTCTTAAGACCTTACGTGACTTCATTGGACTTATGGGATATTATTGTTGCTTTATTTGCTAATGCAGCTCCATCGCCAAGCCACTTATTAATTTACTAAAGGAACCAGTTATTTGTTGGACTATAGATTCTGAAACGTCCTCCACTACTCTCAATACTGCCTTGAGAGGCGCCCTTGTCATAGCCCCGCCTGATTTCAATCCGGAATTCATCATTGAGACTGATGCCTCCAAGGTCGGTGTAGGGGTGGTTCTCACCCAAGATTATCACCGAAATAACCTATTATAGCAAGGATTTGGGGTCTCCTTTTCCTCTCACTATGAAAAAGTAATGCTCGTCATTGTCCACGTAATTTCTATATGACACACTTATCTTATTAGCCACCACTTTTTTATTCGAATGGATCACCAAAGCTTGAAGCAACTCTTGGAACAACAAATCTTTGCTCAAGCCAACAATGGTATGTCACCAAATTGATGGGTGTTAACTACACTATCATTACAAAAGTGGGAAGAAAAACATCGTCACAGATGCACTTCGTGCTTATCGGAATCCTCAAATGGTGGTGTCATCCATGTCATCATCATTGTTACCTCCAATCTCCTGCACTAGATCCGCACGTCGTGGATCTCCGATATGGCCAAACAATAATTTATTTAAGATCTTAAAAGGGATTGCATGGCTCACCCCAACTTCACAAGGACAAAAAACCATCTATGGCGTATGGGTAAACTTATTGTCATCAATGATGTTTCCACCCACAACACCATCATCCATCTCTACCATGCTTAGAGATCCCATGGGCAGTCACTTCAACATATATACAACAGTACACCGCATCTGCCAATACTTCTATTAGAAGAATCTGAATAACTCAGTTCATACTTACATCTAAAGTTGTCCTCTTTGCCAACGACGTAAAGTTGTGTTGGGTACATTGGAATACATGTACCTGATTTGAAGAAGCCTCACCCTACTCAATGATATACATCAAAATGTATTTGATGTATTTTGAGTTTAGTTGTGCAGGTTAAGTATTTGCAGAGAAAGCTGAAAAGTTTCTAAGTCCATGTGTCGACACCCAGAAGAAAAGTGTCGACACTTAAGAAGACTTGTGTCGACACCCAGAGAAGAAATGTCGACACTTGGAGTAATTGTGTCGACACCAGAGATGCATAGTCGACACCAGACAGAAAGTGTCGATACACACAGGATGTGTCGACACTCAATGAAGAAATGTCCAGAGAAGCTATGTCGACACTTAGAAGCAGCGTCGACATCCAGAAGAACTGTGTCGACACTCAGCAAATTTCAACAAATTCTAAGTACAAGTGTCGACACAAAGGAGATGTGTCGACACTCAGTCAAAGTCTCAACACATGAAGAATGTGTCGACACAAGGAGCTGTGTCGACACTCAGCAAAGTTCAACAAATTCTAAGTACAAGTGTCGACATAATGAAGAATGTGTCGACACTCAGCCAAAGTCTCAACACAAGAAGAATGTGTCGACACAAGGAGAAGTGTCGACACTCAGCAAAAGTATCAACACAGAAGGCATGTGTCGACACCAAAAAGATGTGTCGACACTGAACAAGTTCAACACAAGAAGATGTGTCGACACAAAGGAGTTGTGTCGACACTTAGCAGAATTCAACTAAGTACTAAAGAACAAGGACTTGTGTCGACACACAATATCTGTGTCGACACATGTTGAAGAAGCAGTGTCGAGAAGAAATTTCTACAACACAAGGAGTTGTGTCGACACCATGAAGGCTAGTGTCGACACTTAGTCTACTTGTGTCGACACTTGGTCTATAAGTGTCGACACTTAAAGACAGACTGTCTCGACACTTTCAGACAGTTACAGATATTTCAAGAAGTGACTGGATGACATGACAGCTGCCATTCCAGCCGGTCTACTGCAACTGTCAGAGTTGTCAGAAAGTCGTTAGAAACCGGATCAGCCGGTCACCATGAAGAAGGCCTATATATAGGCTCATTCTGTCAACAGAAGAAGATGATTTAAGAAGATCAAACAATTCATTGAAGAATCAATTCAAGTGAAGATCTAAGTAGTTGGAGAGAGAGCTCCTTCCAAGAAGACAGCTGTTGGAACCAGGCTGTGAAGAAAGTTTCAGACTTAGTTCCGATTCTTAAGTTAGCAGTGATTGAAGATCAGCTGTAGAGAGACTCAACCCTATTGTGTTCTACATTCAAGAAGCTTTGAAGAAAGCCAAGTGAGGTTGATCTCAGTAGAGTTCTTCCAAGAACTCATCAAGAAACCTGTCAACTCTACTCTCTTATTCTGAGTTGAGGTTATATACATTGTATTCTTAATTTCTTGTAGGATCCTTAGGGATCTGAGTTGTAAGCCTGAAATTATAAAGGCTGAGTGGTAGGGCCTGTGTGCCTGAGTGTAGGAGATCTATTTCTCTGAGTGTAGGCCTGTTGTAGGCTGAGTGTAGGCCTTGTGGCTGAGTGTAGGTCTTTGGAGAAGACTGAGTGGTAGGGCTATTGAGCCTGAGTTGTAGGAGTGAGATCACTCTGAGCTGTAGGAACCTGGTTGGGGTTCTGAGTGTAAGATCTGAGGATCTGAGGAATAGTGGAGGAGTTTGGCCGAATTTAGTACACTACTAGATAGACGAAGGAGGAAAGTGAATGTACCCAAACCTTGGGGAACCACTATAAAACTGTGTGTACTCTCTGTGTGTGTGATTCTGTGATTGCTGTGCTGAATTGCTGTGAAGAAGTATTTATAATTCTATGATATAATCTGCCTAAAATTTTAAAAAGATAAGGTCACCTATTCACCCCCCCTCTAGGTGATTAGGTACAATTTCTTTCAAGTGGTATCAAAACGAGGTTCCTCAAAAAGGACATAACTGTCTGAGGAGATCCTGTTGGCAGATTCAGTATAATCAAGTGCAGAATCAAAAAAATCAAGAAAATGGGTTCAACAGAGAATCACAAGGAACTTGGATCCATAAAGTTGCCAATCTGCAGAAAGGAGATCTTTGGCATCTGGAAGGAAAGGGTTAGATTGTTTATGGAAGCCTCTGACCCTAGAATCTATAACACAGTTAAAGAAAGGTCATATGTGCCAATGAAGGTATCTGTGTTGGATGCAAATCAGAGAACTCCAAAAGACTTTTCTGAAATGACCAAGGATGAGATTATTCTGGCCACCATGGACAAAAGGGCACAAAATATTATAGTAAGTGTAATAAATGATGCTACATTTCAGAACTTGATACACTGTAAAACATCAAAGGAGATGTGGGATACTCTGATAGTGTACATGGGGGGTTCAGAAGAAGTTAGACAGGACAGAAAGTCTTTGTTAAACCAAGAGTATGAGAGCTTCAGAAAAGTAAGGTCTGATAGCATAACTGAGTGCTACAAGAAATTCTATAGGATTGTCAATGAGTTGATGTCCTATGGAAGAGAATTCAGCAATTATGAGCTGAATGATAAGTTCTTGAGGTCCCTAACAAAGGACTGGGACACCAAGATCTGTGCCATAAGGGAAATGGCCAAGTTAGCAGATATTCCTCCTCCAACATTGTTTGGAAAGCTGTTATCCTATGAAATGCAGCTAATGGTTAGGAAAGAGGAAGAGAAGACTACAAGAATTGAGCATGAAGAAGAGCTGTGGTATTCAAGACAGAAGCCACCAAGAAATATAAAAGTAAGTCTCCATCTCCTCCTCCAAAAGTGACTGAGACTGGGTCAGATGATTCAGAAGTAGGAATACTGAAAGCAGTGAGAGTGATGAGGACTTTGCAGCTTTCACAAGACATTTTCAGAAGTTCCTAAAGAATAAACAGTGGAGGTCTAAGCCATCCACTTCACAGAAGTCAACAAAGAATGATAGGAGAAAGCCCAAGTCAAGCAAAGCAACTTTATCAAAAATTGTATGCTATTGCTGTAACAGACAAGGATATGTTGTTGCTGACTATCCAGAGAAAAGGAAAGAGTCAACTGATAAGAAGAAGACTCAGATCAAGGGCAAGAAGGAAAGGTCCTTTGTTGCAAAGAAGGACAAAAGTCTGTCAGATATGTCTTCTTCAGAAACTGATTCAGAAGCTGAAGCTTATATTGGACTGTTTGCTGAAGAAGAAGAGGAGTTCATCCAGTTAATGAACTCTATATATGAGCATGAAGACAATCAGTGCCAGGAACTGATGGCCTTAACAGAAGGTGACAAAATCCAGGATCAGCCTGGACCTAGTCAGGTACAAAATTGTTCTACTAGTTCAATTTCTGGTACTGAGTTAGATTCAGCTACATCAGCATCAAGTGATGCCAGTGGATCTGAATCTGAAGGGGATATTCATCAGTTGATTGATGAATATAGAGTATTGTTGCAAGCTTTTAAGAAAAGCAAATCCTTGGCCAAGAGTCAGGCAAAGGAGATTGCTAGTCTCAAAGAGGCTGCAACTGATTTTGATAAGTTGATTGATCAAAAACTAAATGAAATAGCCAGGCTGAAGAACATAACTGTTATTCAGATGGGGACTATAACATTTAAGAATGATCAAATCAGAAATTTGGAGATTAGTCTTCAGAAGGAGAGAGATATAGTTGCAAGGTTTTCTAAACCAAAGTCTGTTCTACCTTTGATTGATGAATTTGTACATCAAAAGGGTAAAACTGGATTAGGGTTTACAAAACCTGCTAGGACTGTAAAGTCCAAGTATAAGGGCAAAGCCCTAATAATCAACAAGCCTGCTGTAGATAAAACAGCCAGGGTTGTACCTAAGCAAAGGTACAACAGATTTGAGTGCTGGTGTTGTGGCAAGGTTGGCCACTTTGCCATAGACTGTTGGCACAATTCTAGTGCCAAGATGAATAGCAATCTGCCTGCTAGAAAAGCTACAGGTAGTTTTGTTAAAAGGCAAACTAACCAGCACCAAGGACCCAAGAATTCTTTGGGTTCTAAGGTTAACTAATCTGTTTTGCAGGTGAGTCCAAGTGGCCATGCCCCAATATGGTACTTGGACAGTGGATGTTCCAGGCACATGACTGGAACTAGGGGATTGCTAAAGTCCTAAAGTCACTTTTGGTGGTTCTGAAAAAGGAATCATCAAGGGTTTTGGTAACATTTCTAGCAACCTTATAACAATTACTCAAGTGACTTATGTTAAAGGTTTGAAACATAACCTAATTAGTATAAGTCAACTGAGTGATTTAGGATATGACATCTCATTTGTCAAAGATGGTTGTCATATCAGGAGGTCAAATGATCAAGAGATCATTCTGACAGGTTATAGGAAGAGAAATGTCTATTGTCTAAACATTATGTGTGAGAACAATGGTTCTCTAGTATGTCTTGTAGCTGATGAGAAAGTCTCTCATTGTGTCAAATGGCACAAGAGGCTAGCCCATCTTAACTACAAGACAATTGGCCAACTCTATAGCAAAGAGTTAGTGAGGAATGGTCCTCAGGTTAAGTGTATTAAAGATGAGATATGTTCAGCTTGTCAAAAGGGCAAGCAGACTAGATCCACCTTTAATAGCATTGAGAACAAAGATGCTGTGAGGTGCTTATACCTCTTGCATATGGATCTCTTTGGTCCTATACCACTTCACAGCCTAGGTAGGAAGGTCTACACATTTGTGGTTGTAGATGACTACTCAAGGTTTTCCTGGGTGTTCTTCCTTAGACAGAAATCTGAAACACTTAGTATCTTCTATAGTTTTGTCAAACAAATTCAGAATGAGTTAGACAGTACAATGGTCAAAATAAGAAGTGACCATGGTACTGAATTCCAGTCTGATAGTATGACAAAGCTATGTGAAGAGTTTAGGATATTTCAGGAATTTTCTTCACCAAGAACACCTCAGCAAAATGGCATTGCTGAAAGGAAAAATAGAACCTTGATTGAGGCTGGTAGAACCCTATTAAGTGACACATCTCTCCCAGAATATTTCTGGGCTGAGGCAGTTAATACTGCATGCCATGTAATTAATAGGGCTACTATCACCAAAAGTCACAATAAGCCCCCCTATGAGATTGTGAAAGACAAAAAACCAAACCTATCCTATTTCAGGATCTTTGGTTGTAAATGCTATATACTTAACAATGGTAAGTCTTACTTGACCAAGTTTGCTGTCAAATCCCAAGAGGGGATCTTTGTTGGGTACAACAACAACAGTAAGGCTTATAGGGTCTACAACTTGACTACTCAAGTTGTAGAGGAGTCAGTACATGTAGTGTTTGATGAAGCTAGACTCATTAACAATGAATTGTCTAGAAGTATTTGCAGCTCCACAGGTGTGACTAAGAAGATGGACAAGCTTACTATTGAAGAAGGATCTACTGCAAGTCAGCATGTGGATGATAGTGGCAGTTGTCCAGGGGGAGTACTAGATGCACCTGATGCAGATGAAGACCAAGGAGTGCAACAAGTTGAAGTAGCTGAAGGAGTACAACCTGAAGACAGGCTACCTCCAGCTAATAGACATCTAAAAGATCATCCAGCCAATCAAATTATTGGTGATCTTAGACAAGGGGTACAAACAAGGAGAAGAAATCTAAGTTCAGTACTCTTCTCCAGTTTTATATCCCAAGTTGAGCCAAAGAAATTTGAAGAAGCCATCCTAGACCCTCATTGGATTGAGGCAATGCAAGAGGAGCTGAACCAATTCAAAAGATGCAAAGTTTGGGAGCTTGTTCCTAAACCAAAAGACCACAACATAATTGGAACCAAGTGGATCTTTAGGAACAAGATGGATGAACATGGAGTGATTATCAAGAACAAAGCAAGACTGGTTGTTAAGGGATATAGGCAGGAAGAAGGTATTGACTTTGATCAGACCTTTGCTCCAGTAGCCAGACTGGAGGCAATAAGGATGTTCTTGGCCTATGCAACATATCAAGGGTTTAAAGTATACCAAATGGATGTTAAGTCAGCCTTTTTGAATGGCAATCTGAAGGAAGAAGTCTATGTGGAACAGCCATCAGGTTTTGTTGATTCAACTAAATCTAATTATGTCTATAGACTTAGGAAAGCTTTGTATGGGTTAAAACAAGCCCCTAGGGCTTGGTATGAAACCCTGTCTAGTTTCCTCATTGAGAATAAATTCACAAGGGGGAAAATAGACAAGACTCTATTCCTTAGGGAATCCAGAGGCAAGATCATACTAGTCCAAATATATGTAGATGACATCATATTTGGGTCTACTGAAAGTAGTCTTTGCAAGAAGTTTGCAAAACTTATGCAAGGATAATTTGAGATGAGCAGTATGAGGGAACTTAAGTTCTTCTTGGGTCTCCAAGTTAGACAGACTGAGAATGGTTTATCCATATGCCAGTCTAAGTTCACTCTAGAATTGATAAGGAAGTATGATATGGAATCATCCAGTACCATGAAAACTCCTATGGGGTCAAGTATGTCTCTTAGCAAAGATGATGCAGGGAAACCTGTAGATGAGACTTTATATAGAGGGATAGTTGGCTCCCTACTATATTTGACTGCAAGTAGACCAGATATCATGTATGCTACATGTGTCTGTGCTAGGTACCAAGCTTGCCCTAAAGAGTCTCATTTGACAGCAGTCAAAAGAATTCTGAGATATCTTAAGGGCACTCCTTATCTAGGCCTTTGGTACCCTAGGAATGGAGACTTTGAACTGACAGGTTATTCAGATACAGATTTTGCAGGATGCAAGGAAGATAGGAAAAGTACAACTGGTACCTGTCAATTCCTAGGTGGAAGACTGATATCATGGAGTAGCAAGAAGCAAACAAGTGTGACTATCTCCACAGCAGAATCAGAGTATGTGGCTGCAGGAAGTTGCTGTGCTCAACTTCTATGGATACAACATCAGCTAGAAGACTATGGTATTCAAGTAAGTAGAACACCTTTATTTTGTGATTCTACTAGTGCTATTTCTATTGCAAACAATCCTGTCTCCCATAGTAGGACTAAGCATATAGAAATAAAATACCATTTTCTAAGAGAACATGTAGAAAAAGGAGATATATCCCTAGAGTATGTTAATACAGATAATCAACTAGCTGACATGTACACTAAGCCCTTAGATGAAACCAAATTCAATAGGTTCAAAATTGAATTAGGGATGATAAACTTAGAATAAGTTTACAAAAATGGTCAAGTAAAATAGTGTCGACACACAGAGTTGTCTGTGTCGAGATAGAGAATTGGTGTCGACACTTCAGAAAAAAGGTGTCGACATATCTAGGAAATTGGTGTCGACACTTCAGAGAATTAGTGTCGACACATGCAGGGTAGGTGTCGACACATCCAAGGTGGTGTCGACACTTAAGATTTACACAGAATTAGACAAGTAAAGTCTCGACTAAGTGTCGAGCTAAGTGGTGTCGACACATAAACAAGTGTCGACACATATATTCTGTCGACTATACTTGTGTCGACACATAGTTGTCGAGACATTATAAGTCTGTGTCGACACTTATCAACAGTGTCGACACAATTTAAGTATTTTGACACGCCCTTTCATCTTCGATTCTAGAAAAGTATATATAGGTTTTCGCCATTGTCTGTCGACACGCTCACCAAAGTTTCGAGACCAAACTTGTGTGTCGACACCTCTCTTCTCTAGATTCAAATTTCTTCAAACCCTAATGACGCCCAAGCTCTAAGAGAATGTGAATGAAGGTTATGAACTCGTGCGGCACGCATTTGATGACGCGGAACCTGATATCAAAGGCGTGATAACCCTAATCGCAGAGACTGAGTTAGAATTTCTTGTTTCAGAGCCGATCAAGATCTGGAAGAAAGAAGTTCTGGAATTTCTGAATACAGCAACCCTAGATGTATCAGGACTAAAGATTAAGTCAAGAGTTCATGGGGCAAAGGTGAAAGTTTCTCCCAAAAGTCTGAGAAAGGTACTTCAACTACCTAGGACAAAGGAAGAAGATGAAGTTTCTGCTTCTAAGACTAGAGAAGCATTGACATGGTGTGGACTGGACTCCAACCTGAAAATAGGTTCTGTTTTCAATAGGAAGGGAATGAATTTGCAAGGCAAATTTCTATCTGAAATTGTTGGCAAAGTTATCCTGAGCAAGCCTGGAGGCCATGACAGAGTCTCAGCTCACATGTTTAGCCTCATGACAAGGATTATTTTCAAACTAGAAACTGATTGGTCTGCAGTTGTGTTTGAAAAGATAAAAGAGAGTATGAAGAAGCCCAATCTGGGTAGGATACTAAGTCTATACCTAGCTGGTAGTATACCAGAGGTCATGAGTCAAGCAGCTGGATCTAAGATCAATCACATGAGGAAGATGGATATGAGAATCTTCTCAAGGTGGGACAGAGTTTTGACCAAGGAAATGCCAACTCCAGTAAAGGACACACCCCTGAAGAAGAAGAAAAAGACAGCCCCTGTGGCTCAAGAATCATCAAGCAGCTCTGAAGAGCATGTAGTGTTCACTCCAGATGAGGAAGACGCTGGAAATGCTGGACAATCTCCAGCTAGACAAGAAGATGCAGAGAGGCAGGTGAGCTACCTCCAGCAAGCCCAATTCACCAGGATTCAATCCAGGGGGAGCCTCTACTTGTGGATGAGCCAACTTCACTAGAGAGTGAATAAGCTACTCATACCATACTTGAGGTAATAACTGAAATCAACCAATTAGATTTCTCTATTGAAAATGAAGATATGACTGACAGATTGTCTGATGTTAATCAGCAACCTCAGATTCCAAGTCAACCCCAAGATGTTGTCATGGAGGACACATCTGTTGCTGATCTAATGGTTGATGAGATAAGAGAATTTCCAGCTCATACTCAACAGGAATTTAAATTAGAAGAACTGTTCCCTGACCTTCTCCAAACAGACTTTGAGAAAGAAAGTGCTGCTGCTGAGGGAGAGAAAGTAATTCTTGAGGGGGAGCAAGTGGAGAATATAGAGAAAACTGCAGGCAAGGAGACTGAGGTGCCAAAAGACACTGAAGGGTTACAAAGGACTGAGAAGGAGTTACCTCCAAGTCCTAAGGACAGAGTGACTATTGATAGCACATCTGCTTCTGAAGATGAAGAGGCTGCAAGAGCCAAGAAGAGAAAATTTCAAGTTTTCAAGAGGAGGAGCCAGACATATAAGAAAGCTTTACAAACAATAGCACCACAGCCTGCACCACAGTCTGCCCCATCTACAGATTTCAGTTCTCTGATGGTAGCATTGCAGATAAAGATGGATGAGCAAAGACAGGCTTTGCAATCTTATATGGATGAAGGGCATAAGTCTCTACAGTTTGATCTGGCCCAAGACATTAAGTCCATCAGATTTGAAATGAATCTGAACAAGAAAAAAATGACTGACTGCTTTCATAAGGGAGGAAATGCATTAGTCTATCTAGCAACTCATCAGGAGAAGATCAAAGCTCAAGTGGATGAAATTGCAGTGAAGCAAGGCTATGTACTGGAGAACCAGATAAGGATGAATGATAATCTTACAACTTCACATAATGCAATAATTACAGAAATGAAGAATATAGCTACTGGTCAGACTACAACAAGTGCTACTGCCAAGGCTGAATTTGACAAGCAATTGCAAGAAAGTCTCACTGCTATTAAAACTGCTATACAAGACTCTCAAAAGGCTATAACTGACAAGCTCCAAAGGTTGAAACCTTTCTTTAAGGATGGAGTAAACTATTTGGATGCACAAATAAGGTTTCAGAAAGTTGATCTTAGGGATCACATTGCAAGAGAAGTCATAAAGGGGGAGAGGGTGTTAGTCAAAGCAGGCTCTGATCATGCAAAGTGGATTTCAAATTCCATCAGAGCCACCCTTGAATATCCTCCATTATGTGATGATGACAATGTAGCAGAGTCTGGGATTAATCCTGCATATCTTGGAGGTGAGCAAGCTGAAGTAGCTTAAGTGATTTACCCTCCTCCAGACTTTGATATGATATATCAAGACATACAATCAATGTATAGCCCTCCTGAGGGAAATCAGAAGGTCATCATAGAGAAAGTAGTTCAGCCAGTATCTGAGGCTATACTGAAAGAACAAGAGTCTTTGCAGAAAGAATAAGAAGCCCAATTGTCTAAGAAGAGATTCAGAGAGCAAGCTGAATTGAGGCCTGATTTTGAACAATGGAGCCCCACCTCCAGGAATATCATTCTGACTGCATGGAAGGCTGCCAAAGACAATATCCAGGATAGAAACAAGTGGTATTCTGAATTGGAGTGGAGGAAGCATGAGACCAGGCAAGAGGCAATTGTGCAATATAGAAGAAAGGCTAAGATGGGAAAGCTACCTCCTACTGCCTAGGAGCCTAGCAAGTACTTTCCTAAGCCTTATCATTACTTTGAAAGGCAAAAGATCAAAGCTGAAGAACAGAAAAAGAAGGATCTTTAAGGGAAGAAGCCTGCTGCTGCTGAAGATGCTGAAGCCCCAGTCCAAGCAAAGATACAGTCTGGAAAGGGCATAGTGATCAAGGAGCCTGAGCAGCAATACGATAGAATTTATCTTTATTTTACAGTTGTAATCATTTGATTTTAAACTCTCTGTAAACTTTTGAATCATGAAATGTTGAAGTTCTTAGAACAATGTGATATGTGTTAAATTTATTACATTATTGTTCTGAGATGATATTTGTGTATACATGTTTGTTTATACATGTTTGTTTATGTACTTACCCTGTTATATAATCCTGTTTTACATCATACTGTGATTTTGTTATGTATGGTGTATATCATTGACTAAGGGTTATGACTTCTCCAAATAGGGGGAGATTGTTGGGTACATTGGAATACATGTACCTGATTTGAAGAAGCCTCACCCTACTCAATGATATACATCAAAATGTATTTGATGTATTTTGAGTTTAGTTGTGCAGGTTAAGTATTTGCAGAGAAAGTTGAAAAGTTTCTAAGTCCATGTGTCGGCACCTAGAAGAAAAGTGTCGACACTTAAGAAGACTTGTGTCGACACCCAGAGAAGAAGTGTCGACACTTGGAGTAATTGTGTCGACACCAGGGATGCAGAGTCGACACCAGACAGAAAGTGTCGACACACACAGGATGTGTCGACACTCAATGAAGAAATGTCCAGAGAAACTGTGTCGACACTTAGAAGCAGTGTCGACACCCAGAAGAACTGTGTCGACACTCAGCAAATTTCAACAAATTCTAAGTACAAGTGTCGACACAAAGGAGATGTGTCGACACTCAGTCAAAGTCTCAACACATGAAGAATGTGTCGACACAAGGAGCTGTGTCGACACTCAGCAAAGTTCAACAAATTCTAAGTACAAGTGTCGACATAATGAAGAATGTGTCGACACTCAGCCAAAGTCCCAACACAAGAATAATGTGTCGACACAAGGAGAAGTGTCGACACTCAGCAAAAGTATCAACACAGAAGGCATGTGTCGACACCAAAAAGATGTGTCGACATTGAACAAGTTCAACTCAAGAAGATGTGTCGACACAAAGGAGTTGTGTCGACACTTAACAGAATTCAACTAAGTACTAAAGAACAAGGACTTGTGTCGACACACAATATCTGTGTTGACACATGTTGAAGAAGCAGTGTCGAGAAGAAATTTCTACAACACAAGGAGTTGTGTCGATACCATGAAGGCTAGTGTCGACACTTAGTCTACTTGTGTCGACACTTGGTCTATAAGTGTCGACACTTAAAGACAGACTGTCTCGACACTTTCAGACAGTTACATATATTTCAAGAAGTGACTGGATGACATGACAGCTGCCATTCCAGCCGGTTTACTGCAACTGTCAGAGTTGTCAGAAAGTCGTTAGAAACCGGATCAGCCGGTCACCATGAAGAAGGCCTATATATAGGCTCATTCTGTCAACAGAAGAAGATGATTTAAGAAGATCAAACAATTCATTGAAGAATCAATTCAAGTGAAGATCTAAGTAGTTGGAGAGAGAGAGCTCCTTCCAAGAAGACAGCTGTTGGAACCAGGCTGTGAAGAAAGTTTCATACTTAGTTCTGATTCTTAAGTTAGCAGTGATTGAAGATCAGCTGCAGAGAGACTCAACCCTATTGTGTTCTACATTCAAGAAGCTTTGAAGAAAGTCAAATGAGGTTGATCTCAGCAGAGTTCTTCCAAGAACTCATCAAGAAACCTGTCAACTCTACTCTCTTATTCTGAGTTGAGGTTATATACATTGTATTCTTAATTTCTTGTAGGATCCTTAGGGATCTGAGTTGTAAGCCTAAAATTATAAAGTCTGAGTGGTAGGGCCTGTGTGTCTGAGTGTAGGAGATCTATTTCTCTGAGTGTAGGCCTGTTGTAGGCTGAGTGTAGGCCTTGTGGCTGAGTGTAGGTCTTTGGAGAAGACTGAGTGGTAGGGCTATTGAGCCTGAGTTGTAGGAGTGGGATCACTCTGAGCTGTAGGAACCTGGTTGGGGTTCTGAGTGTAAGATCTGAGGATCTGAGGAATAGTGGAGGAGTTTGGCCGAATCTAGTACACTACTAGATAGGCGAAGGGGGAAAGTGGATGTACCCAAACCTTGGGGAACCACTATAAAACTGTGTGTACTCTGTGTGTGTGTGATTCTGTGATTGCTGTGCTGAATTGCTGTGAAGAAGTATTTATAATTCTGTGATATAATCTGCCTAAAAGTTTAAAAAGATAAGGTCACCTATTCACCCTCCCCCTCTAGGTGATTAGGTACAATTTCTTTCAAGTTGATTGTTCTATGCCAACCCGCATTCCTGCAACCCTTGGCGATCACGAGCGTATATTGCAAGGCCTCCCTGTACAACCCCTATTCGTCAAGGGTTAAAGATCAATGATCAGCAGTCAACAATCAACGAGCAGCACAAGTACATGAAGATTTGATTGGCATTCGATGGCCAGCAAAAAAGGAAAGGGGACAACTTAGACACAAGCGAGAATCATACTCGTTAGGTCGCGCGACCACCCAGCAATGCTGGTGAGCTTCAGAAACCTTTAGTAGAAGCGAGCTCCAAACAGTACCAGTGGCGGGCAACAATAATACTCTCTTAGCAGGTGACTTCCGACCAACATCACAGATGATCGCCAACAAA
The DNA here is from genome assembly GCA_039583875.1 of Platanthera guangdongensis. Lineage (NCBI taxonomy): Eukaryota > Viridiplantae > Streptophyta > Magnoliopsida > Asparagales > Orchidaceae > Platanthera > Platanthera guangdongensis. The sequence continues at coordinate 280,976,930 of CM077153.1, read as the reverse complement.
TACACACCAGTAGCCGAGCCAAGTCGTCAGAAGGCAGCAGCCGATGATCGCAAGATTGAGTCTTCACGCCTTGAGACCACCTTCACTTTTGATTTGAGTATAAATAAGACCCTATGTAACATCCCGACTTTTATTGGGCCATCGGAACCCTAATGGGCCCAATAAAAGTAACCCGAATCTCTACCCATGACCTATACCAAGGTAGGAGGTAACCCTAGATGGGGATATCGAGCTAGAGAACTCCGATTTCAGTTCTGTCAGTTCTTGTGCCTCGTATAGTCAATACGAGTGCGTTGGAACTCGTTCCGTTGAATTCAGAGGTCATATGATGGATATGGTTGTTCCTCGTAAAACGTCGTGAAAATGAGATTTTGGATATTAACCTAGAGAACCCCTATTTGAGTTCTTTCAGTTCATATGACTTTGTATAGTCGATACAAATGCATCAGAACTCGCTGCGTCGCGATTCGAAGCCTAACAATGATTATGAGCGTTTTGACCATTTTAACGCGTCGAGATGCAAACAAACTCTGATTCGACCCCGGTCAGTGGCATTGGATTTGTATGCTCTATACGAAGTCAACCGAGTTGGTCCCGGTCAGTTTCGATGGCAGGTGGTCAATCTGTGGTCAAATCAAGCGCATCCCGTGCACCGAAAAGCGTGCGCACACCAATTGTGACACGAAACCCAACTTTGACCTAACTCCCAATGACATGGACCAATTTTGACTTTGACCAGCAAGAGGGACCCACCCTAGGGTTGACTTTGGTCAACCCCATAAAAACCCATTTTTTGGAATTTTCTTTCAAGAGGGTGCACACCTCCTCTTTATAGCTAGATATGGCCCTACCCTCTAATCCATGGGCCACCCAAAACTAGTCCACACAATAGGCTAGGTGGGCCATGGGTCAAGTAAGGCCCAACTCACCTCTCCCTCCCCTCTTCCTCACTCCAAGCCCAAGCCCACCTAGCCATGCCTCCAAGATGGTGACAAGTGGTTGTACCACACCTACTTGATGGCAACCACCTATCCTGGACAGCTGGGAGGAGTTCATCCCTTCTCCTCCATGGGAGAATAATCCTACATTGGGGAGAAGAGGAGAGGGGTACATCAAACTCAATATAAGAACCCCTCCCCCCTCTGATTGGTCTGACACCTCTTTCAAGCTCAAAACGAGCCACCACCACCCTTGTCGGAGCTCTGCTTCGCCGGAAAAGGCTCAGCCAAGCTCCACTGCCACCTCCGCCACCTCTCATGGCAACTTTACTGAGAGCCCGCAAAGACCCCGAAATCAGGTGGAAAACTTCTCCTCTCCTTCCTCCCTATCTTCTGGATGCTTTGCATGCGAGCTCTGGCGGCCGGAGCGCCACCGCCGTCAACCTCTCCCCTCCGATTTTTTTTTTTTTAAAAATATAGCCCCGGCGGCGGCAGGCCGCCGAACCACCGCCGGAGGGAGCGCCCACCCCCGAAGAGTCGGCCGGGGGCGGGGCCATGGCCGGCCGACGGCGGGGAAGGCCCGCAAAGGCTCGGTTTTGGTACAGGTTCTCTGTACAAGCGCTGGGGGAGAAAGTTATAAAATTTATAATTTTATAAATTTTATGATTATTACATTATTATAACTAAAATAAGAATTTTATTTTTTGGAGAGTAATATAGGCTCCTACAGAAAAAGTTTTGAACATGAAAATTATTCCCCTTAACGAGGGCATTCTACACAAAAGGTTGAGAATTTTTGGAGTTGATTTGGTATTTTTAAAATCCTAAATAAAAATTATTTGGTCAATTTGGAAGCCCAAAATTGCTCGGAAAATTTTGAAACAAATGCTATGCTCTTTTTAGGCCCTCTTAAAGGTTGTATTAAAATTTGAAAATCTTGGGATAAAAATTGAATATTTTCTAATTTCTTGAAGCCAAGAGTCGCGCTCGAAAATTTACGCGCTCAAAGTCTTCGAAAATGAAAATCGAAGCGTGCGACCACTTTATATATTGAATACTAGGTTCAATTGAGTACTTGACGAGAGTTATCAAGGCAAGATTTTCAGCTCTGAGTATTTGGGGGTTTTTGCAAAACCACTGAGCGCCTCATTTTCAAATAACTCTCGAGCATTTTGGGTAGACTCGAAAGATGAAAGTACGAGCTTCAAAAAAAAATAATCCACAACCTCGTTCAGGGTGAAGAATTTCCCTCATGTGTAAAAAAATGATTTTCGAGGTTGAAATTCGAGGAAGAATGTGCCATCTAACGAGATTCTTAGATTCGATCCGACGCAAGCAATCAAATCGACATTTATTCTCGGATGAATATTAAAAATGTAACTCATAATAAGCTTCCCTTGATCCGATTAAGCCGTGATTAAAAAGAGCGCAACTGAATTGTTATCGGATCTTAATAATTGGTGAAACTCAAAGAAACCTCTTAATAATGGAGATGGAACTGAACTAAACCTCCTGAGAACGAAGATGGAACTAAACTAAACCTCCTGAGAATGAAGATGGAACTGAACATGCCTCCTGAGAACTGAGAAAGAACTGAATACACCTCCTGAGAACGGAGATGGAACTGAACTAAACCTTCTGAGAACGGAGATGGAACTGAACATGCCTCCTGAGAACTGAGAAGGAACTGAATACACCTCCTGTGAATGGAGATGGAACTGAAGCCTCCTGAATGGAGTGATTGGACTACTAACCATTTTCTTTATGATTATTCCAGTCTTGTACTGGTCTAGTTCCTTTATTTATTTCAGTTCAATACTTTCAATTCAGTTCTACTCCATTCACGTACTGATCAAGTTCATTTTAGTTCAGTACTTTCAATTCAATACTACTCCAATCTCGTACTAGTCAAGTTCATTTCAGTTTAGTACTTTCAATTCAGTACTACTCTAGTCTCGTACTGGTCAAGTTCATTTCAGTTCAGTACTTTCAATTCAGTGCTACTCTAGTCTTGTATTGGTCAAGTTCATTTCATTTCAGTACTTTCAATTCAGTACTACTCCAGTCTCGTACTAGTCAAGTTAATTTCAGTTCAATACCTCTGTTTCAGTACTAGTCCAGTTTCATACTGGTCACATCTCATTATATAACGTTTATTATCAGCAGCTTTAATTACTGTATTTTCGTTACTGAAATTTACTATTATAAGTACGTGTCCTGCTTTGACAAGAAGTTGTTTGTTAAAGTTGAGCCTTAGTTGGTGATAACCGGAGTTGAGGTGTTCTTCCGAGTTTAGCCTCAAATAAAGTACTCACACGCTCATTGTCGAAAGTTGAGCTGAGTGTCGCTGCCTGAAGGTTAACATATAGTAGGGTAGGCCGCCTCAGATCCGGTGCGTATTAGCATGATTGTTTGATTGATTGCTTGTGAATTGTGTGGAAACCACCCGTCACCACACATCTTCCCAAAACCCCGAGGTGGTAGGAAGGGGGGACGGGGGTACATAAACACCAAGGACCACCCGCTGCAGGCGATGTGGGACTAATCCATCCACGGGATGGCGGGGATATTCTGCCACACGGGGGGCCCACCGGGGTCAACACCCAGACCTGGAACGCGATGAAGAAGCCCAAATATGCGGTCCCACACACACCCAATCCCGCTGGACCTTGGTTATCAACACACCCCCGCAGCGGGATGGCTCTGATACCATGTGGAAACCACCCGTCACCACACATCTTCCCAAAACCCCGAGGTAGTAGGAAGGGGGGACGGGGGTACATAAACAACAAGGACCACCCGCTGCATGCGATGTGGGACTAATCCATCCACGGGATGGCGGGGATATTCCGCTACACGGGGGGCCCACCGGGGTCAACACCCAGACCTGGAACGTAATGGGGAAGCCCAAATATGCGGTCCCACACACACCCAATCCCGCTGGACCTTTGTTCTCAACACACCCCCGCACCGGGATGGCTTTGATACCATGTGGAAACCACTCGTCACCACACATCTTCCCAAAACCCCGAGGTGGTAGGAAGGGGGGACGGGGGTACATAAACACCAAGGACCACCCGCTGCAGGCGATGTGGGACTAATCCATCCACGGGATGGCGGGGATATTCCGCCACACGGGGGGCCCACCGGGGTCAACACCCAGACCTGGAACGCAATGGAGAAGCCCAAATATGCGGTCCCACACACACCCAATCCCGCTGGACCTTGGTTCTCAATAAATTGCTTGCAATAAATTATAGCGGGTCAGTATCTTTGACGGACCGTTTGTACCAGTGTGGGAAGGTCGACGACTCAAGGCGATAGGGAGATGGGTACCACGGGTGACGGGCCGTTATGTTGTCCCCATTATGTTTTCCTTCACTGGTCGGCCAAAATGTTGTATCGCCGGATGTCGCTCACATCCAATAGTACATGTGATTGTACGTTGGGGTCTGGGGCTGTGTAGTACGACCACCCCCAGAAGTGGTAGGACTAGCCTCTATCATCGACAACCACATCGGTGAGGCACGCGGGGCTCTCTACCCTGCTAGAACAGAAGTGGTCCATACTTTGTCGACATAGGATATGTGTATGCGCCTGTGAATGCCTGCGATGTGTATGCGGCTGTGAATGTCTGTGATGTGTATGCTGCTGTGCGATGTGTATGCAGCTGTGAATGCCTGCGATGTGTACGCGGTTGTGAATGCCTGCGATGTGTACACGGCTGTGAATGTCTGCGATGTGTACGCGGCTGTGAATGCTTGTGATGTGTACGGGTCTGTTAATGCAAGTGATGTTTGCACGGGTTATGAATACCTGCTATGCTGCTGTGCTAGTGGAGCCTAAATTATAACTGATGTATATTTTGGTTGCTAGTCCAGTTATACCATGCTTCACCTCTTTTTGGTCGCACCTTCCTTATTTATGAAATGATGTACTAACCCTCTCATGCTTCGACTATCTACTTTTATTGGGTGCGTGAGCTCGTCCCCAGGATATGGATCCGGAGAGGAGATTTATTTCTGCTTAGCTATGTGACTAACGGTTATTTTAATAACCATTCATAGGAGATGGAGCACCGTAGTGACCAGCTGCTGTAGGACGATACGCCGGCTGATAGGACTACCCGAGCAGTGGCACCCCCGCCGTCTCCAGAGTTTCGAGACGTGAGTACTAGCGAGCAGAGTCAAGAGAGAGGAGTTGTTAGTTGTAGTACTATTATAGCCTACGGGCTTCATGTATAAACAGTGACTATAACCTTTTGTGTTTTTTGTTAAATATATATTGTTATATATATTTGTTGTGGCTTCCTGTTAATGCTTCTGCTAAACTCTATGATGAGATGTGAGTATTGTGATTCAAGTCGAGCAAGGCGGCCAACTAGCGCTTAGTGGAGTGGGTCGTTACCCCTTAAGGAGCACTGGATGAACGTCTTGGGCAAGTAAGATCCCCTCTGGCCCGACCCTGGCAAAGGTTGGGGGGTCTTACAAATGGATTAGAGCGATCACGATCCGTCCTTATGGAGCAGTCTCAGGATCCTTCCATCCCTCGCTTCGTTCTTTGGTTCGGGACGAACCATGCAACGGAAGCCTGATAGACCCTAGTGTAGAGGATTAAAGATTCTAGATTGTGTGATAGCACGTCTGCACACATTTGTTTCCGCTTTGTTAGTCTTTTGTAAATATCTCTTACTTTTGCAAAATACCAACACTTATTTTCCTGTCACTTCTCGAGATATACCTGAGTCTAGTAACAGGAGATTCTCCTCCAGAGGATATGTCCTTGCCACCCCACCTCCAGACCTAGTTACCCCTGCATTTGTACTGTTTGCCGACACCAACTTGGGGAAAATATTGACAGCTATCACGGTGACCTTCTGTTCACATTTTCTTATACTTTCCTTTTCTTTTCCCCCGATATAATCTTCTTCTTTCTCAATCTTTCTCCTTAATCTTCTTTTTCCCTAATCTTCCTCCTTAATCTTCTTCTTCTTTGTTCCTAATAATTTTTTTCTTCCCTAATTTTCTTATTCTTCTCCCCCATAATCTTCTTCCTCTTCTTCTTAGAGGGCATCTTTTTCTTCTTTCCCCTAATCTTCTTCCTGTTCTTCCCCATAATCTTCTTCCTCCCTAATATTTTTTTTGTTTACCCAAATCTTTTTCTTCTTCTTCTCCTCCCTAATCTTCTTTTTCTTATCCCTAATCTTCTTCTTCTTCTACATAATCTTCATCTTCCCCTCCAATAATCTACTTCTTCCTCTCTACTTTTTTTTCTTATTCCCCCCAATCTTCTTCTCCCTCTAATCTTCTTCTTCCTTATGCTCCTTCTTCCTCCGTAACCATTTTTTCCTTTGTAATCTTCTTCCTCCATAATTATTTTCTTCTTCTCCCACTAATTTTCTTCTTCTTCCACCTATCTTCTTCTCCTCCTCATACTTCTTCACCTTAATATTCTTTTTTCCCTTTATCTTTTTTTTGTCCTCTAATCATCTTCTTCTTCCCCCTAATCTTTTTCTTCTTCCCCGTAATGTTTTCTTCTTTAATCTTCTTCTTTCCTCCATTTTAATTTTGTTCTTTCCCCTAATCTTCTTCTTCCCCCTAATCTTTTTTTCTCTAGTCTTCTTCTTTCTGCCTAATATTTTTATTCCCCCTAATCTTCTTCTTCCTATCGTCTCATTCTTCCTCCTTAATCTTATTCTTCCCCTAGTATTCTTCTTTCTCCCTGATATTTTTTCTTCTTTAATCTTTTTCTTTCCTCTATTTTAATTTTGTTCTTCCCCCAAATCTTCTTCTTCCCCCATTTTCCTAGTCTTCTTCTTTCTCCCTAATATTTTTATTCCCCATAATCTTCTTTTTCTCCCAATCGTCTCCTTCCTTCGTAATCTTCTTCTTCCCATAATCTTCTTCTTTCCCTCTAATCTACTTCTTCCGTCCAATTCTTTTTCTCTCCCTTATCTTCTTATTCCTCCCAATCTTTTTCGCCTTTATCTTCTTCTTCTTCCCCTTAAATTTCTTCTTCTTCTTCTTCACTATAATCTTTTTCTGCCCCTTAATTTTCTTCTTCCCCTTAATCTTCTTCTTCCCCCTAATCTTATTCTTCCCCCTAATCTTCTTCTTTCCCCTAATATTCTTCTTCTTCCCTTAAATCTTCTTATTTTTTAATATTCTTCTTCCCTATTTTTCTTCTTTCCTATTTTTCCTCCTAATCTTCTTATTCCTTAATCTTCTCCCCTATATTTTTCTTCTTCTTTCTTCTTATTCTTCTTTTCTAATCTTCTTCTTCAATCTTCTTTTTCTTCTCTAATTTTATTCTTCTTTCGTAATATTTTGCTTCTTCCGTGATCTTATTATTATTCTCCCCTAATCTTCTTATTCTTTTCCCATTATTTTCTTCTTCTTCGCCTTCCCCTAATCTTCTTCTTCTCCTCCAATATTTTTCTTCTTCTCAGATAATCTTCTTCTTCTCACATAATCTTCTTCTTCTTTCTCACTAATCTTCTTATTCTTCTTCTCCCTTAATAATCTTCATATTCTTCCCCCTTAACCTTCATCTTTTGCCACTTTCACGATAATCTTCTTCTTCTTCCCTCCTAATCTTCTTTTTCTTCCCCCATAATCTTCTTTCTTTCATTTCCCTTAATCTTCTTCTTCCTCTAACCGTCTTCATCCTCCCTCTCAATATTTTTCTTTGCCCCAAATTTTCTTCTTCCCCATAATCTTCGTCTATTCTTCTTTACCCCCTAATCTTTTTCTTCCTCATAATATTCTTCTTCTTCTTCTTCCCCACAATCATCTTTTTTTCTTCCCTAAAATCTTGTTTTTCTTTGTCATCTTCCCCTTTATTTTCTTCTTTTTCTTCTTCTTCCCTAAATTTTTTTTCTTCTTCTTCCCCTAATCTTCTTATTCTTCTCTAATCTTATTCTTTCTTAGTCTTCTTCTTCACTATTCTACTTTTTTAATACTCTTATTCCTCATATTCTTTCTCTTCCATAATCTTCTTCTCTCATAATTTTTTCTTCCCTAATCTCTACTCATAATCTTCTTCTTCTCTACTCTTCTTCTTCCCCTAATCGAATTCTCCTTTTTCCTCATAAGTTCCTTCTTCTTTTTCTTCTCCTTAATCTTCTTTTCCTTCCCCTTAATCTTTTTTTTACTTCTTCTCCCTAGTCTTCTTCTTCTTTCCTAATTTTCTTCTTCCCTATTCTTCTTTCTTTATATTTTTCTTCCCCCTAATCTTTTTCTTCCATAATCTTCTTGTTCTTTCCTATTCTTCTTCTTTTCTTATCTTCTTCCTCAGTCTTCTTTTCCTTCCCTAATCTTCATCTTCGTTCGTAATCTTCTTGTTCTTTTTTTGTAATCTTCTTCTCGCCCCGAATCTTCTTCTTCTTCTCGCCTAATTTTCTACTTTTCACCTTCTCCCTAATCTTCTTCTTCTTCAATCTTCTTTTTCTTCTTTCCCCTAATCTTCTTATTCCCCATAATCTTTTTATTATCTCTCTTTATATTCTTCTCACTAATCTTTTTCTTCACCCCTTAATCTTCTTCTTTCTCATAATCTTCTACTTTCTTCTTCGCCTCTCTAATCTCCTTCTTCTTCCTCATAATCTTCTTTTACGTTTTCCCCCTAAACTTCTTATTCTTCTCCCCCTATAATCTTTTTATTCTTCTTCTTTTGCCCCTATAATCTTCTTCTTCCCATAATCTTCTTATTCTTTCCCTCTTAATCTTTCTCTTCTTCTTATTCCCTTATAATCTTTTTCTTCTTCTCCCTCCTAATCTTCTTCTTCTTTTCTTCTTTTCCCAAATCTTTTTCTTCTTTTCCCTAATATTTTCTTCTTTTCCCCCTGATCTTGTTTTCTTCTCTCTAATCTTCTTTTTCTTCCCCTCTAATTTTATTATTCTTCTACTTTTCCCCAATCATCTTCTTTTTATCTACCCATAATATTCTCTATCTGTCTTCTTCCCCTTAATTTTTTTCTTCTTCTTTTACCTCCCAATCTTCTTCTTCTTCTCTCCCAAATCTTCTTATTCTTCCCTAATCTTCTTCTTCCTTAATCTTCTTCTTCTCTAATCTTCTTCATCCATATTATTTTTCTTCCCTAATCTTCTTCTCCCATAATCTTCTTCCCCCGAATCTTCTTCTCTAATTTTATTCCTTAATCTTCTTCTTCCATTGTCTTCTTCATCCTCAATCTTCTTCTTCTCCCATAATCCTATTTTTCTACCCTCTTATTTTCTTCTTCTTCTTCAACCTAATTTTCTTCTTCTTCTTCCACCTAATTTTCTTCTTCTTCCCACTAATCCTTTTCTTCTTTTACTATAATCTTCCTCTTCCTCTTCTTCTTCTTCCCCCTAACCATCTTCTTCTTCCTCCTCCTCATCTTTACCTCTAATCTTCTTCTTTCTCCTATTTTCCTCTAATCTTTTTCTTCGCTAATCTTCTTCTACTTCCATTCTAATCTTCTTCTTCTTCCCGTAATCTTTTTCTTCTCCACTAATCTCATACTTCCTCTTCTTCTGCCCCTAATCTTCTTCTTCTTCCCACCAATCATCATCATCTTCTTCTCCCCCTTTAATATTCCTCTTGAACCCCAACCATCTTATTCTTCCGCCTTAATCTTCTTCTTCCCTCTAATCTTCTTTCTCTTGTTCTCTTCACTATTCCTTTTTCCTCTAGTGTTGTTCTTCCTTCCTAATCTTCTTCTTCGTCTTCCCCTTTAATCCTCTTCTCGCCCTAATCTTTTCTTTTTCACCCCAAATCTTCTTCTTTCCCCCCATAATCTTCTTCCCCTAATCTATATTATTATTCCCCCAAATTTTCTTATTTTTCTCCCCAATCTTTTTCTTTTTATTCCTCCTAAATTTCTTCTTCTTCCCCTTAGTATTTTTCTTCCCCCTAATCTTCTTCTTCCTCTTCCCTTCTAATCCTATTCCCTCCTAATCCACTTCATTTGCTTTGATCTTATTCTTTCCTAATATTCTTCCATAATCTTCTTCTTCCTTAATCTGTATCTTCTTTTATCTTCTTCTTTCCTAATCCCTTTCTTCTCTATTTTTTTTCTCTATTCTTCTTCTCCTTATTCTTCCACTTCCCTAATCTCCCCCCACAATCTTCTTCTTCGCAAATCTTTCCCCCATAATCTTTTCTTCTTTATTTTTCTTTCATAATATTTTTCATCATCATTTTCTTTCTTCTTCTCTCCTAATATTTTTCTTCTTCTTCCCCCATTCTTTTTTATTCTCCCATAATCTTTTTTTTGTCTTCTTCTTCTTCTCCCCTTATTGTTCTTTTTCTTCCTCTTCCCCTCATAATATTTTTTCTTTTTCTTCTTATTTCCCCTAACTTCTACTTCTTCTTCCCCTTAATCTTTTAATTCTTCTCCTATTCTTCTTCTTCTTCTTCCTCTTCCTAATAATCTTCTTCTCTCCCTCCTAATTCTCTTCTTCTTTAATCATCTTATTACTAATCTTCTTCTTGCTCATATTCTTTTACTTTCATAATCTTCCTCCTCCCAAAATCTTCTTCTTTCCCAATTTTCTTCCTCCTTAATCTTCTTTTTCCCTAATCTTCTTCTTCCTTAATATTTTTCTTCTTTGTTCCTAATCTTCCTCTTCTTCTCCCTACTCTTCTTTTTCATCTTCCCCTTAATCTTCATCTTTCACTCTAACATTCTTCTTTCTCTTTAATATTATTTTCTCCCCTAATCTTCTTTTTTTCCTAATATTATTCTTATTCCTTTGTATTCTTCTTTTTTTTTTCATATTTTTCTTTTTTTTCATATTCTTCTTCTTTCGTAATCTTCTTCTTCTATAAACTTTTCGTAATCTTCTTCATTTATAAACTTCTTCTGTATCTTCTTTCTTTTAATTTTATTCCTTGTAATCTCTTTCCCCCAAATCTTTGTCACCCAAATCTTTTTCCCCTTAATCTTTTTCTTCTTGCTCCTCCCTAATCTCCTCCTACTCTCCCCAATATTCTTCTCCTTCTTCCCCCATAATCTTCTTCTTCCCCTAATCTTTTTCTTTCCCCTTATCTTCTCCTCCAACTTCTTCCCATAATCTTCTTCTTCTCCCGTATTTTTCTTCTTTTTCTTCTTATACTTCCCTCCTAATCTTCTTTCCCTAATATTCTTCTTCGTCTCCCCTATTTTTTTATTCTTCTCATTTTTTTTCTTTTTCTTTTTCTTCTTCTTATTTCTCCTGATTTTTTCTTCTTCTTATTCTCCCCATAATCTTATTCTTCTCCCCTTAATCTTCTTCTTATTCTTCTCTCTAATCTTCTTCTTTTCTCCCTCTTAATCTTGTTCTCCCCTATACTTCTTCTTTACCCCTCTTACTCTTGTTCTTCCCCATAATTTTCTTCTTCTCTCCTAATCTTCTTTTCCTCATAGTCTTATTATTTCTCCCAAATCTTTTTCTCCCCCTAATCTTCTTCATTTTTCCATAGTCTTCTTTTTCTTCCTCCATATTCTTCTTCTTTCCCCCAATTTTCTTCTTTTCATCTAATCTTCTTCTCTCCACGATCTTCTTCTCCCAATTATATTCTTCTTATTCCCCATAATCATATTCCCCGTTAATTTCTTCTTCTTCTTTCCCCTAAACATCTTCTTCTTCTTCACTATAAATTTATTCTTGTTCTTCCCCTTAATTTTCTTCTTCTTCCCACTAGTCTTCTTCTATTTCTCCCCTCTAATTTTTTTTCTTCCCTAACATTCTTCTTCCCTATTTTTCTTCTTTATTCTTTTTCCTTCCTATTCTTCTTCCGCCTAATTTTCTTTTTGCCTAAACTTCTCCACCCTAATCTTCTTCTTTTCCAATTTTCTTCTTCTTTTCTATTCTTTTTCTTATTTTCTAATCTTCTTATTTTCTAATCTTCTTCTTTTCTAATATTCTCCTTCTTTAACCTTAATATTCTTCCCTAATATTCTTCTGTAATCTTCTTCTTCCTCCCTAATATTCTTCTTCTCCCTTAATTTTCTTCTTCTTCACCCACCCTAATCTTTTTCTTCTTCCCTCAAAGCTTCTGATTCTTCCCACCTAATTATCTTCTTCTTCCCTTCAAATCTTTTTTCTTCTGTCCCACTAATCTTCTTTTTTTCCCCTAATCTTTTTCTCTCATAATCTTCTTCTCCCCAAATCTTCTTCTTCTTCTTCTTCTTCTTCTTCTTTCCCCTTAATCTTCTTCCTCTTCTTCCCCCTAATCATCTTCCTTCCCCTTAATCTTCTTCTTCCCTCTCAATATTCTTCTTCCTCCCTCCCATATTCTTCTTCTTCCACCAAATCTTCTTCTCCTCCCTAATCTTCTTTTTCTTCTTCTTCCTCATAATCCTCTTATTTTTCACCCTAATATTTTTTTTCTTCTTTTCCCCTTATAATATTCTTCTTATTCTTCCCCCTAATCTTCTTCTTCATTCCCCATAATCTTCTTTTTCTTCTCCCTCTAATCTTCTTCTTTCCTCTAATCTTCTCCTTCTTCCCCTCTAATCGTACTATTATTATTTGTCTTTCTCCAATCATACTTCTTCTTTTTATTCTCCCTAATCTTATTTTTCTTTATATTCTTCTTCTTTTTCCTTCCCCTAATCTTTTTCTCCCCCTGATTTTCTTCTTCTTCTCTAGTCATCTTCTTCCATAATCTTCATTTTATCTAATCTTCTTCTTCCTCATATTCTTCTACTTTCGTAATCTTCTTCTTTCCTAATCTTCTTCTTTCCCAATCTTCTTTTTCCCTAATCTTCTTCTTCCTTAATCTTCTTTTTTGTTCATAATGTTCTCTTTCTTCCCTAATATTCTTGCTCTTCTTAACACTAATCTTCTTTTTCTTCCCCCTAATCTTCTTCTTTTCCCCTAATCTTCTTACTCTTATTCCCCCAATCTTCTTCTTTCACCCTAATATTATTTTTTCGCTAATTTTATTCTAATTCTCCCTAATTTTCATATTCTTCCACCTAATCTTATTCTTCCTCTATATTCTTCTTCTTCCACTCTAATCTTTTTTCTTCACCCTAATCTTTTTCTCCTCCTAATCTTTTTCTTCCTATGCTTCCCCTTAATTTTGTTCTTCTCCCTAATCTGCTTCTTCTTCCTCTTAATATTCTTCTTTGCCCCGTAATCTTCTTCTTTCTAAAATTTTCTTCTCTTCTTTTTCCTCATAATCTTCTTCTTATTCCTCATAATCTTCTTCTTCTTCCCCACAATCATCTTCTTCTTTTTTTTCCTTAATCTTCTTTTTCTTTGTCGTCTTCCCCTTTAATTACTTCTTTTCCCCCCAATTTTCTTCGTCTTCTCCCATAATCTTCTTATTCTTCCTTAATCTTCTTCTTCTTTCTTAATCTTCTTCTTTCCTAATCTTCTTCTTCCATATTCTTCTTCCTCATACTCTTCTTTTTCCCTAATCTTCTGTTGGATCCCTAGTTGGATTTGGGCTAGGTTCACTAAGTTATGATCATCTGACCCAACATGTATAGCCAGGGTCATGGTTATGTCCTAGAGTCTAGGCCAAGTCCTTAAAATCAACACTACATGGACCAGCCATCAACAGACTGCAAAAAAACTCAAGACTCTTTAAACCAGAAAGAAAGGAAGAAAAGTAGGAGATATTCCCCACCTCCTCAAAGATACAGAAAGGATCCTCCTCCTCCTCCTTCTCCACCAGCTGCTGGTGATTCCCCAAGTTCGTCGCTCCTTCACTGTCAGAATCTTCTTTATCTGAATGACTCCTAGAGGCATCAATGGGCATGAGGCATACTTCTTTGGCCCTTGCCTCTTCTTCTTCTTCACTGGAGCTGGAGGATGTGGATTCATCCTTAGTTTCACTCCACGATTCAGCTATAAAGTCTTTCTCCTTCTTCTTCTTGTATTTGCTGGAAGAAGGCCTGCTGCTTTGCTGTCTTCTAGAGTCCTTCTCTCTTCTCTTTTCCTTCTTTTGATTTTCTGGACACTCTGAGATGGAGTGTCCAGGTTTCCTGCAGCCAAAGCAAACCACTTCTTTAGTGGGGGTTTTGTCATACCTTGGCTTGTCATCCTGCCTGGATGACTTTCTTCCGAAATCCTTCCTTGCCATTTTATAGAATCTCTTGGCAAAGAGACTCATCAGCTCTTCATTCACAGTTGAGGCTTCAGCTTCTTCAACAGCTTTAAAAGCTATGATGTGCTCCTTCCTTACTGGTGGAGATGTTCTCTACTCAGCTTCTTCTCTAGATTTGATGAGCTGCTCATAAGATTTGAGCTTTCTTAAAAGAGATTCTGTGGAAATCTCATTTAGGCTCCTGACCTCCTTGATTGGCCAGATCCTTGAATCCTATGAACTTGGGAAGCATATGAGGATTTTATCATTCACCTCAGTGAGAGTGATGTCCTTGTCCAAGGTTTTCAGTTCATTGATGATTGAGCTCAGCCTATTGTACATTTTTGCAACTGATTCTGTTTCCTCCTTGAAATTCTCATATTGTGATATGAGGTTGGATCTTCTATCCTTTCTTTCATCAGCAGATCCAGCCACCATTTGATTTAGAGAATCCCAGATGGCCTTGGCTGATGTGCATTCAGCCACTTTCTAAAAAATGTCATCTGACATTGTTTGGGCCAGAATGTTCATTGCTTTAACATCAACAACTTTGGCCTTCTTCTGAGCCTCAGTCTACTCAGGTGGTGGAACTGCATTAGTGCTGGATGTTGTTGTAGAGGTAGATGGTTGAGGAGGACCTGTCAAAATGAAGTTGTAGATATCCTCATCAATAGAGTTCTATATAATTTAATTCTTGCCTTACAGATGACAAACCTATTTAGATTGCATACTGGAGGTCTGGTACTTGCATAGTCTTTGTTCTGTGTCATGCTGTGTGTATAATCTTAATAGAAATAAAAAAAACAAAAAAATCTAACTCAGGATCTTTAGTTCAAGGGTTATCTTGTACAACCAAAGGAACCTTGCTCTGATACCAATTGAAAGTGAGGGTTAGATCTGAATTACTATAGAGGGTGGGTGAATATAGTATTTAGGTTTTATAAAACTTTTTGCTAATCAACGAACAATCAGTCCTAAGATAAGTTATTCTATCACAGGCTCAGCAAAATATAAACTAAACATAAACACAACAAACCTATTTAGCACAGCCACAACAAGAATCAAAAGAAAAGAGCAACCAGACAACACAAGAATTTTATAGTGGTTCCCCAACCTGGGTACATCCACTCTTCTACCACCCTGGTAGGAATCCCCTCAGATTTTTGATCAGGTGACTGCCATCAATGAGCTTTTGATCAAGTGCTCAAAAACCAAACCTCAAGTCTTTTGATCAGGTGACTTGCAACCAGGAATAACTTTTGCAAGGAGATAAGAACCCTTTATACAGTGGGGGATGAGAGAGTGATTATGTCTTCTCTTTTTCAAATACAACTGAGAAGACTTTTGTGGATCTTGATTTTAGCAAAGAGCTCCTCCTAAGATATTGAATGCTTCAGGAAGTTGAAGCTTTGCTGCAGGGTGATAGGTCTTCAAACTTTTGCTTTGACCAGATGAACTCCAGGAACTTCTTGACAGATAGAGAGTTTGTTGTCCTTTGAAGAGTCCTGGAATGTAGAAGGAAGAAGACTCTTGATCTTGAATTTATGTTCTTCTTCTTCTTCTTTTCAGCTTGGTGTTCTTTCTCTGGTCAAGGGGTAGGGCTTCTTGTCTCTTGACAATGTTGTTGCCCTGTGAGCTCTGTGTTCTGTGTATTCTCTGTGTCAATTTTTTCTATTCTCTTGTATTGCTATATGTTGCTTCCGAGAGAGATGAAAAAATCCCTTTTATATTTTCCATATAATTTTCCTTTGAAATTTGAATTTCTTTCTTCATTTAATGCTGACGGCCTGGAGAATATTTGCATTGATTGATTTCCCCAACTGTCCTATTGAAAAATGACAAGCAATAATCCTGATGAAGTCCATAATTAATGCTCCGTCTAACGGTAATATTCAGAGAATATCTTAGCATTGATTACTCAGGAATTACTGCAATAAACTAAGGATAGGAAGAGGAAAATATCTAAGTCTGGAACTTCACAGAAATCATTGAACAGAGAACAGAATTCGTCGACCTGGGTCCAGAGTTCGTCGAGCTGAGAAGTCAAGTTCGTCGAGCTGATAATCTTTGTTCCTCGAGCTAAGATCCAAGATCATCGACCTGAGGATAGACAACTAATTAAAAGAAGAACTAATATCAACTGAGATCCAAGACTCAAGAAAGGAAGAAAAGTAGGAGATATTCCCCACCTCTCTAAAAACATCAAGTTAAAAGAAGAACTAATATCAACTAATAAACAAATTGACTCTTTAAAAATTGAAATATGTGAGGCCAAACAACTTGAGTAATCTCTCAATGGGAGAAGCCTTAAGTTGATGGACATTACAAGCACAGTCAATGTCAGACTAAATGGCAAGCTGGGCTTGGGTGCATCATCAAGTTTGCCCCCCATCCTTAAGAAGAATATTTTATCAATCCCCATTAAATTTGTTTCTACTAAGGACAAAAAAATAATAAACCATAAGCAAACCACAGAAGAAATGCCCAAATTAAAAGGTCAAAACAACAGAAACCACAAAACCTTAGATAAAAATAAAGTTCAGCAGATTTTGTCGAACTCAGATCGACGAAATGTGGACAGTTCGTCGAACTCAAGTCGACGAACGCTGAACGCAAATTCATATAATAATCATTCATCTTACTGTGATCGACGAACTGTGTATGGTTCGTCCAGCAGAGGTCGACGAACTTGGGGCACAGAAAATGACTATGTTCATTCTCTGAGCAGAGATCGATGATCTCATCCCATTTCATCAAACTCTGGTCGACGAACTCACAACATTTCGTCGAGCCCCGTCAGACTTGGTAAAAATCAAAAATATAACTGCAACTCCAATGAATCAAGGAAACCATTTAACCCACTTGCTGATTGGACAATTCCACCCAGAAGATATCATCCATTAGGATATAAATCACAACTAGAATTTTCTGTGATTTCAAGCTTGTCTTATCAACAATATAAAGGACCCAAGGTAACCTGGGTCAAGAACTAACTGTTTTCATTGCAGGAAAAGGGCTGTCTAGTGATTAATCAAACATGGTACCTAGACAGTGGATGCTCCAAACATATGACTGGTAGTAAGAACAACCTAATCAACTACAAGTCCAAGCTGGGACCAAAGGTAATCTTTGGTGATTCAAAGTATGGCCAGTCTGAAGGCTATGGAGAAGTAAGGATTGGAGCTGTCACATTCAAAAAGGTGACCTATGTAAGCAGACTCAAGCATAATCTCATCTCCATAAGTCAATTATGTGATGAAGGTTATCAGGTACATTTCAACTCAACTTCTTGCACTATTTCTAATAAAGAAAAACAAATTGTTTTAATTAGAAATAGACAAGGAAACATTTACTTAGTTGATTTTCATTCAGCCAACTCAGGCATTTGTCTACTCAATTTAGTTAGCAATCAAAATGAACTATGGAATAAAAAGCTAGGACATGTGAACATGAAAAATATTGCTAGGCTCTCTAAAGACAACCTTGTGAGAGGTTTGCCTTCTGGTCCCTACAAGAAGGAAGGCCTTTGCAGGGCTTGTCAACTAGGCAAGCAAACTAAATCTAGCTTTATGTCAGTAAATAAGAGTGATTCACCTAGGATTTTGTATTTGCTACACATGGACCTCTTTGGACCCATTGCTGTATAAAGCCTATGAGGGAAATCCTACACTCTAGTCATTGTAGATGACTTCTCAAGATTCACTTAGGTGTTCTTTCTGAGATCTAAGTCAGATACCTTTAAAGTTCTTACAAATTTTCTCAGTACCATACAGATTGAGTACTCTACTCATGTTGCATTGATCAGAAGTGATCATGGTACAGAGTTTGAGTCTCTTCTTACGCATGAGTTCTGTGAGAAGGAAGGTATCATGCACTGCTTCTCAGCTCCTAGAACTCCCCAACAAAATGGGGTAGCTGAAAGGAAGAATATGACCCTAATTGAAGCTGCATGCATATTACTTGCAGATGCTTACATACCCCTATCCTTTTGGGCAGAGGCTGTAAGCACAACAAATTATGTACTGAACAAAAGTTTGATACATAAACTAAAGAATTAGACTCCCTATGAATTACTTAAAGGGAAGAAACCTAAAATCACCTATTTTAAAGTATTTGGATGTGTATGTTATATACATAATAACAACAAGAAATACATTAGAAAGTTTGAAACTAAGGCTGAAAAGAGAATTTTTCTAGGATATTCCCAAATAAGCAAAGCTTATAGGGTATTTAATAAATCATCTTTAAAAATTGAAGAATCAATTCATGTTACTTTTGATGAGCCTAACATGTCTTGCAAGGAGAAAGAGATTTCTACCAGTAATC
This sequence comes from Platanthera guangdongensis, assembly GCA_039583875.1. Lineage (NCBI taxonomy): Eukaryota > Viridiplantae > Streptophyta > Magnoliopsida > Asparagales > Orchidaceae > Platanthera > Platanthera guangdongensis. The sequence continues at coordinate 280,958,601 of CM077153.1, read as the reverse complement.
CTTTGCATGTACCTCACTTGTGTGAGAATTTGGATGGACTAAGCCTCACCCAAGAGGCTCTAACACATCCTTCTCCATAGGTTGATGAAGACAGTGAAGAAAAGCCTTTGGAAGAAGTTGAATCTCAGTCATCAGCAAATATAATTCCACAAGAGCAATTAATTCCAAATGCTATTGCTGAACCAACTCCACCCACTGACTTTGTCATATTTAGGGATCACCGTAGATCTCAAGTGATTAGAGACATGTTAGCATGTGTACAGACAAGGCATCAACTCAACCAAGACTTGATGTATGCCTGTTTTCTCTCTCAAGTTGAGCCTCAATCCATACATGATGCTGAGCAGGATCCCCACTGGATCATTGCTATGCAAGAGGAACTCAACCAATTTGAGAGATGTAGAGTTTGGGATTTGGTTCAAAGACCCAAGGACTACCCAGTCATTGGAACCAAATGGGTATATAGAAACAAACTAGATGCTCATGGTGTAATTGTGAGGAACAAGGCTAGGCTTATTGCTCAAGGTTATAGGCAAGAAGAGATAGACTATTACCAAATATTTACACCAGTTGCAATGTTAGAGGCAATCAAAATCTTTATTGCTTATGCTGCCTACAAGAAGTTCAAGGTATACCAGATGGATGTGAAAAGTGCTTTTCTGAATGTAGTACTAAAAGAAGAAATCTATGTTGAATAACCTCCAGGTTTTTTCTCTCCAACCCATCCTTATCATGTATTTAAATTGCATAAAGCCCTCTATGGTCTAAAACAAGCTCCAAGAGCTTGGTATGAGACCTTAGCTAGCTTTCTGATAAAACATAAATTCACTAGAGGCATAGTAGATAAAACCTTATTCATTAGACATCATAAGGATCAAACCTTATTAGTACAAATATATGTGGATGACATTATATTTGGGTCTACTGATTCCAAACTATGCAAGAGGTTCTCTGACCTCATGCATTCAAAGTTTGAGATTAGTAGCATGGGTGAGCTCTCCTACTTCCTTGGTCTCCAAGTGAAGCAGCTACCTGATGACATCTTCATCTCACAGACTAAATATGCTAAGGAACTTATCAAGAAGTTTGGGATGGCTGATGCCTCAGCAAAGAAAACACCTATGACAACTAATGCTGTAATAGATTCTGATCCACATGGGAAACCTGTTGACTAGAAGTTATACAGAGGTATTGTTGGGTTCCTATTATATCTTACAGCTAGCAGACCTGATATCATGTTTACCACATGCTTTTGTGCTAGGTTCCAAGTGAACCCTAAAGAATCTCACCTAATTTTTCTAAAAAGAATTTTGAGATATATAAAGAGTTGTCCTAGTATAGGCTTTTGGTATCCTACTGAGTCAGAATTTGAGTTAACTGGATACTCAGATGCTGACTTTGCTGGATGCAGGGTGGACAGAAAAAGTACCTCAGGAACCTGTCAGTTCCTTGGTATGAGATTAGTCTCTTGGTTTTGTAAGAAGCAGTCATCTGTGTCCACATCAACTGCTGAAGAAGAATATATAGCAGCTGAGAGTTGCTGTTCCCAGATGCTGTGGATCCAAAACCAACTCCTGGACTATGACATAATTCAACTCTCTTATGTGATAACACAAGTGCTATAGGCATAGCACAAAATCCAGTCCATCATAGTAGGACTAAACATATAGACATTAGACACCATTTCATTAGAGAGTGTGTAGAAAAAAACAAAATTAGACTTGTCTATATCTACACTGATTTACAAAGAGCTGATATTTTCACCAAACCCTTGAATGAAAGAAATCACTTATTATTTATAAATCAGCTTGGAATGATCAATGGAGAAGGTTTAATTTAAGTTTTGTATATGTTCAACGAATTCTTCAAAGTTCGTCGAACGGAGTTCGACGAACTGGGGAAAGTTCTTGAGAAATTTGTCGAACAGAGATCGATGAACTCTCTGTGATTGAAGTTATTTTCGTCGAACGAAGATCGATGAATTTGCTTCGGAAAATTTTCGTCAAACAGAGCTCGACAAAATGTTTTCAAATCTTCAGACTGTGCTCAACGAATTGTTTAACTCCAAATTATTTCGTCGACCTCAGATCGAAGAATTTTTCATTTTTCGTGGAATGGAGTTTGTCGATTCATATTCTGGAAAACCTTATATGTAGGTTTTCTTCGACCTCCATCCCGCGCTTTCAGTTCCCTTGCACTTGATCTTCGTTTTTCTCTTGCAGGTGCTCTAATGGCGATTCCAGCAGGAAATCTTGCGGCAATGAAATTCGACACTAGGTTTGATGTCGATTTTGATTCTTTCCACCATTCAGACCCAATCTTCCTAAACATCCTGCAACTCCTTGAAGAACAACAATTGAAGAATCTGCTGTCCACTAGGATCAAGATATCTGCCACTGAGATCAGAGAGTGGGTTTATACTTCCTCCACCACAGATAAGAACACTATGACAGGAACAGTCTCGGGTAATGCTATTTCTCTTACTCCCGCCGTCCTAACAGAAATTTTTGGATTAAGTAACGGTGAAGAAGAATTAGAAATGGATACTGAGGAGTTTGATATGATGCTAAGTATGATGGGTTATTCTGGACAAACCCCTAACAAACTGCTTAACAAACACCTCTCTGCTGAATTTAAATTCCTAGCAGACATTGTGGGAAAAGTGTTGTTGGGCAAGCACACATCCCATGAATACATAACCAGACACCAATTCCTGGTAATGTGTGCAGTGGTAAACAAGAAGAAGGTGAACTGGGCTCAGATCATGTTTGATCTGATTAAGAAAAAGAATAACAAGAAAGAGGTTTGTTTTGTAAGAATATTAGGGATCTTCTTGAAGGAAAAGACTGCTGAATCCCTGTTCTCCCAGACCATATTCATCAATGCTTCTAAGAGGCTAACTTGTGCCCTTTTTGGCAGGTAGGAGAGGACCATCACCAAGCCCTCCAAGGCTTCCTCCGCTTCCACCAGGGTTTCTGAGAGTACTAGGGATGCTCCAGCCACTTTCTACCCCACTGAAGAGATCCTTCCTCCACCTCCATCACCTCCAGCCATCCAACCTCATCCTCTGATAGCACACCAACTTCCCTCCTCTTCCACCATTTCTTCTCTTCAATAACCACAACAACAACCACAATCACAAGTTCATGTTCCTACTCCAGCTCCATCTCCTGCCACTTCTCCACAAATAGATATCACTGACATCCCCTCTTCCCCCCATCAGGAATCTCAACAACCCTCTCTGCTACACTCTCCTTCTCAATCACCACAACCAACCCCACCTCAATCCCCCCATGGTACACCCATTCAATCACCACCTTCATCTCCCTTACCCCACCATCTGGACACCATCCCCTTCTTCAATCTACCTTCATCCCCCCTCCATACTTCTTCTCCACCAGATGAACCAATGCAAGATGCACCACCTCCACCTCCACCATCCTCCTCCATTCCTACTTCTGTCTCCACTGCTACACCTTCTACACAACCTTTGCCTCTCCACTATTGGATCCCTCAATCATCCCTCCACTAATTGCACTTCTCACTCCTCTTCTTAAAACCATTATTACAGAGGCCATTTCCCCTCTGGCTACTTCCATTTCCTCCCTAGCTGCCCAAGTTTCTGCTCTTTCTACTCCTTCATCTTCAGTTAGGGGCCTGGCTTCAGTTACCACTGAAACCAGGCATGGGGAGATACTTGATGAAGAAGCAGCAGTAATAGCAGCAGAAGCAACATCAGTAGCAGCAGAAATAACAACAGTAACAGCAGCAGATGCAGATGCAGATGCTGAGAAAGATTTATTTGATTTATTTCATTTTATTGAGACTGACATGAATCTGGATGAGCAGGCTCCAGAGGAAATAACAACTGCTGGTGATTTCATTATAAATCCCATAGTTGATCTTTTCAATTTACTGAGAAGTTTTGATGCAACTTATTTTAATAACCTTCCAGAGTACAACATCAAGCCATCTTTGGCTATAATTCCATATACCTCACACATAAGCCCCAAAGTTGCCAAGCAACTAAAGGCCAGTCTTGCTGTAATAGAGATTCCAGCCATTCCATCTCCTCTAAGAGCGGTTTCCCCCATTATCTCATCTCCTTCTACTCCGGTTTTTGTTATGGATGATTCACCAATGCCTGACCTGGATGAACTGATCATGGATGATATACAAGAGGAAAATAAGTCAGTTGCTGAAAGCACTGAAGTATACAGTTCTCCAGCTCCTGCTCCGGCTCTAGTTCCAGCTCCTCCGCCAGCTCCCTCCCAGGCTAAGAAACCTCTGATATTTGCTGAAGCCCTGAAAGAAATAAATACAATGTATGATAATCCTCAGGATTCTACTGATGATGATGATGAAGATTCAGATGATGAGCCAAAGAAAAAGAAAGTATCTAAGAAGAGGAAAGCTCCTCCACCTCCTGCACCAAAATTGAATCCAGCAAATGACACACCATACTATATACTTCAAAAGATCACACCTTATAAGGGCATGCCAGCATGGATGTGGCGGTCCAAGAATGAACAGAAAGAAAGAAAGAAAAGTAGGAGATATTCCCCACCTCCTCAAAGATACAAAAAGGATCCTCCTCCTCCTCCACCAGCTGCTGGTGCTTCCAGTTCTTCAACTCAAAGGACTACCCAGTTTCAAACCTATCAAAGATATCAGGGTAGGTCCTCATCTTCAGGAAGCAGCCAGCAGAGGCATTATTCTTCAGGCAGACAGCAACAACAACAACAATGCACTGAATATCAAAAGGCTGAAAGCCCCAAGAGACCTGCTTCTCCTCCTATATCATTTGAAGATCCAGAGGCAGCTACAACTTCTAGGATGGCTAGGTTCCAGGAACTGGTTGGTCTGTCCATGATTAACAAAGCTAAAGCTGAAGGGAAGGATCCCTCTCAATACTCAACCATGTCTAAATACAGGAAGGAAGAGCTTAACAGGTTTGCTAAGGCCAATAAATTTTTCAATGTTGATGATTATATGAAGTTGCATCCAGAAGCAATAGTGCCCAGGGCTACCTCTCTAAATATCATTGGGGCTGCTGACATGATAATGACAAAGGTTCAATCTGCAGACCCTAACAGGGAAATCATGTTTACTAAGCCTGGTGAAAAGGCTAAAGAGGAGAAGCACAAGGAGCAGAAGAAAAAGAAATGATAATTAAAATGATTAGTTTTTGTGGTATTTTAAAAACTGCTTTCTTATTTCCTGATACAAAGCTTTCTATATATATATCTGCTGCATATTTCAAATTTCCTGCCAGATATATTCTTATTTTGCTTTGTATATAGTTTGTATCTGTAATTAGTGACCTCACCTAAATAGGGGGAGATTGTTGGATCCCTAGTTGGATTTGGGATAGGTTCACTAAGTTAGGATCATCTGACCCAACATGTAAAGTCAGGGTCATGGTTATGTCCTAGAGTCTAGGCCAAGTCCTTAGAATCAACACTACATGGACCAGCCATCAACAGACTGCAAAAAGACTCAAGACTTAGAGAAATTTCAGAGACTCAGGAAATGAGTTCGATGTTCGTCGAACTCAGGTCGACGAAAGTCGTGCTCAGCTCGACGATCTCAGAGACAATTCTCTGAGCTGAGCTCGACGAACTTGGTACTCAGGTCGACGACGTATGGACACTCTACTTCAACATTTCAAGTCCAGAATTTCTTTGAACTCCAGTCGATGAACTTAGTTCTCAGGTCGACGATAGCTGGGTATTCTACTTCAAAATTTTATTCCAGAAACAACTAAGTATTCTAAGTTCAGAATTACACTCCACTCGACGAACTTAGTTCTCAGGACACCGAACTTAGTTCTCAGGTCGACGATCTTTGGGTATTCTACTTCAACATCTTGTTCCAGAAACATCTGAATATTCCAAGTCCAGAATTACACTCCAGTCGACGAACTCAACTTCTCAGCTCGACGAACTTAGACCATATTCCTGGCAAGATCTATCAAATAACAGTTAGAAGTTCTCAGCTCGATGAAACTAGTTCTCAGGTCGACGAACCCAATTCTCAGGTCGACGATTTCTGGACACGTTACTTCAACATTCTTAAGTCCAAGAAACATCACTGAACTCCAGTCGACGAAGTCAAAATCTAAGCTCGACGATCTTGATGCACAAAATTAGTAAAGTTCCAGAGAAAGTAGTTGTCTATCCTTAGGTCGACGATCTTGGATCTCAGCTCGACGAACAAAGATTAAAAGCTCGACGAACTCGACTTCTCAGCTCGACGAACTCTGGACCCAGGTCGACGAATTCTGTTCTCTGTTTAACAATTTTTGTGAAGTTCCAGACTTAGATATTTTCCTCTTCCTGTCCTTAGTTTATTGTAGTAATTTCTGAGTAATCAATGCTAGGATATTCTCTGAATATTACCGTTAGACGGAGCATTAATTATGGACTTCATCAGGATTATTGCTTGCCGTTTTTCAATGGGACAGTTGGGGAAATCAATCAATGCAAATATTCTCCAGGCCGTCAGCATTAAATGAAGAAAGAAATTCAAATTTCAAAGGAAAATTATATGGAGAATATAAAAGGGATTTTCTTCATCTCTCTCTAAAGCAGCATATAGCAATACAAAAGAATAGAAAAACTGACACAAAAAATATACAGAACACAGAGCTCACAGGGCAACAACACTGTCAAGAGACAAGAAGCTCTAGCCCTTGACCAGAGAAAGAATAGTAAGCTGAAGAAGAAGAAGAACATACATTCAAGATCAAGAGTCTTCTTCCTTCTGCATTCCAGGACTCTTTAGAGGACAACAAACTCTCTATCTGTCAAGAAGTTGCTAGAGTTCATCTGGTCAAAGCAAAAGTTTGAGACCTATCACCCTGCAGCAAAGCTTCAACTTCCTGAACCATTCAATATCTCAGGGGGAGCTCTTTGCTAAAATCAAGATCCACAAAAGTCTTCTCAGTTGTATTTGAGAAAGAAAAGACATAATCACTCTCTCATCCCCCACTGTATAAAGGGTTATTAACTCCCTTCAAAAGTTATTCCTAGTTGCAAGTCACCTGATTAAAAGACTTGAGGTTTGGTTTTTGAGCACATGATCAAAAGCTCATTGGTGACAGTCACCTGATCAAAAACCTATATGGATTACTATCAGGGTGGTAGAAGAGTGGATGTACCCAGATTGGGGAACCACTATAAAATTCTTGTGTTGTCTGGTTGCTCTTTTCTTTTGATTCTTGTCGTGGCTGTGCTAATTAGGTTTGTTGTGTTTATGTTTAGTTAGTTTATATTTTGCTGAGCTTGTGATAGAATAACTTATCTTAGGACTGATTGTTTGTTGATTAGCAAAAAGTTTTATAAAACCTAAATATTCTATTCACCCCCCTCTAGAGTATTTCAGATCTAACCCTCACTTTCATCTTCTTCTTCCAGAATATTCTTCTTATCTAATCTTCGTCCCTAATCTTCTTCTTCTTCCCTACTCTTCTTCGTTAATTTTCTTTTTTCCTTTATCTTCTTCTTCCCCAATCTTCTTCTTCTTCCCCCTAATCCTCTTCTTCTTCTTCTTCTTCCCTCTAATATTTGTGTTTTTATTCTTCTCCCTAATCATTCTCTTCTTCTTCATATTCTCCCTCTAATTTTCATCTATTTTTTCTTTCTCTCTATTCTTCTTCTTCTCCTCATATAATCTTCTTTTTCTTCTTGCCCCCTAATTTTCTTCTTCCCCTAATCTTCTTCTTCTTCCCCCTAATCTTCTATTTCTTCTCCCATAATCTCATGCTTCCTCTTCTTCTCTCCCCTAATCTTCTTCTCCCCCAATCCTCTTATTTTTCTTCTCTCTCCTCTAATCTTGTTCTTGTTTTCACTAATCTTCTTCTTCTCCCTAATCTTCTTCTCTTGTTCTCCCTTAATTTTTCCCCCTATTGTTCTTCTACCCTCTAATCTTCTTCTTCCCCTAATCTTCTTTTTCCTAGTCTTATACTTCCCTCCTAATCTTCTTCTTGCCCCTAATCTTCTTCTTTCTCCTAATCTTCTTCTCTTTCTTTTCCCATAATCTTCTTCCCCTATCCTTCTTCTTCTTCCTCCAATCCTCTTCTCCCCTAATCTTCTTATTCTTCTCCTTAATCTTATTCTTTCTTATAATATTTCCCCCTAATCTTCTTCTTCCCCCCAATCCTTGTATTCTTCTTCTACCCCTCTAATCTCCTTATTGTTCCCCACTAATCTTTTTTCTCTTGTTCTCCCCCTAATCTTATTTTTTCCTTAGTCTTCTCTTTCCCCCATAATCTTCTTTTTCACCTAATCTTCTTTTTCCATATTCATTTTCTCCCAATTTTTTTTATCTCCTAATATTCTTCTTTCCCTCGTCTTATTTTTCTCTCATAATATTTTTCTCCCCCTATCTTCTCTTCTTTCTCCATAATCTTCTTCTTCTCTTTCTTTCCTCATAATCTTCTTTTCCCAATAGTCTTCTTCTTACACCGCTTATCTTTTTATTCCTCCACCCAATCTTCTTATTCTTCTTCCCCTCTAATCTTTCTCTTCATCTTCTTTCCCCTAACATCATCTTTCCATCTAATCTTCTTCTTCCTCCCCTTCCCTCTATTCTTCTTCTTCTCTAATAATCTTCTTCTATTCTTTCATTCAATCTTATTCTCCTAATCTTTTTCTCCCCACTAACCTTTTCTTGTTATCCTCCTCTAATCTCACGCTTCCTCTAATTCTCCCCCTAATCTTCTTCTTTTTCCCCCAATCATCTTATTCTCATTCTCCCTTTCTAATATTTTCTTATTTCCTACCAATCTTATTACCCACCTTATTAATCTTCTCTTCTTTTCTTCCATCTTGTTCTCTCCCCTATTCTTTTTTTCTTATAATCTTCTTCCTGTTCAATCTTCTTTTTTCATAGTCTTCATTTCTTCCACTTCTCCCCCTAATTATTTTCCCTTTCTTCTTCTCTCCACAATCTTTTTCTTTCTTCCCTTAATCATCCTCCTCTTCTAATTTTTTCCTCTTTCTTCATAATCTTCTTCTCCTTCCCCTATTCTTCTATACTCCCCTTTTTTTCACTCTAATCCTCTTCTCGCCCTAATAATCTTCTTCTTTTCACCCTAATCTTTTTCTTTTCTCCATAATCTTCTTTCTTCCCCTAATCTTTATTCAGCTTCTTCCCTATAATCTTTTTCTTTCCTCACTTGTTTTCTTCATATAATCCTAAATTTTTTTCCTTCTTCCCCTTTTATTCTTATTCTTCATATTCTTCTTTTTTTCTAATTATTCTCCTTTTTTACTTCTTCTCCAATTCTACTCCTCTTCTCCCCCTAATCTTTCTTCCTTCTTCTTCATCTTTCCCTAATCTTCCTTCTTTTTTTCTTCCCTAATCTTTCTTCTTCCTATTCTTTCTTCCCATTTTCTTCTGCTTTCCTAATCTTCTTTCCCTCTAATTCCCTGATAATCTTTTCCCTCGATAATCTTATTCATTATATTCTTCTTCCCCCTAATCTTTTTCTTGTTTAAATCTTCTTCTTCTTTGCTTATTAATTTCTTTCCTCTTTTTCTCTAATTTTTTCCTTCTCTTCTTCTAATCTTCTTCCTTTTCTTACCCTAATCTTTTTCTTTCTTCACATCTCTCCCCTCATGCTTCTTCTTATTCATAATTCTTTTTCTTTTATTCTCTCCATTTTTTTTCTTTACTTCTCCCCAATCCTCTTTCCTATTTCTTCTTCCTCTGCTCTTCTTTCTTTTTTTCTCTATATCTTCTTTCTTCTCCCCTCTTTTTTTCTTCCCTATAACTCCACCTTCTATCTCTTTCTTCCTCCTTCCTCTTCATATCTCTTCTTCTTTCATATTCTTCTCCTCTCCCCTAATTTTTTTCATCCATATAATTCTTTTCTCTTCTCATTCTTCTTCTTGTTATTCTTCTTTTCTTCCCTATTCTTCTTCTTTTTCCATATTCATCTTATATCTAATTATTCTTCTTCCTTCTTCTTGCTTAATCTTCTTCTGTTGTAAATCTTCTTCTCTCATCTAATATCTTCTTCCCCTAAATATTCTCTCTTCTTCTCCCTAATTCTTCTTCCCTATAATCTCTTTTTATCCTTTCTTCTTCTTCCTCCTCATTTTTCCTTCAAACTCTTGTATTCTTCTAATTTTCTCCTCTCTCTCCCATATTATTCTTCTTCTTCTTCTAATCTTCCCCTATATTATTATTCTTCATCTTCTTCTTCATAATTTTTCTTCCTCTTATTACTCTCTCCATAATCTTTTTCTTCTACTCTCTTTCCTAATCTTTTCTTCATCTTCTTCTTCTTCAATCCCAATTTTTTCTTCTTCTCTAATCTTTTTAATTCATCTCCAATCTTCTTCTTCTGCCATCATTTTCTTTTTCTTCCTCCCCATATATTCTTCTTCTTTTCCTATAATCATCTTCTTTTTTTCTTTCCCAAACTTTCTACTTCTAATTTTGCTTCTTCTTTTTCTTCCTACTTTCATCTTCTCATGTCATTCTTGTTCTTCCCTAATCTTCTTCTTTCCTATTTCATTCTTCTTCTTCTAATCTATCTTCTTTCTTTCCCTAATTTCTTCTCCCCTCATAATCTTCTTCTTCTTCTAATCATCTACTCCCCTTGTCCTACTCCTTATTCTTCTTCTCCCTAATCTCCTTCTTCCTCCTAAATTTTCCTTTCTTCTCTTCTCTTAATCTTCTTCTTCCCTCCCTCTAACTTCTTTTTTTAATCTTCTCTCTTAATATCTTCTTCTTTCGTAATTTCTTCTTCTTCTTCCATTTTTCTTTCTTTATTTACTTCTTCTCCTTAATTTTCTTTTCTTCCTAATGTTCTTCTTTCTATTCTTTTTTCTTTTCTTATTCTTCTTCTTCCTAATATTCTTATACCTTGAATAATCTTCTTCTTCCCTATAATCTTCTTCTTCCTAATCTTCTTCTTCTTCCTTTTCTATTCTTTTCTTTTATAATTTTCACCATCCCAATCTTCTTCTTCTTCTCTAATCATCATTTCATCTATCATCATTCTTCTTCTTCTCTAAATTAATCTTTCTCTACTAAATCTGTTCTTTCTCCCCCTAATCTTCTTCTTCTTCCTTCTATCTTCTTAATTTTCTTTTCCTTTTTTATCTTTCTTTCTTCTATTCTTTTCCCCTAACTTCTTTTTCCCAAATAATCTTCTTCGTTCTAGATATCTTCTTATTCATTCCTTTCTAATATTTCTATTTTATTATTCTTTCTCTAAATTCTTTCTTATTCCACTAAATTTCTTCATCTTTATTACCCTTAATCATCCTCTTCTCCCACTAATCTTTTTCTTTTCTCCTCTAATCATCTTCCTCTTATCCCTAATTTCTTCTTCATTTAATCATCTTATTCTTTTTTCATCTTTCTAATATTTTCTTATTCCTCCTATCTATTACCCACCTTAATCTTCTTCCTCTCTAATCTTTTCATCTTGTCCTCTCCCCTAATCTTCTTTTTCCTTAGAATTCTTCTTCCATCAATCTTTTTTTTCAGCAGTCCTTCTTCCCCTATCCCCCTAATTTTTTCCCTTGATCTTCTTCTTCCTCATAATCTTCTTCTCTTTCTTTTCCTATAATCTTCTTCTTCATCCCATAGTCTTTTTTTTCTTCCACTCTAATCCTCTTCTCGCCCTAATATTCTTCTTCTTCACCACTAATCTTTTTCCACTAATCTTTTTCTTTCTCCATAATCTTTTTCTTCCCCTAATCTTTTTTCTTCTTCCCTCTAATCTTCTTGTTTTCCTCTCAAAACTTTTTCTTCTTATTCCTCCTAAACTTTTTCTTCCCCTTTGTATCTTCTCCCACTAATCTTCTTCTTCCTTCTTCCCTTCTAAACTTATTCCCCCCTAATCCACTTCTTCTTCTCTAATCTTCTTCTTCCGAATTTTCTTTTTCTTTCTTTATCTTCTTCTTCCCTAATCCTTTTCTTCCCAGATATTCTTTTTCCTTATTATTTTCCTCTTATTCTTCCACTTACCTAATCTCTGCTCCATAATATTTTTCTTTTCTAATCTTCTTTCCCATAATCTTCTTCTCTAATCTTCTTTCATAATCTTATTCTTTCCCAATTTTTTGTTCTTCTCTCCCTAATCTTTTTCTTTCTTCTTCTTCCCCCAATCTTTTTCTTTTTCTCTCCCTAATCTTTTTCTTCTTCTCCTTCTCCCCATATTATTCTTTTTCTTCTTTTTTCCCCTATAATCATCTTCTTTTTCTTCTTATTACCCATAACTTTCTACTTCTTCTTCCCCTTAATCTTCTGCTTCTTCCCCCTATATTTTTTTCCCTATAATCTTTTCTTCTACTTCTTCTTCTTGTTATTCTTTTTCTTCCCTAATCTTCTTCTTCCCTAATCTCCCCTCATAATCTTCTTCTTCTCTACTCTTCTTCTTTCCTTATCTTCTTCTTCCCCTAATCTTCTACTTCTTCCTCCTAAATTCCTTCTTCTTCTTCCTCTTAATCTTCTTTTCCTTCCCCTTAATCTTCTTTTTTTTTACTTCTTCTCTCTAGTCTTCTTCTTTCCTAATTTTCTTCTTCCATATTCTTCTTTCTTTATATTTTTCTTCCCGCTAATCTTCTCCCTCTAATCTTCTTCTTCCATAATATTCTTGTTCTTTCTTATTCTTCTTCTTTTCTTATCGTCTTCTTCTTTCTTCATCTTCATTCGTAATCTTCTTGTTCTTTTTCTGTAATATTCTTCTCCTAATCTTCTTCTTCTTCTTGCCTAATTTTCTACTTTTTCACCTTCACCCCAATCTTCTTATTCTTCCTCCTAATCATCATCATCATCTTCTTCTTTCCTTCTAATTTTTTTCTTTCTCCTAAATTTGTTCTTCTCCCCCCAAATATCTTCTTCTTCTTCCCATTTATCTTCTTTTCTTCTCCTTAATCTTTTTTCTACTTCTTTTCCCTAATCTTCTTCTTTCTAATCTTCTTCTTCCCTATTCTTCTTCATTCATATTTTTCTTTCCCCTAATCTTCTCCCCCTCATCTTCTTCTTCCATAACCTTCTTTTTCTTTCATATTCTTCTTCTTTTCTAATATTCTTCTTCTCTTATCTTCTTCTATAACCTTTTTCCCTGATATTCTTCTTCTTTCATAATCTTTTTTTTTGTAATCTTTTTCTCCCCTCATCTTCTTCTTCTTCCATAACCTTCTTGTTCTTTCATATTCTTCTTCTTTTCTATTATTCTTCTTCCTCAATTTTCTTCTTCTTCTCTGAACTTCTTCTATAACTTTTTTCCCTAATCTTCTTCTTCTTTTTTTATATAATCTTTTTCCACCTAATCTTCTTTTTCTCGCCTAATTTTTTACTTATTCAGCTTCCCCCTAATCTTCTTCCCTTCTATTTTTTTTTTCTTCCCTAAATTTCTTTTTCTTTCCCCTAAATTTCTTCTTCTTTTTCTTTTCCTTAATCTTCTTTTTCTTCCCCCTAATCTTCTTCTATTACTTTTGTCCCTAATCTTCTTCTTTCCTAATATTTTTTCCCTATTATTCTTCCTTCCTATTCCTCTTCCCCCTAATCTTCTTCTTCCATAATCTTCTTTTTCTTCTTTTTTAATCTTCTTCTTCTTCAATCTTCTTCTTCTTCTTCTTCTTGTTTCCCAATCTTCTTCTTCTTTTGTAATATTCTTGTTCCTCCATAATCTTCTCCTCCCCCTTAATCCTCTTCTTCTCCTCTAATTTTCTTCTTCTTCACCTTCCCCTTAATCTCCTCCTTCCCCCATTCTTCTTCTTCCCACATAATCTTCTTCTTCTCCTTTCTTTCTTATCTTTTTCTTCTTCTTTCTCTCTAATTTTCTTGTTCCCCCCATAATCTTCATCTTCTTCTACTTTCTTCTGAATCATATTCTCCCCCTTAATCTTCTACTTCCCACAAAATCTTTTTCTTCTTTTCCTTAATCTTCTTCTTATTTCTCCCCCAATCTTCTTCCTCTTCTTTCCCCTAATCTTCTTCTTCCTCCCTCTCAATATTCTTTTTCTTCCCCCTAATCTACTTCTTCCCTAATCTTCTTCTTTCATAATCTTCTTATTTTCTATTTTTCTTCTTCCTTAATCTTTTTCTTTTTCCTAAATCTTCTTCCCTAATCTTATTCTTCTCCCATAATCTTCTTCTCTCTCCTAGTCATTTTCTTCTTCTTCTCTTTCTCTCTAATCTTCTTCTTCTTCTCCATAATCTTCTTATTCCCACAAAATCTTCTTATTCTTCTCTTCTTCTCTTTTTCTTCTTCTTCTTCCCCTTAAATTTCTTCTTCCTCCCCTTAATCTTCTGCTTCTTCTAGCTAATCTTCTTCTTCCCAGAAGTATTGTTGCTTCCTAATATGCGTCTTCCTTCCTATTTTTTCTTCCCTAATCTTCTTCTTCTTTTCTATTCTTTTTCTTCTTTTGTAATCTTCTTATTCTTATTCAATCTTCTTCTTCTTTTTTTCCTAATATTCTTCTTCTTTTGTAATCTTTTTCTTCTTTTCCCCCCTTAATATTTGTCTTCTCCTTCCCTATTTTTTTTTCATTTTCACCTCCTCCATCATCTTCTACTCCCCCAATCTTTTTCTTCTTTGCACATAATCTTCTTCTTCTTCCCTTTTAATCTTTTTCTTCTTATTTTCCTCTAATTTTCTTCTTTTCTTCCCCCTAACCTTCTTCTTCTTCTCCAATGTTCTTCTTCTTCCCCCTAATATTTTTCTTTCCCCGCAATCTTCTTCTTCTCCCCCTAATCTACTTTTTTTCCCGCCCCAATCTTCTACTTCCTCTTTCCCCGAATCTTCTTATTCCCCATAATATTTTTTCTCTCTTTATATTCTTCTCACTAATCTATTTCTTTGCCCCCTAATCTTCTTCTTCTTTCTCTTAATCTTCTTCTCATCTTCTTTGCTCCTCTAATCTCCTTCTTTTTCCTCATAATCTTCTTCTACTTCTTCCCCCTAAACTTATACTTCTCCCCTATAACCTTCTTATTCTTCTTCTCTCCCATAATCTTCTTATTCTTTCCATCTTAATCTCTCTTCTTCTTCTTATTCCCTTATAATCTTTTCTTCTTTTTCTTCTTCTCCATCCTAATCTTCTTCCTCTTCTTTCCCCTAATCTTTTTTTCTTCTTTCCCCTGATCTTGTTTTCTTCTCTATAATCTTCTTCTTCTCTCCCCTATTTTTATTATTCTTCTTCTTCTTTTTTCCCAATCATCTTCTTTTTCTTTACCCATAATCTTATCTATCTTTGTCTTCTTCCCCTTAATTTTTTCTTCTTCTTCTCCCTCTCAAGCTTCTTCTTCTCTTCGTACTCTTCTTATTCTTCCCCATTCTTCTTCTTTCTTAATCTTCTTCTTCCCTAATTTTCTTCATCCATATTCTTTTTCTTCCCTAATTTTCTTCCCCCATAATCTTCTTCCCCCTAATCTTCTTCGCAAATTTTCATCCTTAATCTTATTCTTTCCTTGTCTTCTTCATCCTCAATCTTCTTCTTCTCCCATAATCTTCTTCTTCTTCTACCCTTATCTTTTTCTTCTTCCTCCACTGAATCTTCTTCTTCTTCCTGCTAATCCTCTTCTTCTTTTACTCTAATCTTCCTCTTCTTCCCCTAATCATTTTCTTCTACTTCATCATCTTCCCCTCTAATCTTCTTCTTCCTCCTCTTTCCCTCTAATCTTTTTCTTCTCTAATCATCTTCTTTTTTCATTCTAATCTTTTTCTTTTTCTCATAATCTTTTTCTTCTCCTTTAATCTAATGTTTCCTCTTCTTTTGCACCTAATCTTCTTCTTCTTCACACCAATCATCTTATTCTTCTTCTCCCCCTTTAATATTCTTCTTGTTCCCACCAATCTTATTCTTCCGCCTTAATCTTCTTTTTCCCTCTAATCTTCTTCCTCTTGTTCTCTTCGCAATTCTTTTTTCCCCATGGTGTTATTCTTCCTTCCTAATCTTCTTCTTCCCCCTTATTCTTCTTCTTCTTTCCCCATAATCTTATTCTTTTCCCAAAATCTTCTTCTTCTTCCCCTTTAATCCTCTTCTCTCCCTAATCTTTTTTATCCCTAATCTTCTTCTTTCCCCATAATCTTCTTCCCCTAATCTTTTTTCTTCTTCCCCCTAATTTTCTTATTTTCCTCCTTAATCTTTTTCTTCTTATTCCTTCTAAATTTCTTCTTCTTCCCCTTAATCTTATTCTTCCCCTAATCTTCTTCTTCCTCTTCCCTTCGAATCATATTCCCCCTAATCCACTTATTTTTCTCAATTTTCTTCTTTCCTAATCTTCTTCCATAATCTTTTTCTTTAATCCATGTCTTTTTTATCTTCTTCTTCCCTAATCCTTTTCTTCTCTAATATTTTTTTCTCTATTCTTCTTCCTCTTATTCTTCAACTTCCCTAATCACCCCCTATAATCTTCTTCTTCCCAAATCTTCACCCCATATAATCTTCTTCTTCCCTAATCTTCTTTCATAATCTTCTTCTTCATCATTTTCTTTCTTCTTCTCTCCCTAATATTTTTCTCCTTCTTCCCGCATTCTTTTTCTTCTTCTTACCCCTAATCTTTTTCTTCTTCTTCTTCTCCCCCTATTATTCTTTTTCTTCCTCTTCCCCCATAATTTTTTTGTTTTCTTCTTATTTCCCCTAACTTCTACTTCTTCCCCTTACTCTTTTGCTTCTTCCCCTATTCTTCTTCTTCTTCTTCATCTTCCCCCTAATCTTCTTCTCCCCCTAATTCTCTTCTTTTTTAATCTTCTTATTCCCTAATATTATTCCTACTAATATTCTTTTACTTTCATAATCTTCTTCCTCCTAATCTTTTTCTTCCCCAATTTTCTTCCTCATTAATCTTCTCTTTCCCTAATCCTCATCTTCCTTAATATTTTTCTTCTTTGTTCCTAATCTTGCTCTTCTTCTCCCTAATCTTCTCTAATATTTTTTCTTGTTCCCATAATCTTTTTTTTTCCAATAGTATTCTTCTTCTTTCTTTGTATTCTTCATTCTCCATATTCTTCTTCTTTCGTAATCTTCTTCTTCTATAAACTTTTCATAATGTTCTTCTTCTATAAATTTCTTCTGTAATCTTCTTTCTCGAAATTTTCTTCCTTGTAATATTTTTCCCCAAATCTACTTCCCCTTAATCTTTTTCTTCTTGCTCCTCTCTAATCTCCTCCTTCTCTCCCCCAATATTTTTTTCTTCTTCTCCCTAATCTTTTTTTCTTCCCTTAATCCTTTTCTTCCCCCTTATCTTCTCCTCCAACTTCTTCCCTTAATCTTCTTCTTCTCCCCTATTTTTCTTCTTTTTCTTCTTCTTATTCTTATACTTCCCTCCTAATATTTTTCCCCTAATATTCTTCTTCTTTTCCCCTATTCTTTTTATTCTTCTCTTCTTCTTTTTCTTTTTCTTCTTCTTATTTCTCCTAATTTTTTTTTTCTTCGTATTCTCCCCATAATCCTCTTCTTCTTCTTCTCCCCAATCTTCTTCTTATCCTTATCCCTAATCTTATTCTTTTCCCCCTCTTAATCTTCTTCTTCCCCCAATACTTCTTCTTTACCCCCTCTTGCTATTGTTCTTCCCTTTAATCTTCTTCTTCTCTCCTAATCTATTTTTTTCTCATAGTCTTCTTATTTCTCCCTAATCTTTTTCTTCCGCCTAATATTCTTCTTTTTCCCCTAGTATTCTTCTTCTCCCTCCATATTCTTCTTCTTCCTCCTAATTTTCTTCTTTCCCTCTAATCTTCTTCTCCCTCTTATCTTCTTCTTCTTCCCCCTAATCATATTCCCCATAAATTTCTTCTTCTTTCCGCTAAACATCTTCTTCATTTCCCCCTAAATTTCTTCTTGTTCTTCCCCTTTATCTTCCTCTTCTTCCCACTTATCTTTTTCTTCTATTTCTCCCCCCTAATTTTCTTCTTTCCTAACATTCTTCTTCCCTATTCTTCTTCCTTCATATTCTTCTTCTGCCTAATCTTCTTATTGCCTAAACTTCTCCCCCTAATCTTCTTCTTTCCTATTCTTCTTATTTTCTAATATTCTTCTTCTTTTCTAATACTCTCCTTTTTCAACCTTATTATTCTTCCCTAATATTCTTTTGTAATCTTCTTCTTCTCCCCTAACTTTCTTCTTCTTCACCTCCCCATAATCTTTTTCTTCTTCCCTCAAAGTTTCTGATTCTTCCCACCTAATTATCTTCCTCTTCTTCCCTTCAAAACTTTTTTCTTCTGTCCCACTAATCTTATTCTTCTTCTCCCTAATCTTTTTCTCCCCTAATCTTCTTCTCCCCAAATATTCTTCTTCTTTCGCCTAATCTTCTTCTTCCCCCAATCTTCTCCTTCTTCCCCCTAATCGTATTGTTATTATTTGTCTTCCCCAACCATACTTCTTATTTTTCTTCTCCCTAATCTTCTTTTTTCTTTGTACTCTTCTTAATTTTCTTCTTTTTCTCTTCCTAATCTTCATGTTCTTCTTATCTCCCTCATCTTCTTCTTTTTCTTCTTCCTTAATCTTCTTATTTCCTTATTTTCTTCTTCCTTCTATTTTTCTTTTTCCTAAATCTTATTCCCCATAATTTTTTCCCTAATCTTTTTCCCCATAATCTCTTCTTTCCTACTCTTCTTCTTCTCTAATCTTCTTCCTTAATTTTCTTCTTCCCTTGTCTTTTTGTTCTCACAATCTTCTTCTCCCTTAATCTTCTTCCCCTTAACTTTTCTATTTTCTTCTTCTTCCACCACCTAATTTTCTTCTTCTTCTTCCCCTAATCATCTTCTTCTTTCCCTCTAATCTTCCTCTTCTTCATCTCCCCATAATCATCATCATATTCTTCCTCTCTAATCTTCTTCTTCCTACTCTTTCCCTCAAATATTCTACTTCTCCTCTAATCTTCTTCTTCTTTCATTCTAATTTTCTTCTTCTTGTCCTTAATCTTCTTCTTCTTTCCCCTAATCATCTTCTTCTCCCCTAATCTCATGTATCATCTTCTTCTCCCCCTAATATTCTTATCAACCTGTTGGATCCCTAGTTTGGATATGAGCTTAGGTTCACTATTAGGTTGTGGACCCTTCATGTATAATCTTGGGTCATGTTGTTTGTTCTAAAGTGTAGGTCAGTTTGACTAGGTTAGTCAATCTTTGATCCAGCCCTCAGAAGACATCAGAGTTCCAGACTTAGAAGAATGACAGTTTTTAAGTGTTTAGAGAATCAGTTCGAAGTTCTTCGAACTCAGCTCGGGGATCGTCGATCGTAGCTCGACGATCGTCGATCGCAGCTCGACGAACTCAGAGTACCTACTCTGAGTTGAGCTCGACGATCTTAGAGCTCAGGTCAACGATCTTCTCTCTTCTCTCAAGTTCTCAGCTCGACGAACTTCAATCTCTAGTTGACGAACTTGGAGCCCAGCTTTGACAGCTTATTTTTTCAGATCAAATTTCTCCATTCTCAGCTCGATGAAGACGATTTCTCAGCTCGACGAACTTGGAGTTCAAGTCGATGAAATCTATTCTGAGCTCGACGAATTCTGTCAGTTCTATATTTCTCTTCTCTGCAGTTAATTTTTGGATTGACCAAGGCTTATATATTATAATATTGCATTTATTGCTCTGAGTAATTAATTGCATATATTCTTATGAATGTAGCCGTTCTTTTGCGACATTAATTACTAGATTTCACAGAGTTAATATTCGGCTTAATAACTGGGACAGTTAAGGAATTGATTTATTACCCTACTAGCTGTTTGTCCAAGTTCTAAGATTTTAGCAATTAATCATGGAGAAAAATTCAAATTCTGAGATAGAATTTCTGCAGGAAGATAAAAGTACTGTTTTTCAGAAGAACAAAAAGCAGAACAAAGAAAACAAAAAGCAATCCAGACGACACAAGAAATTTATAGTGGTTCCCCTAAACTTGGGTACATCCACTCTTCTACCACCTTGGTAGGAATCCACTACAGGTTTTTGATCAGGTGCCCTGCCACCAACAGGTTTTTGCTCAGGTGCCCTATCACCACAAGATCTATTTGAAGGGAGATCTCACAACCCTTTAGGCTTTTGATCAGGTGCCCAAAAATCAAGTTAAGTCTTTTGATAAGGAGACTTAAGAATCAGGTGGTTAACTTTTGAAGGGAGTTAAAACCCTGTGTATAGTGGGAATAAGAAGATTGATGTTGTCTTCTCTTTCTCAAAAGCAACTGAGTAGACTAGTGGATTGTTTGATGATGTCAAAGCTCCCCCTGAGATGATGATTGTTCAGGAATGGTTGGAAGCTTTGCAGGATGTAGGCCTTCAAACTTTGATGATCTCCAGAAGGTTTCAGACTGATTGTATTTTGTTGTCACTTGAAAGCTCTGAAGAGTTGCAAATGATGAAGACTTTGAGTATGCAGACTGAATTTTCTTTCTTGTCTGTCTGCCTTGTAAAATCCTCTTGTGTCTCTGTGTATCTTTTTCTGTCTTCTTTGTTCTGCTTTTTGTTCTTCTGAAAAATAGTCCTTTTATCTTCCTACAAAAATTTTATCACAGAATTTGAATTCTTCTCCATGATTAATTGCTGAAATCTTGGAACTTGAACAAACAGCTAGAAGGTAATAAATCAATTCCTTAACTGTCTCAGTTATTAAGTCGAATATTAACTCTGTGAAATCCAGTAATTAATGACGCCAAAGAACGGCTATATTCATAAGAATATATGTAATTAATTACTCAGAGCAATAAAGACAATATTATAATATATAAGCCTTGGTCAATCCAGAAATTAACTGCAGAGAAGAGAAATATAAACTGACAGAATTTGTCGAGCTCAGAACAGATTTCGTCGACTTGAACTCCAAGTTCGTCGAGCTGATAAATCGACTTCGTCGAGCTGAGAACAAAGAAATTTGATCTGAAAGAATAAGCTATCAAAGCTAGGCTCTAAGTTCGTCGACCAGAGATTGAAGTTCATCGAGCTGAGAACTTGAGAGAAGAGAGAAGATCGTCGACCTGAGCTCTAAGATCGTCGAGCTCAACTCAGAGTAGAGACTCTGAGTTCGTCGAGCTGTGATCGATGATCGTCGAGCTGAGTTCGAAGAACTTCGAACTGATTCTCTGAACACTTAAAAACTGACATTCTTCTAAGTCTAGAACTCTGATGTCTTCTGAGGGCTGAATCAAAGATTGACTAACCTAGTCAGACTGACCTACACTTTAGAACTAACAACATGACCCAAGACTATACATGAAGGGTCAACAACCTAATAATGAACCTAAGCCCAAATCCAAACTAGGGATCCAACAATCTCCCCCTATTTGGGCGAGGTCACTATGTACAATAGAAAAAAAAAAGAAAAATCACAAAACATAAAGATATCTGGCAGAAATTAAAATTATTTAGCAGATATTAACACAGTGCCTTGTGAAATAACAAATAATAAACATCAGTTCTAATCAAAATATATAATCAGAGAATTGTTCAGCTTTCCTTGGAATCCTTCTTCTGCTCTTCTGAGGTAGATCTGGTAAAGATAATCTCCTTTTTGGGATCAACAACTTCCTGTTTGGTTAACTGATAGCTCTTTTCTAGTTCCTTCCTTCTGTAGGAGGATATAGTGGTAAATTTACAATCTCTTTGTAAATTTCTTGTGACGTCTGGATTGCTTTCTGTTTTCTTATTGTTGTGTGCTGTGTTAGATAGTTTTTCTTTCCTGCACTCTCTTATGATATATTTATCATTATTTTAATTCCGCTATAAAAACCAATTAAGTTTTTAAAATACTCTATTCATCCCACCTCTAGAGTTAAACAGATCTATCCCCTCAGGTGGTAAAGCTCTTACGATCCTTCACAACCCAATCCTCTATTTGTTCTTCTCCCCATCTAATCTTCTTTTTGTTCCCCACTAATCCTCTTATGTACTGATTTTCTTCTCCCCAATCTTTGTCCGCTTGTTCTCCTCACTAATCTTTTTTCGCCTAGTCTTTTTATTACCCATAATATTCTTCTTTCCCTAATCTTCTTTTCTTTTTGTGTTATTCGTCCCTCATAATCTTCTTCTTCTCTCTAATCTTCTTTTTCTCATAATCTTCTTCTTCTCTTTCTTTCCTCATAATCTTCTTCTTCTCCCTAATCTTCTTTTTCTCATAATCTTCTTCTTCTCTTTCTTTCCTTAATCTTCTTCTTCCCCTAGTCTTCTTCTTCCCCCTAATCCTTTTCTCCCCATAATTTTCTTCTTCTTCTCCCTAATCTTCTTCTTTCACTATATTCAACTTCTCCCCCTAGTTTTCTTTTTTCCCCTAATCTTTTTCTTCCCCTTAATCTTTTTATTCTCTCCTAATCTTATACTTTTCTACTGCTTTCCCTTATTTTTTTTTTCATCTTTCCCTAATCCTCTTATTCTTCTTCTCTCCCTCTAATCTACTTCTTGTTCCCCACTAATCTTCTTCTTCCAGACTAATATTCTTCTTTCTCCTAATCTTCTTTCTCGTGTGATCCTCCTAATCATTTTCCCCACAGTTTTCTTTTTTCCCGAGTTTTCTTCTTCCCCCCATAATCTTTTTCTTCCTCTAATCTTCTTTTTTTCTTAGTCTTATTCTTCTCTCCTAATCTTCTTCTTCTCTTCTAATTTTCTTCTTCTTCTTCTTCCTCCCCAATCTTCTTCTTCTCTTTCTTTCTCCATAATCTTCTCCTTCTTCCCCTAGTCATCTTCTTCTCCTCTAATCTTTTCCCCCTAATCTTCTACTTTGCCCCTAATCTTGTTCTTACGCTATAATCTTTTTTCCCGAATCTTTTCTTATCCCCTATGCTTCTTCTTCCCCCAATCCTCTTATTCTTCTTCTCCCCTAGTCTACTTCCTTTTCTCTAATTTTATTCTTCCCTAATCTTCTTCTTCCCTATTCTTTTTCTTCTTCTTCTCTAATCCTTTTTTCCCTAATCTTCTTCTTTCCTAATCTTCTTTCCCCTATTCTTCTACTTCACTAATCTTCTTCCCCACATAATCTTCTTCTTCCCTAATCTTCTTCTTTCACAATCTTCTTCTTCTTCTCCCCCAAATCTTTTTCTTCTTCTTCCCTCCTAATCTTCTTCTCCCCTAATCTTTTTCTTCTTATTCTCCCTGAATGTTCTATTTCTTCTTCTCCCCCGTAATCTTCTTCTTTTTCTTCTTATTTCCCTTAAATTTCTACTTCTCTCCTTAATCTTCTTCTTCCCCTTATTCTTCTTCTTCTTCTTTCTTTTCCCCTTAATCTTCTTTTCTCCCTAATTCTCTTCTTCTTCTCCTCTAATCTTCTTCTTCCATAATCTTTTTTCCCTAATCTTTTTCTTTCATAATCTTCTTCTTCCCCATATTCTTCTACTTTTGTAATCTTCTTTCCCCGATAATCTTCTTCTAACCTAATCTTCTTCTTGCTTAATTTTCTCTTTTCCTAATCTTTTTCTTCCATAATCTTCTTTTTTTGTTCCTAATCTTCTTTTTCTTCTTCTGCCTAATCTTTTTCTCTAATCTTCTTCTTCCTCCCTAATCTTCTTCTTCTTTCCCACAATCTTCTTCCTCTTCTTCCACTCTAATATTCTTCTTTTTGTTCCCCTAATCTTCTTCTCCCTAATTTTCTTCTTTTTTCACCTAATCTTCATCTTCCCCTCTACTCATCTTCTTCTTTCTTTCTACTTTTTCTTCTTATCCTCCTAATCTTCTTCTTTTTCCATATACTCCTTCCTCCATGTTCTTCATCCGTAATCTTCTTTATTTGTAATCTTCTTCCCCCTAATCTTCTTCTTCTCTCCCTATTCTTCTTATTCCTCTCTTCTTCTTGTCCCTAATCTTTTTTGCTTCTTCCTCCCTTAATCTTCCTTTTCTTCTTCTTCTTATTACTCATCCTCTTCTTCTTCTTCCTTATAATTTTCTTCTTATTCTCCCCATAATTTTCTTCTTCTCATCTAATCTTCTTTTTCTTTCCCCCTAATCTTATTTTTCTTCATCCCCCTAATTGTTTTCTTCTTTCCCCTAATCTTCTTCTTTCCCACCTCTTAATTTTATTCTCCCCCTAATCTTCTTCTTCCCCATAATCTTTTTTTAGTCTTCTTCTCTCCCTAATCGTTTTATCCCCCCCCCCAATATTCTTCTTCTCGTAGTCTCCTTCTTTAATTTTTTTCTTCCCCCCTAATCTTCTTCTTCTTCACCCTAAAGTTCTTCTTTTCTAAAATTCTTCTTCCCTATTCTACATTCTTTCTATTCTTCTTTCTCCTAATCTTCTTATCCCCTAATCTTCTTCTTCCATAATCATCTTGTTCTTTCTTCTTCTTCTTTTCTAATCTTTTTCTTCTTCCGTAATCTTCTTCTTCTCTCCTAATCTTCTTCTTTCATAATCTTCTTCTTCTTCTCTCATAATCTTCTTCTTCCGTAATCTTCTTAGTCTTCTCTCATAATCTTCTTCTTCTTCTCCCGTAATTTTCTTCATCTTCTCCTTCCCTCTAATCTTCTTCTTCTCCCCCAAATCTTCTTCATCTTCTTCTTTCCATTAAATCTTTTTCTTCTTCCTTCTAAACTTTTTCTTCTTTTTTCCATAAATCTTCTTCTTCTTCCCCTAATCTTCATCATCTTCCACTTTCACCCTAATCTTCTTGTTATTTCTCCTAATCTTCTTCTTCACTCCTAATCTTCCTCTTCTTCTTCCCCCTAAACTTCTTCCTCTTCTTCCCCTTATTCTTCTTCCCCCTAATATTCTTCTTCCACTCTCTCAATATTCTTCTTTACCGCTAATCTTCTTCTTCTTCCTCATAATCTTCTCTTCTTCTTCACCCCCTAATCTTCTTCTACTTCCTCATAATCTACTTCTTCCTCATAATCTTTTTTTCTTCCCCACAATCATATTTTTCCTTTTCTTTCTCCTAATCTTCTTTTTCTCAGTCATCATCTCCATTATTTTCTTCATTTTCTTCTTCTTCCCTCAATCTTCTTCTTCTTCTCCCCCTGATCTTCTTCCTAATCTTCTTCCATCATAATCTTGTTCTTCCCTAATCTTTTTGCTCTAATCTTCGTCTTCCCTACTCTTCTTCTTCACTATTCTTCTTCCCTTATCTTCTTCTTCCCCAATCTTCTTCTTCTTACTCCACCTAATTCTCTTCTTTTTTCCCGTAATTCTCTTCTTCTTCACCTCTAATCTTCCTCTTCTTCCCCCTAAACATTCTCTTCATCATCATCTTCTTTCCCTTTAATCTTCATCTACCTCCTCTTTCCCTATATTTTTTTTCTTCTCCTCTAATTTTATTCTTCTTCTTGCATTTTAATTTATGGTTTCTCCCTAATTTTCTTTTTCCTCTGCCCTAATCTTCTTCTTCTTCCCTTTAATTTCATGCTTTTTCTTCTCCTCCTCCTTAATCTTCTTCTTCTTCCCTCAATCATCTTAATCTTCTTCTCTCCCTCTAATCTTCTTTTTGTTGCTCCCTAATCTTCTTCTTCCGCATAATCTTCTTTCTCTCATTCTCTCCCTAATCTTCTTTTCCCCAAATTCTTCTTCTTTCCACCTAATATTCTTTTTCCCATAATCTTCTTTTTCCCTTGTCTTATTCCTCCCTCCGAATTTTTTTCCCCTAATCTTCTTCTTCTTCTCATTCTCCTTAATATTCTTCTTCTCTTTCTTTCCCCATAATCTTCTTCTTCTCTTTCTATCCCCATAATCTTCTTCTTCTTCCCCTAGTCTTCTTATTCTCCCCCTAGTCCTCTTCTTCTCATAATCTTCTTCTTCTCCCTACTCTTCTTCTTTCCCCCCCATAATCTTCTTTCTTCCTATTCTTCTTCCCCCATAATCTTCTTCTTCCCCCTTATTCTTTATCCTCTCTAATCTTCTTTTTCTTTTTCAGCCCCCTAAATCTTCTTCTCCCCTACCCTTCATCACCTTCTTCCCCTCTAATTTTTCCTCACTAATCTTCTTCTTCCCCTCATATCATCTTCTTCTCTCAAATAATCTTTTTCTTCTTCCACCATAATCTTCTTCTTTTTTCCCTTAATTTTCATTTTATTTCCCCCTATTCTTCTTCTTCCCTCCAAATCTTTTTCTCCCCCATATCTTCTTCTCCCCACTAATCCTCTTTTCCCCATAATCTTCTTCTTTATCCTCCATAATCTTCTTCTTCCCTCTTAATCTTCTTCTCCCCACCTAATATTATTTTCCTACCTAACCTTCTTTTCCTTCTTCCCCCTAATCTTCTTTTTCTTCTCCTCATAATATTCTTCTTCTTTCCCCCTAACTTCTTATTCTTCTTCCCCCCTAACTTCTTCTTCTTTTCACCTAATCTTTTTCTTCTTCTTCCCCACTAATCTTCTACTTCTTCCCCTAATATTTTTCTCCCCCTAATCTTTTTCTTACTTCTAAATCTTTTTTATCTATTAATCTTCTTCTTTTGACCCAATATTCATCTCCTTCTTCTCTCAACTTCTTCTTTTTCTCACCTAATCTTCTTCTTCTTCTTTTACCGCCTATTCTTCTTCTGCTTGTTTCCACTAATTATCTTCTTCTTTCTCTCTAATCTTCCTCGTCTTCTTCTCCTAATCATCTTTATTTTCTTCATCTTCTTCCTCTCTATTCTTCTTTTTCCTCCTCTCTCCCCCCAATCATCTTATTTTTCTCCCCCTATTCTTTTTTATCTTTGTCTTCTTCTCCTTAATTATTTTCTTCTCCCTCCCAATATTCTTCTTCTCTCCCTAATTTTTGTATTCTTCCTTAATCTTATTCTTCCTTAATCTTCTTTGTCCCCTTTTCTTCCCTAATCTTCTTTTTTTGTGATCTTCTTTCCCCTAATCTTCTTTTCTTCTCTTCTTCCCTTGTCTTTTTCTTCCCCGATCTTCTTCTTCTCCCCTAATCTTCTTCTTCTTCTCCTCTTATCTTCTTCCTCCACTAAATCTTCTTCTTCCCCTCTAATCTTTCTCTTCTTCTTCTTCTTCTTTTTCTCCCTAATCATCATCTTCTTCATCATCTTCCCCTCCGATCTTCTTCTTTGTCCTCTTTCTCTCTAATCTTCTTCTTTCATTCAATTTTCTTCTTTTTCGTCCTCCTACTTTTTTCGTCCTCCTAATTTTTCTTTTCTTATTCTCCCATCTAATCTTCTTCTTCTTCCACTCTTATCTTCTTCTTCTTCTCTCTAATCTTCTTCTCCACCCTAATCTTCTTCTTCACCTAATCTTCTTCTTTTCCCTCTTAATCTTGTTATTCCACCTATTCTTCTTCTCCCCCAAATATTCCTTTTCCCTACTCTTATTCATTCTCCCTAATCTTTTTCTTCCTCCTAATTTTCTTTTTCTATCCCTTGTCTTCTTCCTCCTCTTTCTCCCTAATCTTCTTCTTTCCTCTAAACTTCTTCTTCCCCTCTAATCTACTTCTTCCCCTAATCTTCTTCTTATTATCTTCTTTTTCTTCCCCCTAAATTTCTTCTACTTCTTCCCCATAATTTTCTTCTTCTCCCTAATTTTCTTCTTCCACTTCTTCTCCCTAATCTTTTTCTTTCCTAATATTCTTCTTCCCTATTCTTCTTCCTTCCTATTCTTCTTCTCCCTAATCTTCTTATTCTGAAATCTTCTCCCCCTAATCTTATTCTTTCCTAATCTTCTTCTTTCCTAATCTCCCTCTTCTTTCCTATTCTTCTTCTTCTTTTCTTTATCCTCAATCTTCCTTTTTTTCTCTAATCTTCTTCTTTCTCCGTAATCTTCTTCTCCCCTAGTCCTTTTCTTCTTCTTCCTTAATTTTATTCTTCTTCACATTCCCCCTAATCTTGTTCTTCTTTTCCCTAATCTTCTTCTTTCCAGATAATCTCCTTCTTCTTCTTCCTTTCTATTTTTTTTCTTTTCTTCTTTTCCCTAAATTTTTTGTTATTCTTCTTCCCCCTAAATTTCTTCTTCTTCCCCCTTAAGAATTCTTTTCTTCCCCTTAATCTTTATCTTCTACTTCTTCCTGATATTATTCTTCTTTCCTAATATTCTTCTTTCCTAATCTTATTCCCCATAATCTTCTTATCATCTAATCTTCTTCTTCCCTAATCTTCATTTTTTTATACTTTTTTTTTCTTTTCTAATCTTTTTCTTCAATCTTCTTCTTTCCTAGTATTATTTTTCTTTTGTAGTATTCTTTTTGTAAAGAAGGAGAATATTATAAAAGAAGAAGATTAGAAAATAAGAAAAAAGAATAGGAAAGAAGAAGAAAATTGGAGAAGAAGAAGAAGATTAGGGTGGAGAAGTTTAGGCAATAAGAAGATTAGGTGGAAGAAGAATAGGAAGGAAGAAGAATAGAGAAGAAGAATAGGGAAGAAGAATGTTAGTAAAGAAAAAAAATTAGAGGGGAGAAATAGAAGAAGACTAGTGGGAAGAAGAAGAAAATTAAGGGGAAGAACAAGAATAAATTTATAGTGAAGAAGAAGAAGATGTTTATGGGAAAGAAGAAGAAGAAATTAACGAGAAATATGATTATGGGGAAGAAGAAGAAGATAATTGGGAGAAGAAGATTGGGGGAGAAGAAAATTAGAGGGAAAGAAGAAAATTGGGGGGAAGAAGAAGAATATGGAGGAAGAAGAAGAAGACTATGGGAAAATGAAGAAGATTAGGGGGAGAAAAAGATTTGGGAGAAATAAGAAGACTATGAGGAAAAGAAGATTAGGAGAGAAGAAGAAAATTAGGGGGAAGAACAAGAGTAAGACGGGTAAAGAAGAAGTATAGGGGAGAACAAGATTAAGAGGGAGAAAAGAAGAAGATTAGAGAGAAGAATAAGAAGAAGATTAAGGGGAGAAGAAGAAGATTATGGGGAGAATAAGAAGAAGAAAAAATCAGGAGAAATAAGAAGAAGAAAAAGAAAAAGAAAAAAAGATGAGAAGAATAAAAAGAATAGGGGAGACGAAGAAGAATATTAGGGAAAGAAGATTAGGAGGGAAGTATAAGAAGAAAAAGAAGAAAAATAGGGGAGAAGAAGAAGATTATGGGAAGAAGTTGGAGGAGAAGATAAGGGGAAAGAAAAAGATTAGGGGAAGAAGAAGATTATGGGGGAAGAAGAAGAATATTGGGGGAGAGAAGGAGGAGATTAGGGAGGAGCAAGAAGAAAAAGATAAGGGGAAAAAAGATTTGGGTTACAAAGATTTGGGGGAAAAAGATTACAAGGAATAAAATTACGAGAAAGAAGATATAGAAGAAGTTTATAAATGAAGAAGATTACGGAAAGTTTATAGAAGAAGAAGATAATGAAAGAATAAGAATACGGGAAAAAGAAGAATACAAAGGAAGAAGAATAATATTAGGAAAAAAGAAGATTAGGGGGAAAAATATTAAAGAGAAAAAAGAAGATTAGATTGAAAGATGAAGATTAAGGGGAAGATGAAAAAGAAGAGTAGGGAGAAGAAGAGGAAGATTGGGAACAAAGAAGAAAAATATTAAGGAAGAAGAAGATTAGGAAAAAAGAAGATTAAGGAGGAAGAAAATTGGGAAAGAAGAAGATTAGGGAAGAAGAAGATTATGGGAGGAGGAAGATTATGAAAGTAAAAGAATATGAGCAAGAAGAAGATTAGGAATGAGATGATTAAAGAAGAAGAGAATTAGGAGGGAGAGAAGAAGATTATGGGGAAGAGGAAGAAGAAGAAAAATAAGGGAAAAATTAAAAGATTAAGGGAAAGAAGAAGTAGAAGTTAGGGGAAATAAGAAGAAAAAGAAAAAAATTATGAGGGGAAGAGGAAGAAAAAGAACAATAAGGGGAGAAGAAGACAAAAAAGATTAGGGGAGAATAAAAAAGAATGGGGGAAGAAGAAGAAAAATATTATGAGAGAAGAAGAAAGAAAATGATGATGAAGAAGATTATGAAAGAAGAATAGAGAAGAAAAGATTATGGGGGGCAAAGATTTGGGAAGAAGAAGATTATGGGGGGAGATTAGGGAAGTGGAAGAATAAGGAGAAGAAGAATAGAGAAAAAATAGAGAAGAAAGGGATTAGGGAAGAAGAAGATAAAAGAAGATACAGATTAAGGAAGAAGAAGATTATGGAAGAAGATTAGGAAAGAATAAGATTAAAGAAAATGAAGTGGATTAGGAGGGAATATGATTAGAAGGGAAGAGGAAGAAGAAGATTAGGGGGAAAAGAAAGACTAAGGGGAAGAAGAAGAAATTTAGGAGGAATAAAAAGAAAAAGATTAGGGAGGAAAATAAGAAAATTTGGGGAAGAATAATATAGATTAGGGGAAGAAGATTATGGGGGAAAGAAGAAGATTAGGGGTGAAAAAGAAAAGATTAGGGCGAGAAGAGGATTAAAGGGGAAGAAGAAGAAGATTATGGGAAAAGAAAGAAAATATGATTGTGGGGAAAGAAGAAGAATAAGGGGGAAGAAGAATATTAGGAAGGAAGAACAACACTAGAGGAAAAAAGAATAGTGAAGAGAACAAGAGAAAGAAGATTAGAGGGAAGAAGAAGATTAAGGCGAAAGAATAAGATTGTTGGGGAACAAGAGGAATATTAAAGGGGATAAGAAGATGATGATGATTGGTGGGAAGAAGAAGAAGATTAGGAACATAAGAAGAGGAAGTATGAGATTAGAGGAGAAGAAAATGATTAGGGGAAGAAGAAGATTAGAATGAAAGTAGAAAAAGATTAGAGGGAAATAGGAGGAAGAAGAAGATTAGAGGGAAAGATGAGGAAGAAGAAGAAGATGGTTAGGGGGAAAAAGAAGAAGAAGAGGAAGAGGCAGATTATAGTAAAAGAAGAAAAGAATTAGTGGGAAGAAGAAGAAGATTAGGTGGAAGAAGAAGAAAATAAGAGGGAAGAAAAAGAAGATTATGGGAGAAGAAGAAGATTGAGGATGAAGAAAACAAAGGAAGAATAAGATTAAGGAATAAAATTAGAGAAGAAGATTAGGGGGAAGAAGATTACGAAAGAAGAAGATTATGGGGGAAGAAGATTAGGGAAGAAAAAGAATATGGATGAAGTAGATTAGAGAAGAAGATTAGGGAAGAAGAAGATTAGGGAAGAATAATAAGATTAGGGAGAGGAGAAGAAGAAGATTGGGAGGTAAAAGAAGAAAAAAATTAAGGGGAAGAAGACAAAGATAGAGAAGATTATGGGTAAAGAAAAAGAAGATGATTGGGGAAAAAGAAGAAGAATAATAAAATTAGGGGGGAAGAAAAAGAAGATTAGAGAGAAGAAAACAAGATCAGGGGGAATAAGAAGAAAAGATTAGGGAAAAGAAGAAAATGATTAGGGAAAAGAAGAAAAGAAGAAGAAAATTAGGAGGGAGAAGAAGAAAAAGATTATAAGGGATAATAAAAAGATTAGGGGGTGAAGAAAAAGATTAGGAGAAAGAAGAAGATTAGAGGGTGAAGAAAAAGATTATTGAGAAGAATTTAAAGAAAGATAATAAAAAGATTATGGGGAATAAGAAGATTAGGGGAAAGAAAAAGAAGAAGATTGAAGAAGAAGAAGATTAGGGAGAAGGTGAAAAGTAGAAAATTAGGCAAGAAGAAGAAGAATTAGGGCGAGAAGAAGATTACAGGAAAAGAACAAGAAGATTACGAACGAAGATGAAGATTAGGGAAGAAAAAGAAGACTGAGGAAGAAGACTGAGGAAGAAGATAAGAAAAGAAAAAGAATAGGAAAGAATAAGAAGATTATGGAAGAAAACGATTAGAGGGAAGATTAGGGGGAAGAAAAATATAAAGACAGAAGAATAGGGTAGAAGAAAATTAGGAAAGAAAAAGAAGACTAGGGAGAAGAAGTAAAAAAAAGATTAAGGGAAAGGAAAAGAAGATTAAGGAGAAGAAAAAGAAGAAGAAATTTATGAGGAAAAAAGAGAAGTCGATTAGGGGAAGAAGAAGAGTAGAGAAGAAGAAGATTATGAGTAGAGATTAGGGAAGAAAAAATTATGAGAGAAGAAGATTATGGAAGAAAAAGAATATGAGGAATAAGAATATTAAAAAAGTAGAATAAGGAAGAAGAAGATTAAGAAAGAATAAGATTAGAGAAGAATAAGAAGATTAGGGGGAGAAGAAGAAGAAGAAAAAAAGTTTGGGGAAGAAGAAGAAAAAGAAGAAAATAAAGGGGAAGATGATAAAGAAAAACAAGATTTTAGGGAAGAAAAAAGATGATTGTGGGGAGGAAGAAGAAGAAGAATATTATGATGAAGAAAAAAATTAGGGGGTAAAGAAGAATAGACGAATATTATGGGAAAGAAGAAAATTAGGGGCGAAGAAAAATATTAAGAGAGAGGATGAAGAAGGTTAGGGGAAGAAGAAGATTAAGGGAAATAAAAGAAAGAAGATTAGGGGAGAAGAAAAAGAAGATTAGGAGGGAAGAAGAAGAAGATTATCGTGAAAGTAGCAAAAGATGAAGGTTAAGGGGGAAGAATATGAAGATTAAGGGAGAAGAAGAATAAGAAGATTAGTGAGAAAGAAGAAGAAGAAGATTATGTGGGAACAAGAAGATTATATGGGAAGAAGAAAAATTTTGGAGTAGAAAAAGAAGATTAGGGGAAGGCGAAGAAGAAGAAAATAATGGGAAAAGAATAAGAAGATTAGAGGAGAATAATAATAAGATCACGGAAAGAGCAAAAGATTACGAAAGAAGAATAAAATTAGAGAAGAAAAAGAAGATTGAAGAAGAAGATTAGAAAATAAGAATAAGAAGAAAGAATATGAAAAATATAGGGGAGAAGATTAAGGAATAAGAAGATTAGGAGGAAAAATAGGAAAGAAGAAGAATAGGAAAGAAGAATATTAAAAAAGAAGAAGATTAAAGGGAAGAAGAAGAAGATTGGGGGGAAGAAGAAGATTAGGGGGAAGAATAAGATTAGTGGGAAGAAGAAGATTAAGGGGAAAAAGAAAATTAAGGGGCAGAAAAAAAATATAGTAAAGAAGAAGAATAAATTTAAGGGGAAGAAGAAGAAGATAAAGGCGAAGAAGATTGGGAGGAATAAGAAGATAAGGGAGAGAAAAAGAATTGGGCGGAAGAAGTAGATTAGAGGGAAAGAAGAAGATTAGGGGAAAAAGAAGATTATGGAGGAAGAAGGAGACGACTGGAAGAAGAAGATTAGGGGGAATAAAAATATTAGGGAGAAAGAAGAAAACTAGGGAAATGGGGGAAGAAGAAGATTTGGGGGAAGAACAAAATTAAAATGGAGGAAAGAAAAGATCAAAGAAGAAAAAATATCAGGGAGAAAGAAGAATACTAGGGGAAGAAGAAGATTAAGGAGGAAGAAGCAGACGATAAGAAGAAGAAGATCAGGGGGAATAAAAATATTAGGAAGAAAGAAGAAGACTAGAGAAAAGAAGATTAGGGTGAAGAACAAAATTTAAATGGAGGAAAGAAGAGGATTAAAGAAGAAAAAATTAGGGGGAAGAAGAAAAAGATTATTGGGAAGAAGAAAAAGATTAGGGGGAAGAAAAAGATGTTTAGAGGAGAAAAAAAGATTAGGGGAAAAAAGAAGAATATTAAGGTGAAGAAGTATGAGCAGGAGAAGAAGATTGGGGGAAAAAGAAGAAAATTAGGGGGAGAAGAAGAAAATAATTATAAAGGAAGAAGATTACAAAGGAAAAAAAGGTTACGGAGGAAGAAGGTGCATAAGGAAGAAGAAGATTAGGGGGAATAAGAAAAAACGATTAGAGAGGAAGAAGTAGATGATTGGAGGGGAAGATGAAGATTAGGTGAAAGAAGAAGAAGATTAGAGATAAGAAAAAGAAGATTAGGGAGAAAAAGAAGAAGAAAAAGATTTGGGTAAACAAAAAAATATTAGGGAGGAAGAAGATTATGGGGGAAGAAGAGGAAGAAGATTAGGGGAAAGAAGAAAAAGATGACCTCTAAGAAGAAGAGGAAGAAAATTAGGGGGAGAAGAATAAGAAAATTAGAGAAGAAGAAAATTATTAGGAACAAACAAGAAGAAGATTAAGGAGAAAGATTGAGAAAAAAGAAGATTATCGGAGGAAAAGAAAAGGAAAGTATAAGAAAATGTGAACGAAAAAAATAGAGAAGAAGAAGATTATTGAAGAAGAAGAGAATTAGAGGGGAGAAAAAGATTCAGCAAGGAGGAAGAAGAAAAAGAATAGGGAAAAGAAGAAGAATATTAAGCGGAAGAATAAGTAAAAATGTTAAGGGAATAAAAAGAAAAAGAAAAAGATTATGGAGGGAAGAAGAAGAAAAAGAGTATTAAGAAAAAATTAGATAAAACGTTTATTGAAGAAGAAGAAGAAGAGAATTAGAGGGGAGAAGATGATTCAAGGAAAGAGGAAGAAGAAAAAGAATAGTGGCGAAGAAGAAGAATATTAAGGGGACGAAGAAGTAAAAAAGTTAAGGGAATAATAAGAGAAAGAACAAGATTGTGGAGGGAAGAAGAAGAAAAAAGAGTAATAAGGGGAGAAAAAAAAACATTAGGGTGGAAGAAGATTATGAGGGAAGAAGAAAAAAATAGGAGGAAATGAAAAAAAAATGGAAAAGAAGAATAACATTAGAGAAGAAGATTATGGGGGCAGAAAATTAGTGAAGTAAAAGAATAGGGGAAAGAAGAATAGGGAAGAAGAATAATATGAAAGGAAAGAATTAGCGAAGAAGAAGATTACAACAATACTCAAGCCTTTATCCCATTATAGTGGGGTCGGCTATATGGATCCTTTGTTTCCATTGTGCTCTATCTTTTGTCATAATCTCACTAAGGCATAAATACGTCATGTCTTTCCTTATAGTTTCATTCTAAGTCTTTATTGGCCTACCCCTCCCTCACTTATCTTGCCTAGTGACTAGACTCTCACAATACCTAATCAGTGCCTCTAATAGTCTCCTTTGTACGTGTCCATACCATCTTAGTCGAGTTTCTCGCATCTTATCTACAATTTGTGCTACTCATGTCTTATCACTGATACTCCAGTCTTGGGGAAGAATAAGATTAAGGAAGAAAAAAAAATAGGGAAGAAGAAGATTAGAGAAGAAGAAGATTAGAAGGGAAGAAGAAAATTAGGGAGGAAAATAAGAAGATTAAGGGGAAGAAGAAGAAAAAGATCAGGGGGAGAAGATTTTTATGAAGAAAGAAGAAAATTTAAGGGGAAGAAGAAGGTTTGGGTGAGAAGGGGATTACGAGAAAGAAGAAGAAGAGTAGGGGAAGAAGAAGAAGATTATGGAGAAAGAAGAGAAGAGGATTAGGGGGAAGAAGAAAATTATGAGAGAAAAGTAAGACTAGAGAAAAAGAATATTAGGGGAAGAAAAAAATTAAGGGAAAGAAAAAGATTAAAGGGGAAGAAAAGAAGACTTGGAAAAACAAGATTAGGGGGAAGAAAAAAAAACTCAGGGAAAAAGAAGATTATGAGGAGAACAAGAGAAAAAAAAATAAGTAGGGAACAAGGAGATTAAAGGGAGGAAAAGAAGAATAAGAGGATTGGGGGAAGATAAAGATTAAGCAAAAAAAAAGAATATGGGAAAGAATTATGGGAGAAGAAGAAGATTAAGAAGAAGATTACTGGGAGAAGAGGATTTGGGTGACAAAAAGAAAATTAGGGGAGAACAAGAGAGAAAAGATAAGTAGGGAACAAGAAGAGATTAAAGGGAGGAAAAGAAGAATAAGAGGATTGAGGGAAGAAGAACATTAAGCAAAAAAAAAGAATATGGGAAAGAATTAGGGAAGAAGAAAAGATTAAGAAGAAGATTACATGGAGAAGAGGATTGGGGTGAAAAAGAAGACTATGTTAAGAAGAAGATTTGGTAGAAATAAAGAGAAGAAGAAGAAGATTATAGAGAAATAAGGAGAAGAAAATATTAGGGGGGAGAAGAAGATTGGGGTAGAAGAAGAAGATTAGGAGGGAAGAATGAGACTAGGGAAAAAGAAGATTAGGTGAAGAAGAAGATTAGAGAGAAGAAAAACACTAGGGGAAAAAGATTACTAGAGAAAATAAAGATTAGGTGGAGAACAAGAGGAAGAAGATTAGGAGGAAAAGGAAGATTAGTGGGGAGCAAAAAGAATATTAGAGCGAGAGAAGAAAAAGAAGAGGATTGGGGGAGGAGAAGAAGATTATGAGGATAAGTAGAGGAAGCATGAGATTAGGGGAGAAGAAAAAGAAGATTAGGCGAAGAAGAAGAAGAATAGGGGTAGGAAGAAAAATTAGGGGAGAAGAAGAAGATTAGAGAAGAAAAAGAAGAAAAATAATTAGAAAGAAAAGGTAGATGAAAAATAAAGGGGAGTAGATGATGAAGAAGAAGAGAATGATTAGGGGAAGAAGAAAAGCAGAGATTATAGGGGAAGAAGAAAAGCAAAGATTATAGGGGAAGAAGAAGATTAGGTGTACAAAGAAGAAAAAGATTATGAGAGAAGAAGAAGATTGAGAAATAAGAAGATAATGGAAGAAGAAGACAAGGGAAGAAGAAGATTAGCGAAGAAGAAGATTAGGAAAGAAGTAGATTATGGGGAAAGATTAGGGAAGAAAAAGATTATGGGGGGCGAAGATTAGGGAAAAAGAAGAATATAAGAAAGAAGAATATGGAGAAAGAATATTAGGAAAGAAAAAGATTAAGGAATAAGAAGATTATGGAAGAATAAAAAGATTAAAGGAGAAGAAGAAGATTGAGAGAGAAGAAGTAAATATAGGCGAAAATGACAAAGAAAAAGAAGATTATTAAAAGAAAAAGAAGATGATTGTGGGGAAGAAGAAGAAGAAAATTATGAGAAAGAAGAAGATTATGAGGAAGAAGAAGCGAAGAAGATTATGAGGAAAAATAAGAAGATTAAGGGCGAAGAAAAATATTGAGAGGGAGGACAAATAAGAATAGGGTAAATAAGAAGATTAAGGGGAAGAAGATGAAGAAGATCATGGAGGAAGATAAAGAAGAAAAAGATTATGAGAGAATAAGAAGATTACGAGAGAACAAGATTAGGGAAAAGAAGAAGATTAGGGTTAGCATAAAATGAAGATTGTTTGGGAAGAAGAAGAAAATTAGTATGAAAGAAGAAGAAAAAGATTAACAAAGAAGAAGGAGATTAGGTTGAAAGAAGAAGAAGATTGGGGGAAGAAGCAGATGATGAAAAAGATTGGAGGAAGAAGAAAATTAGGGGAGAAGAAGATAAGTGGAGAAGAATAAGTAGATTACGAAAGAAAAAAAGATTACGATAAAAAAAGATTAGGGATGAAGAAAAAGATCGAAAAAGAAGAAGATTATAAAAGAAGAAGATAAGGAGGGAAAATATTATGGGACAATAAGATTAGAGGGAAGAAGAATAGGGACAAAGAAAATTAGGAAATAAGAAGATTATGGAAAAGAAGTGGAAGAAGAAGATTGGGGAGAAGAAGAAGATTAAGGAAAAGAAAAAGAAGAAATTTAGGGGGAAGAAGAAGATTAGGGGGAAGAAGATGAAGATAAGGGGAGGAAGATTAGTGGGGAAGAAGTGGATTCAAGGGGAAGAAGAAGATTATGGAGGAAGAATGAGATTACAGGAAGAAGAAGATTTAGAGAATAAAAGATTATGAAGAAAAAAGAAGATTAGGAAAAAAAAGATTAGGGGGAAGAAGAATATTAGGGGAAAGAACAAAATTAAGAGGGAGGAAAGAGAAGATAAGGTGTAAAAAGAAAAAGATTAGGGGGAAGCAAAGAAGAAGATTAAGGTGAGAAAAGGAGTAGAGGGGAAGAAGAAAATGACTAGGGGAAGAAGAACAAATAATGGGAAAGAAAGAGAATAAAATTATGGGGAAAGAAGAAGATTAGGGGAAGAAGATTGAGAGGGAAGAATAAGATTAGGGAAACAAGATTAGCAGAAGAAGATCAAGGGGGAAGAAAAAGATATGGGAAAAAAGAAGATTATGAGAAGAAGACTAGGGAAAAAAAGATTAAGAGAGAAAAACGGAGGAAGAAGATTATAGGGAAGAAGATTAAGGTGGGAGAATAAGATTATTGAGGAACAAGAAGAATATTAGAGGGGGAGAAGAAGAATAAGATGATTAGGGGATGAAAAATAAGAAGTTTGGGAGAAGAGGAAGCATGAGATAAAAGAGAAGAAGAATATTAGATGAAAAAGATTAGGGAAAGAAGAAGATTAGGGAGAGAAAAATAAGATTGGGAGGGAGAAGAAGAAAAAAAAATTAAGGGGAAGAAGACAAAAATAAAGAAGATTAGGGAGGAAAAAAAGAGAAGATTGGGAGCAAGAAGAAGAATAAAAATAGGGGAAAGAAGAAAAAGAAGAAGCTTTTGAAGAAGGAAAAAAATATTAGGCGGAAGAAGAAAAAGATTAGGGAGAAAAGAAGACCAGGGGAAAGAAGAAGAAGAAGATTATGGGGGAAGAAGATGAGAAAGATTAGGGGGGAAAGAATAAGAAAATTAGAGAAGAAGAATATAGGGGGAGAAGAGAAGAAGATTATAGGAAGAGAAGAGGAAGAAGATATAAGGGGAGAAGAATAAAAAGATTTAGGGAAGAAGAAGAAGATTATGAGGAAGAAGAAGATTAGAGGGGCAAAGAAAAAGAGAAGAAAATTATGAGAAGAAAAAGAAAATTAGGGATGCAAAAAAGAATATTAGGGGAAAAGAAGAAGATTAGGGGGAGAAGAAAAATATTGAGAGGTAGGAAGAAGAAGATTAGGATGAATAAGAAGACTAGGGAAAAGGAAGAAGATTGGAGTGAGAGAAGAAGTAGTTTTGGGGGAGAAGAAGAAGATTAGGGGAAGAAGAAGATTACTGAGAAGAAGATGAAGAAGATTAGAGGAAAAGTAGAATAAGATTAGGGGGAAGAAAAGAAGAAGATTATGAGAAAGAAGAAGAAAAAGATTAGAAAGGAAGAAGAATAAGATTATGGGGAAGAAGAGAAGATTGAAGGGAAGAAGAAGAAGATTAAGGGGAAGGTGAAAAGGATAGAAATTGAGGAGAAGAAGAATATTACAAAAGAAGAAGAATACTACAGAAGAAGAAGACGAAGATTACAAAAGAACAAGAAGAATAGAGTAGATGAAAATTGGGGAAGAAAAAGATTAGAGGGAAGAAGATTGGGGGAGACGAATATGAAGGAAAAAGAATAGGAAAGAGGAATATTAGGAAAGAAGAATATTAGGAAAGAAAAATAATATGGGGAAGAAGTAGAAGAAAAAGATTAGGGGAAAGAAAAGAAGATTAGGAGAAAGAAGAAGAAGAAATTTGGGGGTAGAATAAAAGAAATTAGGAAAAAAGAAAAGAAAATGATTAGAAAGGAACAAGAAGGAGATTAAGGAAGAAGAAGATTAGGGGAAAGAAGTAGAAGAAGAAGGTTAGGGCGAAGGTGAAGAAGAAAAGACTAGGGAGAAGAGGATTAAGGAATAAGATTACGAGAGAAGAAGAAGATTAGGGAAGGAGATTAAAGAAAAAAAGATTGAGGATGAAGAAAAGTAGTAAAGAAGAAGAAGAATATTAAAGAAGAGGGAGATTGGGGAAGAATAAGATTAGGAGAAGATTCGAGGGAAGAAGATTAGGGAGGAGAAGAATAGGAAGGAAGAATTATAATGAAAAAAAATATTAGGAAAATAAAAGATTTGGAAGAAGTGAAAGAAGAAAATTAGGGACAAGAAGAAAATTAAGGGGAAGAAGAAAAAGATTAGGGGGATAAGAAGAAGATAAAAAGGCGAAGAAGATTAGGGGAAGAAGTAGATTGGTGGGGAAGAAGAAAATTAGGGAGTAAAAGAAGAAGAAAACTAAGAGAAAGAAAATTAGGTAGAAAAAAAAGATTAGGAAGAAAGAATAAGAAGGGAAAAGGAATATTAGAGGGAGAAGAAGAAATGGGGAATAACAAGATTAAGGGAGGAAAGAATAAGATTAGGGTGAAAAAGAAGACTAGGAGGAAGAAGAATATTAGGGAGAAGAAGAAGATAAGAGGGAAAGAAAAAGATTAGATGAGAGAATAAGAAGGAGAAAAATTAGGGCTCTGTTTGGGACATATCTGACAAATAAAAAAGAAATAAAGCTTTTTCAGGAAGAAGTTGCAAACAATGGTCTGTGAAGAAGAGAGGAGCTGTTTGAAAGAATAGAAAGAAGTTTTTTATAAATCAAAATATTTAAATATATATTGTTCATAGGGAGATAAACTAAAATGAGCTCACGAAATAAGAATATTAGTTAATATTGTTGCAAGAGAAAGAAAAATTGATATTAGTCAAAGAATTTGATGGTTTCTAAATTTTTTATAAAAGATGTTTCAAAATGTTACCTGTGAGTGTTGTATAATTCTTCAGCAAATCTCGTAGAATGATCAAAGCATCAAACATATCAGTTTCAAAGGGGTAAGAAGAAGAAGAAAAGGAAGAAGAACATTAGGAAGAAGAAAAGGAAGAAGAGAGGGAAGAAGCAAGAAGAAGAGAAAAGATTAGGAGAAGAAAAAGAAGATTCGAGGGAGAAGAAGAAAAAACAAATTAAGGGGAAGAAGACAAAAATAAAGAAGATTAGGGGGAAGAAACAAGAAGATTGGGAGAAGAAGAAGAATAAAAATAGGGGAAAGAAGAAAAAGAAGAAGAAGAAGAAAAAAATATTAGGGGAAGAAGAAAAAGATTAGGGAGAAAAGAAGAAGGGGAAAGAAGAAGAAGAAGATTATGGGGAAGAAGAAGAAAGATTAGGGGGAAAGAATAAG
The DNA here is from genome assembly GCA_039583875.1 of Platanthera guangdongensis. Classification (NCBI taxonomy): domain Eukaryota; kingdom Viridiplantae; phylum Streptophyta; class Magnoliopsida; order Asparagales; family Orchidaceae; genus Platanthera; species Platanthera guangdongensis. The sequence goes on along the minus strand of CM077153.1, from coordinate 280,918,109 downwards.
AAAATTTGGAGAAGAAGAAGATTATAGGAAGAGAAGAGGAAGAAGATTATAGGAAGAGAAGAGGAAGAAGACTATAGAAGAAGAAAGATTTGGGGAAGAAGAAGAAGATTATGAGGAAGAAGAAGATTAAGAAAAAGAGAAGAAATTATGCGAAAAAAAAGAAAATTGGGAAAAAAAGAATATTAGGGAAAAGAAGAAGATTAGAGAAGAAAAATATTGAGAGGGAGGAAGAAGAAGATTAGGATGAATAAGAAGGGGAAAAGGAAGAAGATTGGGGCGAGAGAAGTAGAAAAAGAAAATTACAGGGGAAGAAGAAGATTATGAGAAGAAGATGAAGAAGATTAGGGGAAAAGTAGAATAAGATTAGAAGAAAAGAAGAAGATTATGAGAAAGAAGAAGAAAAAGATTAGAAAGGAAGAAGAAGAAGATTATGTGGGAAGAAGAAGATTGAAGGGAAGAAGAAGAAAAGGGGAAGAAAAGGATAGAAATTAAGGGAGGAGAAGAAGAATATTACAAAAGAAGAAGAATACTACGGAAGAAGAAGAAGAAGATTACAAAAGAAGAAGAAGAATAGAGTAGATGAAAATTGGGGAAGAAAAAGATTAGAGGATAAGAAGATTATGGGGGAGACGAATAGGAAGGAAAAAGAATAGGAAAGAGGAATATTAGGAAAGAAGAATATTAGGAAAGAAAAATAATATGGGGAAGAAGTAGAAGAAAAAGATTAGGGGGAAGAAAAGAAGATTAGGAGGAAGAAGAAGAAGAAATTTAGGGGGTAGAATAAAAAGAAATTCAGGGAAAAAAGAAAAGAAAATGATTAGAAAGGAACAAGAAGAAGGAGATTATCTGGGAAGAAGAAGATTAGGGAAAGAAGTAGAAGAAGAAGATTAGGGCGAAGGTGAAGAAGAAAAAGACTAGGGAGAAGAAGATTAGGGAAGAAGAAGATTACGGGTGAAGAAGAAGATTGGGGAAGGAGATTAAAGAAAAAAAGATTGAGGATGAAGAAAAGTAGTAAAGAAGAAGAAGAATAGGAAAGAAGAGGGAGATTGGGGAAGAAGAAGATTAGGGAAGAATAAGATTAGGGGAGAAGATTCGAGGACAAGAAGATTAGGGAGGAGAAGAATAGGAAGGAAGAATAATAATGAAGAAGAATATTAGGAAAAAAAAGATTTGGAAGAAGTGAAAGAAGAAAATTAGGGACAAGAAGAAAATTAAGGGGAAGAAGAAGAAGAAATTTAGGGGGAAGAAGAAGAAGATTAGGGGAAGAAGAAGAAGATAAAAAGGAGAAGAAGATTAGGGGAAGAAGTAGATTGGTGGGGAAGAAGAAAATTAGGGAGAAAAAAGAAGAAGAAAACTAGGGGTAGAGAAAGAAAATTAGGTAGAAGAAAAAGATTAGGGAGAAAGAATAAGAGTAGGGGAAAAGGAATATTAGAGGGAGAAGAAGAATAGGGGGAATAACAAGATTAAGAGAGGAAAGAATAAGATTAGGGTGAAAAAGAAGATTAGGAGGAAGAAGAAGATTAGGGAGAAGAAGAAGATAAGAGGGGAAGAAGAAGATTAGATGGGAGAATAAGAAGAAGGAGAAAAATTAGGGCTCTGTTTGGGACAGATCTGGCGGATAAAAAAGCTGTTGTTGAAATAGAGCTTTTTCAGGAGCAGTATTAAAAAAGTTGCAAACTGTTTGGATGGTCTGTGAAGAAGTGCTCTTCATATAGAGCTTTTTCTATCTGAGCTGTTTGAAAGAATAGCTTTTCGGAAGCAGTTTTTTATAAATCAAAATATTTAAATATATATTGTTCGTAGGGAATAATTAAACAGATAATTAAACTGAAATGTTCTACATAGCTCACGAAATAAGAATAAAAGTTAACAATTGTTGCATATTGTCTTCTCCATTCATTTCAGTTCACCTGTGCAATGAAAAATTGATATTAGTCGAACTTTTGAATTTGATGGTTTCTAAAATTTTTATAAAAGATGTTTCAAAATGTTACCTGCGAGTGTTGTATAATTCTTCAGCAATACTATCTCGTACGACAGACATATGATCAGCTCCCCCAGCATCAAACATATCAGTTTCAATGCCTTCCTCTGCTCTAGGGTCTTCATCCTCTGATGGTATGAATGAAGACTGATTCGCATCACAAGCATTAAATTCTAGATCCCAGCGTGATGGATGTCTACGAATAAAGTTATGCAACGCCATAGTCGCTAGCACTATCACACGTTTCTTGAAAGTGTATTGTGGCATTTTTTGAAGAATATGCCACTTTTTCTTCCAAACTCCAAATGTCCGCTCTATAACACTTCGAAGAGATGAATGCGCTTTATTAAAATATTCATGTCTGCCTTGAACAGGTCGACTCCCACGAGCATAATCTGCCAAATGATATCTTGTATCTGGATATGGTTTTAAACAGCCCGTCTTTAATGGATCTCTTTAATGCAAAGATCACAAAATAATAAAACTTCATTTGACTCCCAAGTCGCTGAGATTCCTCCTTCCTTTGGCTTACCCATTATACTGTAATTTTGATACCATTGTCGTTAACTTAACTCAGCTCAAGTTCAAAAGTTCGTTGTACTTGTAAACAACATAATATATATACACACATATATCAACAAAAAACACACACAACACATCACATACACAACCAAACAGAACACACACAACACTCACATACACACAAACACACAATACATACACACTCACACAAAACACACACACTCACACATAACATACACAACACACACACACACATTCACACACACACACACACAACACACACAACACACATTACACACACACACACACACACACACACACACACACACACACACACACACACACCATATACAAATCACACACACACACATCACACACACACACATACACAAACACACACACACACATCACACACACACACACACACATCACACACACACATACACACACACACATACAAATCACACACACACCATATATCACACACACATAACACACACACACACACATACACACACACACACACACACACACACACACACACACACACCATATACAAATCACAAACACGCATACACAAACACACACAACACATCACACACACACACACACACACACACACACACACACACACAAATCACACAACACATCACACACACACACACACACACACACACCATACAAATCACACACACACACATACACAACACACACACATACACACACACATCACATACACACACACACACACACACACACACAACACATCAAATACACACACACATACACAAGCACACATCACAACATGTAGACATCACAAACACACACAAGCACACACTCACACCATATACACACACACAAGCAAACACTCACATCATATACACATCACAAGCACAGAAAAACATAGGGGGATCAAGCACAAAAATAGGTATGAATCAAGCGAGAGCGCAAAAATTGGAAAAAACGGCATGATCTTAAGAGGAGAAGCACAGAAAGAGGGTACCTGAGTAGCTAGGGCTCGGGATCTTAAGAGGAGAAGCAGATCGCAGCGGGATCACAGCGAGATCACAGCGGGATCACAGCGGGATGGATCGTCGTCGGCGGCGCAGCGGGATCGCAGCGGGTTTGCAGCGGGATCGTCGTTTCCAGGGGATCGTCGTCGGCGGCTAGGGCGCGGGATCGTCGTCATCGGCTCAGTCAAGGGCACGAGATCGTCATTTCCGAAGGCTAGGCACGGGATCGTCGTTTCCGACGGGGTGAGGGATCGTTGCGAGAGGGGGATCGTCTTTCCCGTCGGGTAGAGCACGGGATCGGGGACGCAGCAGTTCACGTGAAAAAGAAAAAGCCGTGAATCAGCTTTCTGGATCGTGGGGGGTAGCTGGCTTCTCAAAGAGCTGAAAAAAGGAGGATTTTACAAAAGTGATTTTTAAAAAACTACCTAAACAAACAACCAAAAAATGCTCTGGCGGCTGGAAAAGAACTTTTCCAGCTGCCAGAGCTATCCCAAACAGAGCCTAGGAGGAAGAAAAAGGTAGGAGGAAGAAAAAGAAGAAAATTGAATGAAAAAAGAGGAAGAAGATTGAAGAAGGAGAAGAAGAAGAAAATTGGAGAAGAAGAAGATTTGAGAGAAAGAGAAGGAAGAAGATCGGAGGGGAAGATGATGAAGAAGAAGATGATGATTCGGGGGAAGAAGAAGAAGATAAAGATTACAGGGGAAGAAGAAGATTTGGTGGAGGAAGAAGATAAGGGATAAGAATAAGAAGAAGAAGAAGATTAGGGGAGAAAAATGATTGGGGAAGAAAAAGACATGGGAAGAAGAAGATTAAGGAAGAAGATTAGCAAAGAAGATTAGGGGGAAGAAGATTGCGGAAAAAGAAGATTATGAGAGAAGATTAGGGAAGAAAAATGGACAAAGAAGATCAGAGAAGAATAAGATTAAAGAAGAATAAGAAGATTAGGGAGAGAAGAAGAAGAAGATTGGGAGGGAGAAGAAAAAAATTAAGGGGAAGAAGACAAGGATAAAGAAGATTAGGGAAAGAAAAAGATTAGGGGGAAGTAGAAGAAGAAAATTAGGAGAAAGAAGAAAAAGATTAAGGGGAAGAAGAAAAAGAAGATGAAATTTAGAGAGAAGAAGAAGAAAAAGAAATTTAGGGGAAAAAGAAAAAGATTAGAAGGGAAGAAAAAGAAGAAGATTGTGTGGGAAGAAGAAGAATATTAGGGAAAAGAAAGAGATTGAGGAAGAAGAAAATTAGAAAAGAATAAGAAGATTAGGAAAGAAGAAGAAGATTATGGAAGAAGAAGAAGATTAGGGAAGAACACTATTAGGGTGGAGAAGGTTCGAGGATAAGAAAATTAGGGGGAAGAAGAATAGGAATGAAGAAGAATAGATAAGAAGAATATTAGGAAAGAAGAAAATTAGGAGGAAGAAGTGGAAGAAGAAGATTACAGGGAAGAAGAAGATTAAGGGGAAGAAGAAGAAATTTAAGAAGAAGAATAGGGGAAGAAGAAGAATAAGATAAGAGGAAGAAGAAGATTACTGGAGAGAAGAAGATTAGGGAGGTAAAGAATAATACAAGGAGAAAAGAAGAAAATTAGGGGAGAAAAAGAATTGGGAGAAAAAATAAGAATAGGGGAAAAAGAAGATTAGGGAGAAGAAGAAGATTATGAGGAATAACAAGATTAAGAGGGGGAAGAAGAAAATTAGGGGGAAGAAAAATAATAGAGGGGAAGAAGAAGAAGAAGAAGATAAGGGAAAAAGAAGAAGATTAGAGGAGAAGAATAAGATTAGAGGGGAGAAGGAGAAGGAGAAGAAAATTAGGAGCAAGAAAAAGAAGAAGAAGAAGAAGAATAGGAAGAGAAGAAGAAGAAGAATAAAATGATTAGGGGAAGAAAAAAAAGATTACGGAGAGAAGAAGAAGAATAGGGGGAAGAAGATTAGGAGGGAAGTATAATAATAAGAAGAAGGGGAAGAAGAAGAATATTAGGAGGAAGAAAAGATTAAGGAGAAGAAGAGGGAGGAGAAGAAGATAAGGATTGAAGAAGAAAAAGAAGATTTGGGGAGAAGAAGAAGATTAAGGGAAAGAAGAAGAAGAATTGGGGGCGAAGAAGAAGATTAGGGGAAAAAGAAGAAGATTAGGGGGAGCAAGAAGAATAAGATTTGGAAGAAGAAGATTACGGGGAAGAAGATTAGAAAGAAAATTACGGGGAAGAAAATTACGGAAGAAGATTACAAAAGAAGAAGATTATGTAAGAAGAAGATTATGGAAGAAGAATATTACAGAGGAAGAAGAATATGTAATAAGAAGAAGAATATAGAGGAATTAGAATATGGAGAAATGAAAATATGGAGGAAGGAGAATATGTGGGAAGAAGATTACGGAGGAAGAAGAATTCAAAAGAATAAGATTATGGAGAAAGAAGATTACGGATGAAGAAGAACATGGAGGAAGAAGGAGCATATGGAAGAAGAAGAAGATTAGGGGGAGAAGAAGATTAAGGATAAGAAGAAGAAAAAGATTAGAGAGAAGAAGAAAAAAAAGAAGGAAGAAGAAGAAGATGAGGTCAAAGAATAAGAAAGTTAAGGAGAAAAAAATATGGGAAATAAAAAATAAGTATATTAAGGTGAAAGAAGAAGAAAAAGATTGAGGGAATAAGAGTAAGAAGATTAGGGGAAGAAGAAGATTATGGAGGAAGAAAAAGAAGATTATGGGGAAGAAGAACAAGGATATTAGGGAAGAAAGAGAAGATTAGGAAAAAAAGAACATTAAGGAAGAAGAAGATTAGGGAAAAAGAAGATTAAGGGAGAAGATCGTGGAAGAAGAAGATTAAGAAAGAAAAAAGATTAGGAAAGTAGAAGAATATGAGGAAGAAGAATGTTAGAGAAAAAGAAGATTATCAAAGAAGAAGATTATAGAAGAAGAAGAAAATTAAGGGGGAGAAAAAGATTGGGAAAAGGGGAAGGAGAAGAAGAATATGATGGAAGAAGATTAAGGGGAAGAAGAAGTAGAAAGTTAGAGGGAATAAGAAGAAAAAGAAGAAGATTATGGGGTGAAGAAGAAAAGGAACATTGAGGGGGAAGAAGAAGAAGAAAACGATTAGAAGAGAAGTAGAAGATTATAAGGGAAGAAGAAGAAAAAGATTAAGGGAAGAAGAATAAGATTGGGGAAGAAGAAGAAGATTAGGGAAGAAAAAGAAGATTAGGAAAGAAGAAGATTATGGGGGAAGAAGATTAGAGAAGTAGAAGAATTGGGAAGAAGAATATTAGGAAAGAAGGGATTAGGGAAGAAGAAGATTAAGCAAGAAAAAAATTAGGGAAGAAGAAGATTAGAGAAGAAAAAATGGATTTGGGGAAAAAGAAGAAGATTTGAAGGAAAGAGGAAGAAGAAGATTTGAAGGGAAGAGGAAGAAGAAGAAGATTAGGGGGAAGAAGAAGAAGATTGGGGGGAAGAAGAAGAAGGTTAATGGGAAGAAGAAGAAATTTCGGACGAATAAGAAGAAAAAGATTAGGGGGAAGGAGAAGATTTGAGAGAAAAATAAGAAGATTAGGGAAAAAAGAAAAAAAAAGATTATGGGAGAAGAAGAATATGGGGAAAGAAGGAGATTAGGGCAAGAAGAGAATTGGGGGGAAATAAGAAGAAAAGACAAGGGTAAGAATAAGAAGATTATAAGGAAAGAAAGAGAAGAAAAGTATTACGGGAAAGAATAAGAAGAAGACGAATATTAAGGGGTTAATAGAAGATTGGAAGGGAAGAATAAAAATAGGGGAAAAGGAAGATTAGGGGAAGTAAAAGATTAGGTGGAGGGGAGAATAAGAAGACTAGGAAAAAGAATATTAGGGGAAGAAGAAGATTAGGGGGAAGAAGAAGCCAAGGGGGGAAACGATTAGGGTTGGGGGAAATAAGAGAAAAAAGATGAGGGAAGAAAGTTTAGGGAGAAAGAAGAATATTAGTGGGGAACAAGAAGAAGATTAGAGGGGGAGAAGAATAATAAGAGTATTAGGGGAGAAGAAGAAGAAGAAAGAAGAAGATTATGGGAGAGAAGAAGAGGAAGCATGAGATTAGGGACGAAAAAGAAGATTCGTGTGAAGAAGAAGAAGATTGGAGGGAAGAAGATTGGAGGGAAGAAGAAGATTAGAATGAACGATGAAGAAGAAAGAGAAGATTAGAGGAGAAGAAAAAAATTAGAGGGAAAGAGCAGGAAGAAAAACATTAGAGGGGAAGAAGATGAAGATGATTAGGGGGAAGAAGAAGAAAGGAAGATTAGAGGAGAAGAAGAAGATTAGCGGGAAGAAAAAGAAGATTTGGTGGAGGAAGAAAAGAAGAAGAAGATAAAGGGGAAGAAGAAGATTAGGGGAGAAGAAGAAGATTGAGAAGAAGAAGATTGTGGAAGAAAAAGACAAGAGAAGAAGAAGATTAAGCAAGAAGAATAACAAAAAAGAAGGGTAGAGAAGTAGATTAGGAGGAAGAAGATTAAAAATGAGCTTGTTCCATCAATTTTAATTTATACACAGTTACATAAATTGTTTATAGGTTAAGTGAATTATACAATGTGTTGCAACAATAACTACACTATAAAAGGTTATGTGAATTTATTATGGCTTGCAATAATATTTACTCTATATAATTATCTAAATGAGCAAATAGTGCAAGTAGGAAAACAAGGATCATTTAAGGTTAATGAAAATTATGGGAGAAGAAGAAGATTGGGGGAGATAAGAATATTATGAGAGAAGAAGAAGATTGGGGAAAAGTTTGAGGAAGAAGAAGATTAGAAAAGAAAATGAAGAAAATTACAGAGGAAGAAGATTAGGGAAGAAAAAGATTAGGGGAGAAGAGTCAGGGATTATAAGATTAGGGGAAAGAAGAATATAAAAGAAGAATAATAGGGAATAAGAATATTAGGAAAAAAATTAGGGGAAAGAAATGGAAGAAGAAGATTAAGGGGAAAAATAAGATTAAGGGAAAGAAGAAGATTAAGGGGAAGAAAAAGATTAAGTGGACGAAGAAGATTAAGGGGACGAAGAAGAAGAGGAAATTTAAGGGAAGAAGAAGATTAGAGGGGAAGAAGTAGATTAGAGGGGGAAAAGAAGATTATGAAGGAAGAAGAAGAAGAAAGACTATGGGAAGAAGAAGAAAATTAGGAGGAAAGAAAAGGGGAAGAATAAGTCTAGGGGAAAAGAAGATTATGGAGAAAAAGAAGATTATGGAGAATAACAAAATTAAGGGGGAAAGAAGAAGATTAGAGGGAAGAAAAAGAGTAAGATTAGAGGGAAGAAGAAGAGGAAGATTAGAGAGGAAGAAGAAGATTAGAAAGGAGAATAAGGAGAAGAAAAAAATAGAATGAAGAAAAAAAAGATTAGAGGGGAGAAGAAGATGATGATGATGATTAGGAGAGATAAGAATAAGAGAAGAATAAGAAGAATAGGGGAGAAGAATAAAAAAGGGGGAAGAAGATTAGGAGGGAAGTATAATAATAAGAAGAAGAAGATTAGGGAGAAGAAAAAGAAAATTAAGTGAAAGAAGAGGGAGGAGAAGAACATAATGACTGGAGAAGAAGAAGAAGATTAAGGAAAAAGAAGAAGATTAGGGGAAAGAAGAAGGATATTAGGGGCAAGAAGAAGAAGGTTTGGGGGAAGAAGATTGGGAGAAAGAAGATTTGGTGGAAGAAGATTACAGGGAAGATGATTACGGAAGAAGATTACAGAAGAAGAAGATTACGCAAGAAAAAGATTACAAAAGAAGAATATTAATGAAGAAGAAGAATACAAAAAAGAACAAAAATGTGAAAGAAGAAGAAGAATATGGAGTTACTAGAATATGGAGAAAGCAAAATATAGAGGAAGAAGATTACGTGAGAAGAAGATTACGGAGGAAGAAAAATACTAAAAAAGAAGATTATAGAGGAAGAACATGGAGAAAGGAGCATATAGAAGAAGAAGATTAGGGCGGATAAGAAGATCAGGGGATGAAGAGGAAAATGATTAGAGAGAAAGAAGAAGAAGATTAGAGGGGAAAAGAAGATTAAGTAGAAGAAGAAGAAAAATAGAAAGAAGAAGAAGATTAACAAAAAAAGGATATTATGGTGGAAGAAGAATAAAAAGAAGTTTATTGGGAAAGAAGAAGAATATTAAGAGGGAAGAAGAAGATTAGTCGAAAGAAGAGGAAGATTAGGGGAAAAAGAAGATTGGGGGAGAATAAGAAGAAAAATATTAGAGATGAAGAAGAAGATTAGAGGGGAAGATGATGATTAGGAGTGAGAAGAAAAACATTAGGGGGAACCAAAATAAGGATATTAGGATGGAAGAAGAAGAAGATTAGGGGGAAGAAAAGGAAGAAGATTAGGGAAGAAGAAAAGAATTATATGGGAGAAGAAGATTATGGGGAAGAGGAAGAAAAAGAAGAAGAAAAATCGGGGGAAGGAGAAGATGACTGAGGGGAAGAAGAAGAAAAATATGGGGAATAAGAAGAAAAAGAAGAGGATAATGGGGAGAAGAAGAAAAAAAGTACATTATGGAGGAAGAAGAAGGAAAATATTGGGGGGAGATTCAGAGGGAAGAAGAAGATTAGAGGGAGAGGAAGAAAAAGATTGTGGAAGAAGAAGATTAGGAAAGAAGAAGATTATGCAAGGAGAATGAGAAGAAAAGAATAGTGGGAAGAAGTAGAAGAAGATAAGGAAGGGAGAAGATGAAGAATATTGAGGGGGAAGAACAAGATTGGGGGAAGAAGAAGATTAGTTGAGAAAGAAGAAGAATATGTGAAAAGAAGAAGAATAAGAAATTAGGAGGAAGGGAGAAGAAGAAGAAAAAGATCATCGGGAGAAGAAGAAAGAGATTAAGGCTGAGAAGAAGAAGATGAAGGTTAGGAGGAGAAGAATATTAGGTGGGGATAAGAAGATTAGGGGAAGAAGAAGATTATGGAGGATGAAGAAGAAGAATATGGAGAATGAAGAAGAAGATTAGAGAGGTGGAGGAGAAGATTGAGAGGGAAGAAGATTAGGGGAGAAGAAGAAAATTAAGGGGAAGAGGAAGAAGATTGGGAGGAGAATAAGAAGAAGATTAGGGGAAAAGAAAAAAAATATTAAGGTGGAAGAAGAAAAAGATGATTAGGGGGAAGAAGTTAATTATAGAAGAAGAAGAAGATTAGTGGAAAAAAATAAAGGGCAAGAAGAACATGAAGATTAGGGGGAGAAGAATATTTAGGGGGATGAAGAAGAAAAAAAAATTAAAAGGGAAGAAGAATAGGAGTGAAGAAGATGATTATGATGGAAGAAGAGGAAAATTAGGGGGAGAAGAAAAAAATTAGAGGGGAAGAAGAAGAAAAAAAATTAGGAAAGAAGAAAATTAGTGGAGAAGAAGAAGAATAGAGGGAGGAAGAAGAATAAGAAGAAGTTTATTGGGAAAAAAGAAGAATATTAAGAGGGAAGAAGAGGTTAATTATGCGGAAGAAAAAAGATTAGGGGAAAGAGAAGATTAGGAGAGAAGAAAAAGAAGAAGAAAATATTAGAGAGGAAGAAGATGATGATTAGGGGGAAGAAGAAAAATTATGGAGAAAAAGAAGATTAGGGGTAACAAAAAGAAAAATATTAGGGTGGAAGAAGAATATGAAGAAGATTAGGGGAAAAAGAAAAAAAGATTAGGGAAGAAAAGATTAGGAAAGAAGAAGAGAATTATGGGGAGAAGGAGATTATGGGGAAGAGGAACAAGAAAAAGAAGAAGATAATGAGGGAAGAAGAAAAAAGAACATTAGGGGGGAAGAAGAAAAATATTAGGAGAGAAGAAAAAGATTCAGAGGAAGAAGAAGAAAATTAGAGGGAGAAGAAGAAGACGATTGTGGAAGAAAAAGATTGCGGAAAAAGAAGATTTGGGAAGAAGAAGATTATGGAGTAAGAATAGAAAAGAAGATTTTGGGGAAGGAAATTAGGGAAGTAGAAGAATAGAGGAGAATAATATTGAAGAAGAAGATTATGGGAGAAGAATATTAGGGATGAAGAAGAACGAGGAAGAAAAGGATTAGGGAAGAAGAAGAATAAGGAAGAAAAAATTTTGAGAAAAAAAGATTTGAGAAGCAAAAGATTAGGGAAGAAAAATATTAAAGAAGAAGTGGATTACGAGGAGTAGAAGAAGATTAGGAAGGAAGAAGAAAAAAAATTGGGGGAGAAGAAGAAGATTAAGTGAAGAAGAAATTTAGGAGGAATAAGAAGAAAAAGATTAGATGAGAAGAAGATTAGGGAGAAAAATAGGAAGATTAAGGGGGAACAAGAAAAGGAAGACTACAGGAAAAGAAGAAGATTAGGGGAGAAGAAAAATATTAAGGGAGAAGAAGAGTATTAGGGAGAAGAAGATGATGACTACAAGAAGAAGGTGATTATGAGGAAAGAAACAAAAGAAGATTATGGGGAAAAGATGATTAGGATGGAAGAATAAAACTAGGGAAAAAGAAGTAGACTAATGTGAAAATAAGATTATGGGAAGAAGAAGACAAGGAGAAAAACTTAGGAGGAGAATAAGAAGAAGAATATTAGAGACAAGAAGAAGATTAGGGCAGAAGAAAAAGATTAGTGGGAACAAGAAGAAGGTTAGAGGGGGAGAAGAAGAATAAGAGGATTGGGGGAAGAAGAAAAATATTAGGGGGAGTAGAAGAGGAAGCATGAGATTATGGGAGAAGAAAAAGATTAGGAGAAGAATAATAAGATTATGGGAAAGAAATAAAAATTAGGAGGAGAAGATTAAAATGAAAAACGAAAAAGAAGATTAGAGGATAACAAAAATATTAGAGAAGAAGACGAAGAAAAATATTAGAGAGAAAGAGGAGGAAGGTGCAGATTAGAAGAGATGAAGATTAAGAAGAAAAAGATGATCAGGGGGAAGAGGAAGATTAGAGGGGAAGAAGAAGAGGAGGATTAGGGAAAGAAGAAGATTAGGTGGAGGAAGAAGAAGAAGATTATGAGTGAAGAAAAAGATTAGGAAAGAAGAAGATTAGCGAAGAAGAAGAGAAGAGAAGAAAATGATTAGCTGGGAAAAGATTAGGGAAAAAAAGATTATGGGGAAGAACATTAGGGAAGAAAATGAATAGCAGAAAGAAGAATATGGAAGAAGAAGATTAACGAAGAAGAAGATTGAGGAAGAAGAAGATTGAGGAAGAAGAAGATTGGGGAGAAGAAGATTCGGGAAAAATAAGAAGATTGAGGGAGAAGAAGATTGGGGGAGAAGAACAATAAGAAGAAAATTAAGAGGAACGTGGTAAAAAAAAGATTATGACGAAGAAAAAGAATATGATGATTATGGGGAAGAAGAAAAATGAAAAGACAAGCGGAGAGAAGAAGATTAGAGGGAAAAAGAGTAGCGGGAAGAATAAGAAAATTAGGGGAAGAAGAAGATGTTTTGGGGGAAGAGGAATAAGAAGAAGATTAGGGAGAAAAAAAATAAGAAGAGTAAAATTAGGGGGAAAGACGAAAAAGATTGGGGCAGAATAAGAAGAAGATTATAGGGGGAGAAGAATAAATTTATGGGGAAGAAGAAGAAGATTTTAAGGAAGAAGAATAAAATTAGGGGAGAAGAAGATTATGAGAAAGAAGTAGAAGATTGGATGGACGAAGAATAATATTGAGAAGAAGAAGATTATAGGGAAAGAGGAGGAAGAAGAAGATTAGAGGGGAAGATGATGAAGAGGATGATGATTACGAGGGAGAAAAAGACTAGTAAGATTAGAAAAAGAATAAGTGAGAAGAAGAAGATTGGGGAAAAAGAAGACAAGGGAATAAGAAGATTAAGGAAAAATATTAGCAAAGAAGAAGAGTAGGGAAGAAAAATATTAAGGGGAAAAAGATTATGGAAGAAGAATATGAGTGAAGAAGATTAGTGAAGAAAAAGAATAAGGATGAAGAAGATTAGAGAAGAAGAAGATTAGGAAAGAATAAGGAGATTATGAAAATAAGAAGAAGATTGGGAGGGATAAGAAGAAAAATACAAATTAAGAGGAAGAAGACAAAGATAAAGAAGATTAGGTGGGAAGAAAAAGAAGATGGTTATGGGCAAGAAGAAGAAGAAGAAAATTAGAGGGGAAGAAAAAGGAGAATAAAATTAGCGGGAAGAAGAAAAAGAAGATTAGGGAGAAGAAAAAAATTAAGGAGAAGAAGAAGAAGATTAGGGGGAAGAAGAAGAAGAGGAATATTATGGCAGAAGAAGAAGAAGAAGAGAAAGATTAAGGGGAAAGAATAAAAAAAATACGGGGAGAAGAAGAAGAAGATTATAAGGGAGAAGGTGAAAAAGATTATAGGGGGAAAAGAAGAAGAAGGTTTGGGGGAAAGAAGAAGAAGAAAAAGAAAGAAGATTATGAGTAAGAAGAAGATTACAGGGGCGAAAAAGAAGATTATGAGAAAGAAAAAAAATATTAGGGAGACAAAGAAGAAGATTAAGTGGGAGAAGAAGAATATTAAGAGGGAGGAAAAAGAAGATTAGGAAGAATAAGAAGATTAGGGGGAAAACGAAGAAGATTGGGGCGAGAGAAGAAGTAGATTAGGGGAAGAAAAAAGATTACCAGAAAGAAGAAGATTAGGGGGAAGAAGATGAAGAAGATTAGGGGAAAAGTAGGAGAAGATTAGGGGAAAAAGAAGAAGATTATAGGGAAGAAGAAGAAAAAGATTAGAATGGAAGAAGAAGAAGATTGGGGAGAGGAAGAAGGGGATTAGGAGGAAAGTGAAAAGAAGAAAATTAAGGGAGGAGAAGAAGAATATTAAGGGGAGGAAGAAGATTACGCAAGAAAAAGAATAATATGAAAGAAGAAGAATGTTTGGGAAGAAGAAGAAGATTATCAAAGAAGAAAGAGAATAAAAAAAGATGAAGATCAAGAAAAATCAATATTAGAGGATAAGGAGATTGGTGGAAGAATAGGAATGAAGAAGAATATTATGAATGAAGAAAAATTGGGAGAAGAAGTAGAAGTAGAGGAAGATTAGGGTGAAGAAGAGGATGATTAAGGGGAAGAAGATGAAGAAATTTAGTGGGAATAAAAAGAAATTTAGGGGAAAGAAAAAGAAAATATTAGAAAGGAATAAGAAGAAGAAGAAGAAGAAGACTATCTGGGAAAAGAAGATTAGGGGAAAAAGAAGAAGAATGGAGGAAGATGAAAAGGGAAAAAAACTAAGAAGAAGAAAGGGACTTGGGGGAGAAGAAGATTACGAAAGAAGTAAAAAATTACAAGAGAAGAAGTAGATTACAGGAGAAAAAAGATTAGAGAAAAAGAATAAGATTAAGGATGAAGAAAATTAGAAAATAAGAAGAATAAGAAAGAAGAAGGAAATTAGTGAAGAAGAAGATTAGGAGGAATAAGGTTAGGGATAAGAAAATTAGGGTAGAAGAATAATATGGAGAAAAATATTAGGAAAGAAAAAGATTATGGGGAAGAAGTGGAATAAAAAGACAGGAAGAAAAAGAAAATTAAGGAGTAGAAATTTGGGAGAAGAAGAAGATTAGGGAAAGAAAACTAGGGGAAAAAAGAAGATAGGAGGGAGAAGAAGATTATGGGGAAGAAGAAGAAGATAAGAGCGAGAAAAGCTTAGGGGAAAGAAGTAGATTAGAGGAAAGAAGAAGATTATAGAGGAATAAGAATAAGAAAATTAGGGGGAGAAAAGATTAGGGATGAAGAATAAGAGTAAGGGAAAAATATTAGGGGGGGAGAAGATTAGAGGGAATAACAAGATTAATATGGGGAAAGAAGAAGATTAGGGGAGAAGAATAAGAAGAATATGATGAAGAAGAAAAAAATTAGAGGGGAAGAAGAAGATTAGATGGGAGAAGAAGAAGAAAAATTAGGATAAAGAAAAAGATTATGTGGAAAGAAGAAGAGAAGAATAAGAAGATTAGGGGGAGAAGAAGAATAATGAGAAGAAGAAAATTATGAGAAAGGTATAAAAATAATAATAATAATAAGATTAGGGGAAGAAGAAGATTAAGGGGAAGAAGATAGTGGAGAAAAAGATTGGGGTTGAAGAAGAAAAAGAAGATTAGGGGATAAAAAAAGGATCATGGGGAAGAAGATGGAGATTAGGGGGAGAAAGAAGAAGAAGATTTGTGGGAAGAAGATATGGTGAAAAAAGATAACGAGCAAGAAGTTTACAACAGAAGAAGATTACGTAAGAAGAAGATTATGAAAGAAGAATATTACAAAGAAAACAGAATTTGGAAGAATAAGAATACGGAAGAACAAGAATACAGAAGAATGAGAGAATATGGAGGAAGGAGAATACGTGGGATGAAAATTAAAAAGGAAGAAGAATACAAAGGAAGAAGATTACGGAGGAAGCATATTATAGAGGAAGAAGAACGTGAAGGAAGGAGGAGTACATGGAAGAAAATGATAATAGTGGACAAGAAGAAAAAGATTCGAGAAAAAAAGATTAGATGGGAAGAAGAAGATTAGGTTGAAGAAGAATATTAGGGAGAAGAAGAAGATCGGGGGGAACAAAAAGAAGGAAATTATGATGAAAGAATAAGAAGAAGCATATGGGGAAGAAGAGGAAGAAGATTAGGGAAAGGAAGAAGAAGATTAGGGGGAGAAGAAGAAAAAGATTGGAGCAAGAAAAAGAAGATTATGAGCAAAGAAGAAGAAGATTAAGGAAGACGAAGATTAGGGGGGAAAAGATTAATGAAGAAAAAGATTAGGGAAGAAGATTATCAAGGGAAGAAGATTAGCAAGGGAAGAATATTAGGAAAGTAGAAGAATATTAGAGAAAAAGAAGATTAGGGAAAAGATGAAGAAGAAGAAGAATAAGAGGAAGAAGAAGAAGAAGATTAAGGAGAAGAAGTAGAAAGTTAGGGGGAATAAGAAGAAAAAGAAGAAGATTATGGAGGGAGCAAGAAGAAAAAGAACATTAATAGGGAATAAGAACAAGAAAAAGATTAGGAGGAAAGAAGGATATTAGAGAAAAGAAGAAGAAAAATATGAGGGAAGAAGATGATTATTGAGAAAGAAAATTAGGGAAGTAGAAGAATAGGGGAGAAAAAGATTAGTGAAGAAAAAGACTAGGGAAAAAGATGATTAAGGAAGAAAGAAATTAGAGAAGAAGAAGATTAGAGAAGAAAAGTGGATTAGGGGAACAGAAGAAGATTAGAAGAGAAGAGAAAGAAGAAGAAGATTAGAGAAAAGGAGAAGAAGATTAGGAGGAAGAAGAAGAAGATTAAGGGGAAGAAAAAAAATTTCAGAAGAATAAGAAGAAAAAGATTAGCAGGGAAGAAGAAGATTAGGCGAAAGAAGAAAAAAAGATTAAGAGAAAAGAAAAAGATCAGGATGGAAGGAAAATAAGATTAGGGCGAGAAGAAGAATAGGGGAAGAAGAAGAAGATTATAGGGAAAGAAAGAGGAGGAGAAGATTAGGGGCAAAGAAAAAGAATATTATTAATGGGGAAAAAGAAGATTAGGGGGAAAGAAAATGATTAGAGGGAAAGAAGAGGAAGAAAAGATTAGAGCGGAAGAAGATGAAGATGATTAGGGGAAAATGAAAAAGAGGGAGATTAGAGTGAAAGAAGAAGATTTGGTGGATGAAAAAGAAAAATATAAGAGGGAGAAGATGAAGAACATGATTAGGGGAGGAGAAAAAGATTGTAAAAGAAAAAATAAGGAAAAATAGATCAAGAAGATTAGCAAAGAAGAAAAGTAGGGAAGAAGAAAATTAGGGGGAAGAAGAATACAGAAGAAGATGATGATTATGGAAAGAAAAAGAAGATTATGGGGAAGATGATTTGGGAAAGAAGATTACAGAGAAGACACTTACGAAAGAAGATTACATAAGAAAAAAATTACGCAACAACAAGATTATGGAGGAAGAACAATAAGGAAGAAGAAGAAAATATGGGAGAAGAAGAAGATTAAGGAGAATCAAAAGAAGGATACTATGGTGGAAGAAGAAGAAGATGATGATTAGGGAAAAGAAAAGGAAGATTATGGAGGAAGAAAAAAGATTAAGGGGGAAAGAAGAAGAATATTAGGCATGAACAAGAAGATTAAGAACAAAGAATAATAAGATTAGAGAAAAAGAAGATTATGGGGAAAGGAAAAAATGATTAGGGGAAGAAAAAGCTTATGGGGAAAGAAGAAAATTAGGGGGGAGAAGAAGAAGAAGATTAGGGCAAGAAGAGGATTAGGGGGAAAAAGAAAAAGAAGACTAGGGGAAGAAGATGGAGATTATGGGGAAAGAAAGAGGAGAATAGGGGGAAGAATAAGAAGAAGAATATTAGGGGAGAAGAATATTAGGAGGGAAGAATAAAATTAGGAGAAAAAAGAATATTATGAGAAGAAGAAGATTAGGAGGAGAAGAAAATTAGGAGAAAAAGAAAATTAGGGGAATAAGATTGGGGGGAAAGGAAGATTAAGTTTGGGAGAGAAAAGGAGAAAGAAAATTAGGAGAAAAGAAGATTTGGATAGGAGAAGAAGATTAGTGAGGAAGAAGAAGAATATTTGAGGGGGAGAAGAAGAAGAGGATTGGGGGAAGAAGAGGATTAGGAGGGAGAAGAAGAGGAAGCATAAGATTAGAGGGTAGAAGAAGAAGAAGACTAGAGAGAAAAAGAAGAAGATTGAGGGAGAAGAAAAAAGGACTAGAATGAAACAAGTGGTATTCTGAACTGGAATGGAGGAAGCATGAGTCCAGGCAAGAAGCCATTGTGCAATACAGAAGAAAGGCTAAGATGGGAAAGCTACCTCCTACTGCCCAGGAGCCTAGCAAGTACTTTCCCAAGCCTTATCATTACTTTGAAAGGCAGAAGATCAAGGCTGAAGAGTTAAAGAAGAAGGATCTTAAAGGCAAGAAGTCTGCTGCTACTGAAGATGCTGAAGCCCCAGTTCAAGCCAAGATACAATCTGGAAAGGGCATAGTGATCAAGGAGACTGAGAAGCAATAGGATAGAATTTATCTTTAAGTTTACAGTTGTAATCACTTGTATTAAAACTTCTGTAAACTTGTGAATAATGAAAATGTTGAAGTTCTTAGAACTATGTGATGTGTGCTAAGTCTATTACATTATTGTTCTGAGATATTGGTATATACATGTTTTGTTTAATACATGTTTATGAATTTACCCTGTTATATAATCCTGCATTACATCATACTGTGGTTTTGTTATGTATGGTGTATATCATTGACTAAGGGTTATGACTTCTCCAAATAGGGGGAGATTGTTGGGTACATTGGAATAAATGTACCTGATTTGAAGAAGCCTCACCCTACTCAATGATTAGAAAAGAAGATTACGGGTGAAGAAGAAGATTGGGGAAGGAGATTAAAGAAAAAAGATTGAGGATGAAGAAAAGTAGTAAAGAAGAAGAAGAATAGGAAAGACGAGGGAGATTGGGGAAAAAGAAGATTAGGGAAGAATAAGATTAGGGGGAGAAGATTCGAGGACAAGAAGATTAGGTAGGAGAAGAATAGGAAGGAAGAATAATAATAATAAAGAAGAATATTAGGAAAAAAAGATTTGGAAGAAGTGAAAGAAGAAAATTAGGGACAAGAAGAAAATTAAGGGGGAAGAAGAAGAAGAAATTTAGGGGAAAGAAGAAGATTATGGGGAAGAAGAAGAAGATAAAAAAGAGAAGAAGATTAGGGGAAGAAGTAGATTGGTGGGGAAGAAGAATATTAGGGAGAAAAAAGAAGAAGAAAACTAGGG
The DNA here is from genome assembly GCA_039583875.1 of Platanthera guangdongensis. Lineage (NCBI taxonomy): Eukaryota > Viridiplantae > Streptophyta > Magnoliopsida > Asparagales > Orchidaceae > Platanthera > Platanthera guangdongensis. The sequence goes on along the minus strand of CM077153.1, from coordinate 280,898,953 downwards.
GTAGAAAAAGAAAATTAGGTAGAAGAAAAAGATTAGGGAGAAAGAATAAGAGTAGGGGAAAAGGAATATTAGAGGGAGAAGAAAAATAGGGGGAATAACAAGATTAAGAGAGGAAAGAATAAGATTAGGGTGAAAAAGAAGACAAAGAGGAGGAAGAAGATTAGGGAGAAAAAGGAGATAAGAGGGGAAGAAGAAAATTAGATGGGAGAATAAGAAGAAGAAGAAAAATTAGGGCTCTGTTTGGGACAGATCTTGCGGATAAAAAAACTGCTGTTGAAATAGAGCTTTTTCAGGAGCAGTATTAAACAAGTTGCAAACTGTTTGGATGGTCTGTGAAGAAGGGCTCTTCATATAGAGCTTTTTCTATCTGAGCTGTTTGAAAGAATAACTTTTTGAAAGCAGTTTTTTATAAATCAAAATATTTAAATATATATTGTTCGTAGGGAATAATTAAACAGATAATTAAACTGAAATGTTATACATAGCTCACGAAATAAGAATAAAAGTTAACAATTGTTGCATATTGTCTTCTCCATTCATTTCAGTTCACCTGTGCAATGAAAAATTGATATTAGTCGAACTTTTGAATTTTATGGTTTCTAAAATTTTTATAAAAGATGTTTCAAAATGTTACCTGCGAGTGTTGTATAATTCTTCAGCAATACTATCTCGAACGACAGACATATGATCAGCTCCCCCAGCATCAAACATATCAGTTTCAATGCCTTCCTCTGCTCTATGGTCTTCATCCTCTAATGGTATGAATGAAGACTGATTCACATCACAAGCATTAAATTCTAGATCCTAGCGTGATGGATGTCTGCGAATAAAGTTATACAACTCCATAGTCACTAGCACTATCACACGTTTCTTGAAAGTGTTGTGGCATTTTTTGAAGAATATGTCACTTTTTCTTCCAAACTCCAAATATCCGCTCTATAACACTTCGAAGAGATGAATGCGCTTTATTAAAATATTCATGTCTGCCTTGAACAGGTCGACTGCCACGAGCATAATCTGCCAAATGATATCTTGTATCTGGATATAGTTTTAAACAGCCCGTCTTTAATGGATCTCTTTAATACAAAGATCAGAAAATAATAAAACTTCATTTGACTCCCAAGTCGCTAAGATTCCTCCTTCCTTTGGCTTACCAATTATACTGTAATTTTGATACCATTGTCGTTAACTTAACTCAGCTCAAGTTCAAAAGTTCGTTGTACTTGTAAACAACATAATATATATACACACATATATCAACAAAGAACACACACAACACATCACATACACAACCAAACAGAACACACAAAACACTCACAAACACACACACACAAATACATACACACTCACACAAAACACACACACACGCTCACACTTAACATACAAAAACACACACAACATTCGCATTCACACACATACACAACACACACACACAACACTCACATTCGCACACAAACACAACACACACACACACAAACACACCATATACAAATCACAAACACACATACACATACACAAACACACACAACACGTCGCATACACACAAACACTCACACATAACATACACAAACACACAACATTCACATTCACACACACACAAAACACACACAACACTCACATTCACACACAAACAAAACACACACACACAAACACACACACACACACTCACACCATATACAAATCACAAACACATACACATACACAAACAAACACAACACATCGTATATACACACACACTCATATAACACATCACACACTCACACCATATATAAATCACAAACACAGATACACAACGCACAAACACACTCACACCATACACAACGCACAAACACACTCACACCATATACAAATCACAAACACACATACATAATCACAAATCACAAACACACACACAATCACAACACAGCGCACACACACACACACACACACACCATATGCAAATCACACACACACACACCATATGCAAATCACACACACACCATATGCAAATCACACACACACCATATGCAAATCACACACACACACCATATGAAAATCACACACACACACACACCATATGCAAATCACACACACACACACACACCATATGCAAATCACACACACACACACACACCATATGCAAATCACACACACACACACACACACCATATGCAAATCACACACACACACACCATATGCAAATCACACACACACACCATATGCAAATCACACACACACACACCATATGCAAATCACACACACACACCATATGCAAATCACACACACACACACCATATGCAAATCACGCACACACACACACACACCATATGCAAATCACGCACACACACACACACCATATGCAAATACACACACACACACACACCATATGCAAATCACACACACACACACACACCATATGCAAATCACGCACACGCACACACACACACACCATATGCAAATCATACACACACACACACACACACCATATGCAAATCACACACACACACACACACCATATGCAAATCACACACACACCATATGCAAATCACACACACACACCATATGCAAATCACACACACACCATATGCAAATCACACACACACACCATATGCAACACACACACACACCATATGCAAATCACACACACACACCATATGCAAATCACACACACACACCATATGCAAATCACACACACACACCATATGCAAATCACACACACACCATATGCAAATCACACACACACACCATATGCAAATCACACACACACACACACACACCATATGCAAATCACACACACACACCATATGCAAATCACACACACACCATATGCAAATCACACACACACACACACCATATGCAAATCACACACACACCATATGCAAATCACACACACACACACACCATATGCAAATCACACACACACACATATGCACACACACACACACACCATATGCAAATCACACACACACCATATGCAAATCACACACACACACACCATATGCAAATCACACACACACACACACACCATATGCAAATCACACACACACACACACACACACACACACACCATATGCAAATCACACATACACACACCATATGCAAATCACACACACCATATGCAAATCACACACACATACAATAAACACACACACACACACAACACATCACATACACACACACACACACACACACACACACACACACACACACATACTCACACAACACATCAAATACACACACATATACATAGCACACATCACAACATGTAGACATCACAAACACACACAAGCACACACTTACACCATATACACACACAAGCAAACACTCACATCATATACACATCACAAGCACAGAAAAACATAGGGGGATCAAGCACAAAATAGGTATGAATCAAGCGAGAGTGCAAAAAATGGAAAAACGGTATGATCTTAAGACGAGAAGCACAGAAAGAGGGTACCTGAGTAGCTAGGGCTCGGGATCTTAAGAGGAGAAGCAGATCGTAGCGGGATCACAGCGAGATTACAGCGGGATCACAGCGGGATCACAGCGGGATGGATCGTCGTCGGCGGCGCAGTAGGATCGCAGTGGGTTTATAGCAGTACTGTCGTTTCCAGGGGGATCGTCGTCGACGGCTAGGGCGCGGGATCTCCATCATCGGCTCAGTCAAGGGCACGAGATCGTCATTTCCGAAGGCTAGGAGCGGGATAGTCATTTCCGACGGGGTGAGGGATCGCTGCGAGAGGGGAATCGTCTTTCCCGTCGGGTAGAGCACGGGATCGGGGTGGCAGCAGTTCACGTGAAAAAGAAAAAGTCGTGAATCAGCTTTCGGGATCGTGGGGGGTCGCTGGCTTCTCAAAGAGCTGAAAAAAGGAGGATTTTACAAAAGTGATTTTTAAAAAACTACCTAAACAAACAACTGAAAAAGAACTTTTCCAGCTGTCAGAGCTTTCCCAAACAAAGCCTAGGAGGAAGAAAAAGGTAGGAGGAAGAAAAAGAAGAAAATTGAATGAAAAAAGAGGAAGAAGATTGGAGAAGAAGAAGAAAATTGGAGAAAAAGAAGATTTGAGAGAAAGAGAAGGAAGAAGATCAGAGGGGAAATGATGAAGAAGATGATGATGATTCGGGGGAAGAAGAAGAAGATAAAGATTACAGTGGAAGAAGAATATTTGGTGGAGGAAGAAGATAAGGGATAAGAATAAGAAGAAGAAGAAGAAGATTATGGGAGAAAAATGATTGGGGAAGAAAAAGATATGGGAAGAAGATTAGTAAAGAAGATTAGGGGGAAGAAGATTGCGGAAAAAGAAGATTATGAGAGAAGATTAGGGAAGAAAATGGACAAAGAAGATCAGAGAAGAATAAGATAAAAGAAGAATAAGAAGATTAGGGAGAGAAGAAGAAGAAGATTGGGAGGGAGAAGAAAAAAATTAAGGGGAAGAAGACAAGGATAAAGAAGATTAGGGAAAGAAAAAGATTAGGGGGAAGTTGAAGAAGAAAAATAGGAGAAAGAAGAAAAATATTAAGGGGAAGAAGAAAAAGAAGATGAAATATAGAGAGAAGAAGAAGAAAAAGAAATTTAGGGGAAAAAAATAAAAGATTAGAAGGGAAGAAGAAGAAGAAGATTGTGTGGGAAGAAGAAGAATATTAGCAAAAGAAAGAGATTGAGGAAGAAGAAAATTACATAATAAGAAGATTATGGAAGAAGAAGAAGATTAGGGAAGAACACTATTAGGGTGGAGAAGGTTCGAGGATAAGAAAATTATGGGAAAGAAGAATAGGAATAAAGAAGAATAGATAAAAAAATATTAGGAAAGAAGAAAATTAGGAGGAAGAAGTGGAAGACGAAGATTACAGGGAAGGAGAAGATTAAAGGGAAGAAAAAGAAATTCAGGAAGGAATAAGAAGAAGAATAGGGAAAGAAGAAGAATAAGATAAGAGGAAGAAAAAGATTACTGGAGAGAAAAAGATTACGGAGGTAAAGAATAATACAAGGAGAAAAGAAGAAAATTAGGGGAGAAAAAGATTTAGTAGAAAAAATGAGAATAGGGAAAAAAGAAGATTAGAGAGAAGAAGAAGATTATGAGGAATAACAAGATTAAGAGGGGGAAGAAGAAAATTAGGGGGAAGAAAAATAATAGCGGGGACGAAGAAGAAAAAGAAGAAGATAAGAGAAAAAGAAGAAGATTAGAGGGAAGAATAAGATTAGAGGGAAGAATAAGATTAGAGGAGAGAAGGAGAAGAAAATTAGAAGCAAAAAAAAGAAGAAGAAGAAGAAGAATAGGTGGGAGAAGAAGAAGAAGAATAAAATGATTAGGGGGGAAGAAAAAAAAGATTATGGAGAGAAGAAGAAGAATAGGGGAAAGAAGATTAGGAGGAAAGTATAATAATAAAAAGAAGGGGAAGAAGAAGAATATTAGGAGGAAGAAAAGATTAAGGAGAAGAAGAGGGAGGAGAAGAACATAAGGATTGAAGAAGAAAAGAAGATTTGGGGGAGAAGAAGAAGATTAAGGGAAAGAAGAAGAAGAGTTGGGGGCGAAGAAGAAGATTAGGGGAAAGATGAAGAAGATTAGGGGGAAAGATGAAGAAGATTAGGGGGAGCAAGAAAAATAAGATTTGGAAGAAGAACATTACGGGGAAGAAGATTGGGAAAGAAAATTACGTAAGAAGATTACAAAAGAAGAAGATTATGCAAGAAGAAGATTATGGAAGAAAAATATTACAGAGGAAGAAGAATACGTAATAAGAAGACGAATATAGAAGAACTAGAATATGGAGAAATGAAAATATGGAGGAAGGAGAATATGTGGGAAGAAGATTATGGAGGAAGAAGAAATTGAAAAAATAAGATTATGGAGAAAGAAGATTACGGATGAAGAATAACATGGAGGAAGAAGGAGCATATGAAAGAAGAAGAAGATTAGGGGGAGAAGAAGATTAAGGATAAGAAGAAGAAAAAGATTAGAGAGTAAGAAGAAGAAGAATAGAGGAGAAGAAGAAGATGAGATCAAATAATAAGAAAGTTAAGGAGAAAAAAACATGGGAAATAAAAAATATGTATATTAAGGTGAAAGAGGAAGAAAAAGATTGAGTGAATAAGTGTAAGAAGATTAGGGGGAAGAAAAAGATTAGGGAGGAAGAAAAAGAAGATTATGGGAAAGAAGAACAAAGATATTAGGAAAGAAAGAAAAGATTAGAAAAAAAAGAACATTAAGGAAGAAGAAGATTGGGGAAAAAGAAGATTAAGGGAGAAGATCGTGAAAGAAGAAGATTAAAAAAGAAAAAAGATTAGGAAAGTAGAAGAACATGAGGAAGAAGAATGTTAAAGAAAAAGAAGATTATCAAAGAAGAAGATTATAGAAGAAGAAGAAGAAGAAAATTAAGGGAGAGAAAAAGATTGGGAAAGGGGAAAGGAGAAGAAGAATATGGGGAAGAAGTAGATTTAGGGGAAGAAGAAATAGAAAGTTAGAGGGAATAAGAAGAAAAAGAAGAAGATTATGGTGTGAAGAAGAAAAGGAACATTGAGGAGGAAGAAGAAGAAGAAAACGATTAGAAGAGAAGTAGAAGATTATAAGGGAAGAAGAAGAAAAAGATTAAGGGAAGAAGAATAAGATTGGGGAAGAAGTAGAAGATTAGGGAAGAAAAAGAAGATTAGGAAAGAAGAAGATTATGGGGGAAGAAGATTAGAGAAGTAGAAGAATTGGGAAGAAGAATATTAAGAAAGAAGGGATTAGGGAAGAAGAAGACTAAGCAAGAAAAAAATTAGGGAAGAAGAAGATTAGAGAAGAAAAAATGAATTAGGGGAAAAAAGAAGAAGATTTGAAGGAAAGAGTAAGAAGAAGATTTGAAGGGAAGAGGAGAAAGAAGAAGATTAGGGGGGAAGAAGAAGAAGATTGGGGGGAAGAAGAAGAAGGTTAATTGGAAGAAGAAGAAATTTCGGACGAATAAGAAGAAAAAGATTAGGGGAAGGAGAAGATTTGGGGGAAAAATAAGAAGATTAAGGAAAAAATAAAAAAAAAGATTATGTGAGAAGAAGAATATGGGGAAAGAAGGAGATTAGGGCAAGAAGAGAATTGGGGGGAAATCAGGAGAAAAGACAAGGGAAAGAAGAAGAATATTATATGGAAAGAAAGAGAAGAAGAGTATTACGGGAAAGAATAAGAAGAACACGAATATTAAGGGGTTAATAGAAGATTGGAAGGGAAGAATAAAAATAGGGGAAAAGGAAGATTAGGGGAAGTAAAAGATTAGGTGGAGGGGAGAATAAGAAGACTAGGAAAAAGAATATTAGAGGAATAATATGATTAGGGGGTAAGAAGAAGCCAAGGGGGGAAACGATTAGGGTTGGGGGAAATAAGAGAAAAAAGATGAGGGAAGAAAGTTTAGGGAGAAAGAAGAATATTAGTGGGGAACAAGAAAAAGATTAGAGGGGGAGATAAATAATAAGAGGATTAGGGGAGAAGAAGAAGAAGAAAGAAAAAGACTATGGGAGAGAACAAGAGGAAGCATGAGATTATGGATGAAAAAGAAGATTTGTTGGAAGAAGAAGAAGAAGATTGGAGGGAAGAAGAAGATTAGAATGAACAATGAAGAAGAAAGAGAAGATTAGAGGATAAGAAAAAAATTAGAGGGAAAGAGCAGGAAGAAAAACATTAGAGGGGAAGAAGATGAAGATGATTAGGGAGAAGAAAAAGAAACGAAGATTAGAGGAGAAGAAGAAGATTAGCGAAGAAAAAGAAGATTTGGTGGAGGAAGAAAAGAAGAAAAAGATAAAGGGGAAGAAGAAGATTGAGAAGAAGAAGATTGTGGAAGAATAAGACAAGAGAAGAAAAAGATTAAGCAAGAAGAATAACAAAAAAGAAGGGTAGAGAAGTAGATTAGGAGGAAGAAGATTAAAAATGAGCTTGTTCCATCAATTTTAATTTATACACAGTTACATAAATTGTTTATAGGTTAAATGAATTATATAATGTGTTGCAACAATAACTACACTATAAAAGGTTATGTGAATTTATTATGACTTGCAATAATAGTTACTCTATATAATTATCTAAATGAGCAAATAGTGCAAGTAGGAAAACAAGGATCATTTAAGGTCAATCAAAATTATGGGAGAAGAAGAAGATTGGGGAAGATAAGAATATTATGAGAGAAGAAGAAGATTGGGGAAAAGTTTGAGGAAGAAGAAGATTAGAAAAGAAAATGAAGAAGATTACAGTGGAAGAAGATTAGAGAAGAAAAATATTAGGGGAGAAGAGTCGGGGATTATAAGATTAGGGGAAAGAATAATATAAAAGAAGAAGAATAGGGAACAAGAATATTAGGAAAAAAAATTTAGGGGAAAGAAATGGAAGAAGAAGATTAACGGGGAAAATAAGATTAAGGGAAAGAAGAAGATTAAGGGGAAGAAAATATTAAGTGGACGAAAAAGATTAAGGGGACGAATAAGAAGAGGAAATTCAACGGGAAGAAGTAGATTAGAGGGGGAAAAGAAGATTATGAAGGAAGAAGAAGAAGAAGAAAGACTATGGGAAGAAGAAGAAAATTAGGAGGAAGAAAAGGGGAAGAATAAGTCCAGGGGAAAAGAAGATTATGGAGAAGAAAAGAAGATTATGGAGAATAACAAAATTAAGGGAGAAAAAAGAAGATTAGAGGGAAGAAGAAGAGGAAGATTAGAGAGGAAGAAGAAGATTAGAGAGGAGAATAAGGAGAAGAACAAATAGAATGAAGAAAAAAAGATTAGAGGGGAGAAGAAGATGATGATGATGATTAGGAGAGATAAGAATAAGAGAAGAATAAGAAGAATATGGGAGAAGAATAAAAAGGGGGAAGAAGATTAGGAGGGAAGTATAATAATAATAAGAAGAAGATTAGGGAGAAGAAAAAGAAAATTAAGTGAAAGAAGAGGGAGGAGAAGAACATAATGACTAGAGAAGAAGAAGAAGAAGATTAAGGAAAAGAAGAAGATTAGTGGAAAAAGAAGAAGATTAGTGGAAAGAAGAAGGATATTAGGGGGCAAGAAGAAGATGGTTTGGGGGAAGAAGATTGGGAGAAAGAAGATTTGGTGGAAGAAAATTACGAGAAAGATGATTACAGAAGAAGATTACAGAAGAAGAATATTACGTAAGAAAAAGATTACAGAAGAAGAATATTAATGAAGAAGAAGAATACAAAAAAAAGAAGAAGAAGAATTTGAAAGAAGAAGAATATGGAGTTACTAGAATATGGAGAAAGCAAAATATTGAGGAAGAAGATTACGTGAGAAGAAGATTACGGAGGAAGAAAAATACTAAAAAAGAAGATTACAGAGGAAGAACATGGAGAAAGGAGCATATAGAAGAAGAAGATTAGGGCACATAAGAATATCATGGGATGAAGAGGAAAATGATTAAAGAGAAAGAAGAATAAGATTAGAGGGGAAAAGAAGATTAAGTAGAAGAAGAAGAAGAAAAATAGAAAGAAGAAGAAGATTAACAAAAAGAAGGATATTATGGTGGAAGAAGAATAAGAAGAAGTTTATTGGGAAAGAAGAAGAATATTAAGAGGGAAGAAGAAGATTAGTCGAAAGAAGAGGAAGATTAGGGGAAAAAGAAGATTGGGGGAGAATAAGAAGAAAAATATTAGAGATGAAGAAGAAGATTAGAGGGGAAGATGATGATTAGGAGTGAGAAGAAAAACATTGGGTGGGAACCAAAATAAGGATATTAGGATGGAAGAAGAAGAAAATTAGGGGGAAGAAAAGTAAGAAGATTAGGGAAGAAGAAAAGAATTATATGGGAGAAGAAGATTATGAGGAAGAGGAAGAAAAAGAAAAAGAATAATCGGGGAAAGGAGAAGATGATTGAGGGGAAGAAGAAGAAAAATACGGGGAATAAGAAGAAAAAGTGGATAATGGGGAGAAGAAGAAAAAAGTACATTATGAAGGAAGAAGAAGGAAAATATTAGGGGGGAGATTCGGAGGGAAGAAGACGATTAGAGGGAGAGGAAGAAAAAAGATTGTGGAAGAAGAAGATTAGGAAAAAAGAAGACTATGGAAGGAGAATGAGAAGAAAAAAAATAGGGGGAAGTAGTAGAAGAAGATGAGGAAGGGAGAAGATGAAGAATATTGAGGGGAAAGAAGAAGATTGGGAAAAGAAGAAGATTAGTTGAGAAAGAAGAAGAATATGAGAAAAGAAGAAGAATAAGAAATTAGGAGGAATGGAGAAGAAGAAGAAAAAGATCATCGGGAGAAGAAGAAAGAGATTAAGGCTGAGAAGAAGAAGATGAAGGTTAGGAGGAGAAGAATATTAGGTGGGGATAAGAATATTAGGGGAAGAAGAAGATTATGGAGGATGAAGAAGAAGAATATGGAGAATGAAGAAGAAGATTAGAGAGGTCGAGGAGAAGATTGAGAGGGAAGAAAAAGATTAGGGGAGAAGAAGAAAATTAAGGGGAAGAGGAAGAAGATTGGGAGGAGAATAAGAAGAAAATTAGGAAAAAAGAAAAAAAATATTAGGGTGGAAGGCGAAAAAGATGATTAGGGGGGAAGAAGTTAATTATAGAAGAAGAAGAAGATTAGTGGAAAAAAATAAAGGGGAAAAAGAACATGGAAATTAGGGGAGAAGAATATTTAGGGGGGATGAAGTAGAAAAAGAAAATTAAAAGGGAAGAAGAATAGGAGTGAAGAAGATGATTATGATGGAAGAAGACGAAAATTAGGGGGAGAAGAAAAAAATTAGAGGGGAAGAAGAAAAAAAAAATAGGAAAGAAGAAAATTAGTGGAGAAGAAGAAGAAGAAGAATGCAGGGAGCAAGAAAAATAAGAAGAAGTTTATTGGGAAAGAAGAAGAATATTAAGAGGGAAGAAGAGGTTAATTATGCGGAAGAAAAAAGATTAGGGGAAAAAGAAGATTATGAGAGAAGAAAAAAAAGAAGATAATATTAGAGAGAAAGAACATGATGATTATGGGTAAGAAGAAAAATTAGGGAGAAAAAGAAGATTAGGGGTAACAAAAAGAAAAATATTAGGGTGGAAGAAGAATATGAAGAAGAATAGGGAAAAAAGAAAAAAAATTAGGGAAGAAAAGATTAGGAAAGAAGAATAGAATTATGGGGGAGAAGGAGATTATGGGAAAGAGGAACAAGAAAAAGAAGAAGATAATGAAGGGAAGAAGAAAAAAAGAACATTAGGGGGAAGAAGAAGAAAAATATTAGGGGAGAAGAGAAAGATTCAGAGGGAAGAAGAAAATTAGAGGAAGAAGAAGACGATTGTGGAAGAAAAAGATTACGGAAAGAGAAGATTTGGGAAGAAGAAGATTACGGAAGAAGAATAGATAAGAAGATTTTTGGGAAGGAAATTAAGGAAGTAGAAGACTAGAGGAGAATAATATTAAAGAAGAAGATTATGGGAGAAGAATATCAGGGATGAAGAACGAGGAAGAAAAGGATTAGAGAAGAAGAAGAATAAGGAAGAAAAAATTTTGAGAAAAAAGATTTGAGAAGCAAAAGATTAGGGAAGAAAAATATTAAAGAAGATGTGGATTACGAGAAGTAGAAGAAGATTAGAAAGGAAGAAGAAAAAAAAGTTTGGGGGGAGAAGAAGACGATTCAGGGGAAGATGAAATTTAGGAGGAATAAGAAGACAAAGATTCTGTGGGAAGAAGATTAGGAAGGAAAATAGGAAGATTAAGGGGGAACAAGAAAAGGAAGATTACAGGAAAAGAAGAAGATTAGGGGAGAAGAAAAAAATTAAGGAGAAGAAGAGTATGAGGAAGAAGAAGATGATGACTACAAGAAGAAGGTGATTATGAGGAAAGAAAGAGAAGAAGAAGATTATGGGGAAAAGATGATTAGGATGGAAGAATAAGACTAGGGAAAAAGAAGTAGACTAATGTGAAAAAAAGAAGACAAGGGGAAAAAATTAGGGGGAGAATAAGAAGAAGAATATTAGAGACAACAAGAAGATTAGGGCGGAAGAAGAAGATTAGTGGGAACAAGAAGAAGATTAGAGGGGGAGAAGAATAATAAGAGGATTGAGAGAAGAACAAAAAGATTAGTGAGTAGAATAGGAAGCATGAGATTAGGGGAGAAGAAAAAGATTAGGAGAAGAAGAAGAAGATTAAGGGAATGAAAAAGAAAATTAGGGGGGAGAAGATTAAAATGAAAAATGAAAAAGAAGATTAGAGGAGAATAAAAATATTAGAGAAGAAGAAAAAAAATATTAGAGGGAAAGAGGAGGAAGATGCAGATTAGAGGAGAAGAAGATTAAGAAGAAAAAGATGATTAGGGGGAAGAAGAAGAAGAAGAGCAAGATTAGAGGGGAAGAAGAAGAGCAAGATTAGAGGGGACTAAGAAGAGGAGGATTAGGGAAAGAAGAAGATTAGGTGGAGGAAGAAGAAGAAGATTATGGGTGAAGAAAAAGATTAGGAAAGAAGAAGAGAAGGGAAGAAGAAGATTAGCGAAGAAGAAGAGAAGGGAAGAAGATGATTAGCTGGGAAAATATTAGGGAAAAAAGATTACGGGGGAAGAACATTAGGGAAGAAAAGGAATATGAGAAAGAAGAATATGGAAGAAGAAGAAGATTAAGGAAGAAGAAGATTGAGGAAGAAGAAGAAGATTGAGAAAGAAGAAGAAGATTGGGGAGAAGAAGATTGAGAAAGAAGAAGAAGATTGGGGAGAAGAAGATTCGGGAAAAATAAGAAGATTGAGGGAGAAGAAGAAGATTGAGGGAGAAGAACAATAAGAAGAAAATTAAGAGGAACGTGGTAAAGAAAAAATGATTATGAAGAAGAAAAATAATATGATGATTATGAGGAAGAAGAAAAATGATAAGACAAGCGGAGAGAAGAAGATTAGAGGGAAAAAGAAAAATAGAGTATCGGGAAGTAGAAGAAAATTAGGGGAAGAAGAAGATGCTTTGGGGGAAGATGAATAAGAAGAATATTAGGGAGAAGAAAAATAAGAAGAGTAAAACTAGGGGAAAGATGAAAAAGATTGGGGGGAGAATAAGAATAGGATTATAGGGGGAGAAGAAGAAAATTGTGGGGAACAAGAAGAGGAAGATTTTAAGGAAGAAGAATAAAATTAGGGTAGAAGAAGATTATGAGAAAGAAGTAGAAGATTGGAGGGGCGAATAAGAATATTGAGAAGAAGAAGATTATAGGGAAAGAGGAGGAGGAAGAAGATTAGAGGGGAAGATGATGATGATGATGATGATGATTAGGAGGGAGAAGAGGAATAGTAAGATTAGAAAAAGATTAAGGGAGAAGAAGGAGATTGGGGAAAAAGAAGACAAGTGAAGAAGAAGATTAAGGAAAAATATAAGAGAAGAAGAACAGTAGGGAAGAAAAATATTAAGGGGAAAAAGATTATGGAAGAAGAAGAATATGAGAGAAGAAGATTAGTGAAGAAAAAGAATAAGGATGAAGAAGATTAGAGAAGAAGATTTGGGAAGAATAAGGAGATTATGAAAATAAGAAGAAAATTGGGAGGAAGAAGAAGAAAAATACAAATTAAGAGGAAGAAGACAAAGATAAAGAAGATTAGGTGGGAAGAAAAAGAAGATGGTTGCGGGCAAGAAGAAGAAGAAGAAAATTAGAGGGGAGGAAAAAGGAGAATAAAAATAGTGAGAAGAAGAAAAAGAAGATTATGGAGAAGAAAAAAGATTAAGGGGAAGAAGAAGAAGATTAGGGGAAAGAAGAAGAAGAAGAATATTATGGCTGAAGAAGAAGAAGAGAAAGATTAAGGGGAAAGAATAAAAAAATACTGGGAGAAGAAGAAGAAGAAGATTATAGGGGAGAAGGTGAAAAAGATTATAGGGGGAAAAGAAGAAGAAGATTAGGGGTGTTGATGCGCGGAAACGTCGCGGGGCACCAGCCAGCTAACACGGAGGGGGTGTTCGGTCTCACAAGCTAGGAGAGGAGGAGAGGAGGAAAGGAAGGAAGCCTCTGAGTGCTCGAGAGTGGAGCAAACGGCTTGTCAAAGAGGGTTGCGGGGATAGAGGAGAGAAGCTTGATCAACAGAGCGGGTTGATCAAGAGAGGAGAAGGAGGTTGACCAGGAGCTGTCGAGCAGACGGCTAATGTGACGGTTGTGCTTGCAGGTTGGTTGCCGAAAAGGGCTGAGCTGAGCTGAGAAGAAGCTTGCTGAGCGGAGGAGCAAGGCTTGCTGAGCAGAGGAGCAAGGCTTGCTGAGCAGAGGAGCAAGGCTTGCTGAGCAGAGAGAAGAAGAAGGGGGCCGCTAGCAGCTGCAACAGCACACTTCGCCCGCCGCGGCCTAAATGTCACTCCTGCGACGGGCTTTCCTTTGATTAATAGCTAGAGATTACAAGCTTACAAGTACACCTTTACAACAAATCAATAAAAGGGGTATAAGGAGAAGCTGGCGGCTAAGAGAGAAGAAAATGCCAGAAAGCAGAGGAGAGAAGCTGCCAGAAACTAAGTAAAAGAGTCTGCCAGCTGCTGGAGGACTGAGAAACTGAGTCTGCAGAATCTGCTGGAAAGCTGCTGAAGAGCTGTGGAGGACTGCGCGGACAGGAAATCTGAGTCCGCAGAACTTGCTGGAGAGGTGATGACAGACTGCGCGGGCTGGAAAACGGAGTCCGCAGGGTCTGCTGGAAAGCTGATGACGGACTGCGCGGACTGGAAAACTGAGTCCGCAGGGTCTGCTGGAAAGCTGATGACGGACTGCGCGGACTGGAAAACTGAGTCCGCAGGGTTTGCTGGCAAGACTTGTCTCCACCACCAGGATCCAGGAACCGTGCAGAACCCTCCAGAATGAGAGGCACCATCGGCTATTTATAGGCCCAGGGGAGTTCTTCTAGAAGCGGGGCCCAGTGACATCAACATGACGACCTGCGCGGACTCCGCGGACTGAGCTTTTGCGTCCGCCACTGTTGACTGATGAAGCAGGCGGAAGGAGGCTCTGAAGAGGACTGGAGGCCACCCCTGGCGGGCGACCTGGGCGGACTCCGGGAGGAGTCCGCCCGGCAGGCCGGAGGCCGCCCCCTAGCGGGCGGCCTGGGCGGACTCCAGGGGGAGTCCGCCCGGCAGGGTGCCGGGGCCGCCCCCTAGCGGTCGGCCTGGGCGGACTCCAGGGGGAGTCCGCCCGGCGGGCCTGGCCGCCCCCTTGCGGGCGGCCTGGGCGGACTCCGGGGGGAGTCCGCCCGGCTGGGTGCCGGGGCCGCCCCCTAGCGGGCGGCCTGGGCGGACTCCAGGGGGAGTCCGCCCGGCGGGCCTGGCCGCCCCCTTGCGGGCGGCCTGGGCGGACTCCGGGGGGAGTCCGCCCGGCTGGGTGTCGGGGCCGCCCCCTAGCGGGAGGCCTGGGCGGACTCCAGGGGGAGTCCGCCCGGCGGGCCTGGCCGCCCCTTGCGGGCGGCCTGGGCGGACTCCGGGGGGATTCCGCCCGGCAGGCCTGGCCGCCCCCTTGCGGGCGGCCTGGGCGGACTCCGGGGGGAGTCCGCCCGGCTGGGTGCCGGGGCCGCCCCCTATCGGGCGGCCTGGGCGGACTCCAGGGGGAGTCCGCCCGACGGGCCTGGCCGCCCCCTTGCGGGCGGCCTGGGCGGACTCCAGGGGGAGTCCGCCCGGCTGGATGCCGGGGCCGCCCCCTAGCGGGCGGCCTGGGCGGACTCCGGGAGGAGTCCGCCCGGCAGGCGGGCAGAGGCCGCCCCGGGTGGGCGGCCTCGGCGGACGGCGGCAGGAGGTCGCCGCCCCTCGGGCAGCAGGGAGGTCGCCCCGGGCGGGCGTCCTCGGCGGACGGCGGTGGGAGACCACCGTGCCTTGGGCGAAATAGGAGGCCGCTCCTGGCGATGCTGTTGGCGGACTCCTACAAGGAAAAGCACTGCATGATTAGCGGACCTAACCGCATGTCCCGCGAGGGTGAGCCATGGGAATAGCCCGCCGTCCCGCAGGGCACGCGGTTGCTAGGAGACTTAGGCGGATAGGGGAAACTGTCCGCCTACGCTGGGACTCATCGCGATCAAAAGGGACTATCTAAGGGTCACGATGAGACAGCTGGCAACCTTGGGAAGGATCGTCGATTTCTGGGTTAACATAATCCCCGCACTTTTTCAAGTTCCGAAAAGAACTTCGAAAAAGTTGGAGACCCACGAAAATCGTGATCCACCCCAACGGAAAAAGAGGAGCAAGTAGAGACAGAACCTGAAGACTCTCCTTATAAGCTTGGCGCTTCCTGTCTATTTTCCTGCAAAAGGAAAGTTAGGGTAAGCATGTAGGGGTGACACATCGAGTGTGTACCTGAATTTGCTTTTGCAAAACGAAGAAGGCGCATCTTCTGTAATGTTCTGCAAAACAAAAGTGAGGAAAACAGAAAGACATAACTCGCAAGTACCTGAAAGGGACCTGCAAGTCTTTGCTGATCTCTGCAAGAAGAGAGTTAGGAATAGACATAAAACATGAGAGTAACTTGCAAGTACCTGTGAAGAAACTTGCAAGGGTTTGTTGATCTCTGCAAGAAGAGAGTTAGGAGCAGGTATCGTATATAAAAATAAGCTGCAAGTACCTGGATGAGGCTTGCAGGTGTTAACTGTAGACTGTTAACTGTCGACAAGATAAGACCGATATGACCAATTAGCAAGAAGAGTGTCTGATGAATACTATTATGAAGCCCAGATCAATAAACTGTGTTAACTGCTGACAGATATGACTGGACTGCGATAGCATGGCGGATAGCACTTGAGCAAACAATGTATAGGAGACGAGAGCAATAGAGCTTATATAGTTAGAGTGAGAGTCATCATCCGATAGAGCTTTGAATAAGCAATTCATATAGGATGAGCATGAGCAAAGTGATTGCTGGAAATCCTTTTGGTAGGTTGGATTAACCTGTTCACCTGTGAAAGAAGGCAAGAGAGAAAAGGAGGTCTACACCCGGAATGATTAAAGTGGGTTAAATGCTGCCACAGGTGTTCCCCGTGTGCCTTATGCATCACTTGCCCGAAAAATCATCCCGAGTATAGTCCTACTCAAAGAGGGCTTGCCGCGCATCCTCAAGGAGGGGGGAAAGGAAAAAGAGGTCCATGTTCGGAATGACTACAGAGGGTTGAATGCTGCCACAGGTGTTCCCCGTGGGCCTTATGCATCACTGGCCTGAGAAAATCATTCCGAGTATGGTCCTGCTCAAAGCGGGCTGGCCGCGCATCCTCAAGGAGGGCACAGAAGAGAAAAGGGAAGGTCCTGAGAAGGACCGCTAGAAGCAAGGGAGATCCTGAGAAGGATCGCTAGAAACTCTGCTCTCTTGCCTTGGGCACAAGCATCACTGATCAACGAGACAGGTTGCGTCAAGAGGCCTATATTGTCTGTGTATTGATCAGTGGAGTTGTGAGAACCCGAGAGGCACGGATCGAGGGTACCGGAGAGTGCTTCGGCCACCACAGTTGAAGGATGATCAAAGAGACAAGGCTACGCTTGATCGTCATTGCTTGTCCAGCGAAGATCATCCTAACCGTAGTGTTTCCTATAAGACGCACAATAGAGCTAACACATGGGGCTCCCCTAGCACACACTCTGTGTCAGATGCCGGCTAGGATCCTAAGCCTGAAGCCCATAGTCGTAGATGAACTGCTCCCACTACACACATGGGTATACTCCCGCCATATGTGGTCGAAGCGGTAGTGCGAGAACAAACTACGGAGGGAACGTTTCAGACTCGGCGAAATCTCATTGGCGTACTGATCCCAGAGAGAGAGAGAAGAGGAAGGAGCAATACAAAAAGGGAACTGTGTCAGTACGGGATCCCTGAATAAAAGCTTTGCAGAAAAGCAGTAAAAGAACACTGAGAAGTGTTGTAATGAAAATGTTTGAAAAGAGGGAGAGTAAGGGTTGAGATAACCCCTGTAGGTTGCAAAGAGCTCTGGAGGACTGTGAAGTCCATCGCTTTGGAGGACTGTGAAGTCCTTGCTAGTTTATAATAGCCTTCCCAGTATGCCCTCGTCATCAGCATCGAAGCATTCGATGGTTGGGTGAACAACGAGGAGAGGAGGCTCTTCGACGTGGTTCACTCCTCTTGAGGAGCAAGGAGCGTCTGAAATTTCTTTGCCCTTTGATGTTGACGGATCAGGGCGATCTTCTTTAGGAAGCAAGTCATGCATCTTGCCCTGCCGGAGCATCCTTTGCACAAGCTGGCGGAATGCTCGACAGTCTTCTGTTCGATGGCCTGACTCTTTGTGGAATTTACAATAAGGCTCTGAGTTTCTAGACCTCTGATCGGTCGGCCGATAGGGCTTCTTGTAGCTTGCCCTATCTTTCATGATCTGGACTACTTCTTGCACGACGTCGTCGAGATCAGACTCATGCAAGTCATCGTCTTGCTGTTGTTGAACAGTTGCTGTTTGAGAAGGAGCTAGCGGTAGCAATGGATCTTGAGCATCACGGCTCGGGAAGGAGTAACGCTGGCGATGAAGCCTTCTCTCCTTCCTTGAATGAGCTGGGAAACGATTGCAAGGAGACCTTGGAGGCTGCTTGCGAAATGGATCTTTCTCTGATACGAGCTTGGAGACGAAGCCTGGATTGCTCTTCTCGCCTCGGATGTACGAGTTGGCTAGAGCGATCAGCTCTTGGTATGTCCTTGGAGCACGAACATTAGCTTCAAATTTGAGAGGCCCTTCACGAAGACCGTGGATAAGAGCCACTCGGTACATTTCTTGATCAACGATTTCGATGTCCAGAATCTCTCTCTGTAATCGATCAACAAACTGAGACCAAGTTTCATCACTGCGCTGTCTGATCTCAAAGAGGGCTTCAGGACCGCCCTTTCTCTTGGAGGAGGTAGAGAATCTGAGAAGGAACTCTCTACGAAGATCGAGGAAGGAAGCGATGGAGTGAGGATGGAGGCCATAGAACCAGTCTCTCACTTGCCCATCAAAGGTTGTCACAAGGAGCTTGCACTTGGTTGCATCTGACAGAGTCTTGAGAGCAATGGCTGATTCAAAAGCTTGAAGATGCTTGACCGGATCAGTCTCTCCAGTATAGATTGGTAGTCGAGGCTCTCTGAAGTTTGCTGGAGTAGGTTCGAGGCGAACGCTCTCAATGAAAGGCGATGGCTCTTCCTGCTCTCCCACAGCATAGGGATTAAAGGGAGCATAGGCTGCAGCTGAAAAAGAAGCAGGAGGGTAGAAAGGAAAAGCTGTTGCAGGAGGAGCAGAGGCAGGAACTGGGGGGCAAGGATGACTTCCTTGAAAGTTGAGAAATCTAGCAGGACTTCCCCGGGCTGCTTGCTGGAAGAAGTTTTGGCGAGCGGCAAACTCTTCATCTTGAGTTCGCAAAGGAGCAGCAGGACCTTGCGGGAAGGTTGGGGTGTAAGGCGGATAGAACGGCGGACAAGCTTGAGAATAAGCTTGCTTATGCTCCGACGTTGGTGTTAGATTGATTGGAGCAGCTGGAGCAGCTGCTGGATGAGAGTCTAACCGCTGCGTAATTGCAGCAAGAACTTGGTTGATGGCTTGGAATTGTTGAGCATTCTCACGGCGCGACTGCTCAAAATCTTCCCAGAGAGGATCTTCACTGGGACTTGGGGCAAAGTTCTCGGCTGATTGATCTGACATGGCTAACTGTTGCTGTTCACCGTCTGACCGGATCTGAAGGCCGCGTGTTAACTGTTGATGCGCGGAAACGTCGCGGGGCACCAGCCAGCTAACACGGAGGGGGTGTTCGGTCTCACAAGCTAGGAGAGGAGGAGAGGAGGAAAGGAAGGAAGCCTCTGAGTGCTCGAGAGTGGAGCAAATGGCTTGTCAAAGAGGGTTGCGGGGATAGAGGAGAGAAGCTTGATCAACAGAGCGGGTTGATCAAGAGAGGAGGAGGTTGACCAGGAGCTGTCGAGCAGACGGCTAATGTGACGGTTGTGCTTGCAGGTTGGTTGCCGAGAAGGGCTGAGCTGAGCAGAGAAGAAGCTTGCTGAGCGGAGGAGCAAGGCTTGCTGAGCAGAGGAGCAAGGCTTGCTGAGCAGAGGAGCAAGGCTTGCTGAGCAGAGAGAAGAAGAAGGGGGCCGCTAGCAGCTGCAACAGCACACTTCGCCCGCCGCGGCCTAAATGTCACTCCTGCGACGGGCTTTCCTTTGATTAATAGCTAGAGATTACAAGCTTACAAGTACACCTTTACAACAAATCAATAAAAGAGGTATAAGGAGAAGCTGGCGGCTAAGAGAGAAGAAAATGCCAGAAAGCAGAGGAGAGAAGCTGCCAGAAACTAAGTAAAAGAGTCTGCCAGCTGCTGGAGGACTGAGAAACTGAGTCTGCAGAGTCTGCTGGAAAGCTGCTGAAGAGCTGTGGAGGACTGCGCGGACAGGAAATCTGAGTCCGCAGAACTTGCTGGAGAGGTGATGACGGACTGCGCGGACTGGAAAACGGAGTCCGCAGGGTCTGCTGGAAAGCTGATGACGGACTGCGCGGACTGGAAAACTGAGTCCGCAGGGTCTGCTGGAAAGCTGATGACGGACTGCGCGGACTGGAAAACTGAGTCCGCAGGGTTTGCTGGTAAGACTTGTCTCCACCACCAGGATCCAGGAACCGTGCAGAACCCTCCAGAATGAGAGGCACCATGGGCTATTTATAGGCCCAGGGGAGTTCTTCTAGAAGCGGGGCCCAGTGACATCAGCATGACGACCTGCGCGGACTCCGCGGACTGAGCTTTTGCATCCGCCACTGTTGACTGATGAAGCAGGCGGAAGGAGGCTCTGAAGAGGACTGGAGGCCACCCCTGGCGGGCGACCTAGGCGGACTCCGAGAGGAGTCCGCCCGGCAGGCCGGAGGCCGCCCCCTAGCGGGCGGCCTGGGCAGAGTCCAGGGGGAGTCCGCCCGGCAGGGTGCCGGGGCCGCCCCCTACCGGGTGGCCTGGGCGGACTCCAGGGGGAGTCCGCCCGGCGGGCCTGGCCGCCCCCTTGCGGGCGGCCTGGGCGGACTCCGGGGGGAGTCCGCCCGGTTGGGTGCCGGGGCCGCCCCCTAGCGGGCGGCCTGGGCGGACTCCAGGGGGAGTCCGCCCGACGGGCCTGGTCGCCCCCTTGCGG
This sequence comes from Platanthera guangdongensis, assembly GCA_039583875.1. Taxonomy (NCBI): domain Eukaryota; kingdom Viridiplantae; phylum Streptophyta; class Magnoliopsida; order Asparagales; family Orchidaceae; genus Platanthera; species Platanthera guangdongensis. Next base: position 280,877,988 of record CM077153.1, on the reverse strand, counting down.
GCGGCCTGGGCGGACTCCGGGGGGAGTCCGCCCGGCTGGGTGCCGGGGCCGCCCCCTAGCGGGCGGCCTGGGCGGACTCCAGGGGGAGTCCGCCCGGCGGGCCTGGCCGCCCCCTTGCGGGCGGCCTGGGCGGACTCCGGGGGGAGTCCGCCCGGCAGGCCTGGCCGCCCCCTTGCGGGCGGCCTGGGCGGACTCCGGGGGGAGTCCGCCCGGCTGGGTGCCGGGGCCGCCCCCTAGCGGGCGGCCTGGGCGGACTCCAGGGGGAGTCCGCCCGGCGGGCCTGGCCGCCCCCTTGCGGGCGGCCTGGGCGGACTCCAGGGGGAGTCCGCCCGGCTGGATGCCGGGGCCGCCCCCTAGCGGGCGGCCGGGGCGGACTCCGGGAGGAGTCCGCCCGGCAGGCGGGCAGAGGCCGCCCCGGGTGGGCGGCCTCGGTGGACGGCGGCAGGAGGCCGCCGCCCCTCGGGCAGCAGGTAGGTCGCCCCTGGCGGGCGTCCTCGGCGGACGGCGGTGGGAGACCACCGCCCCTTAGGCGAAATAGGAGGCCGCTCCTGGCGATGCTGTTGGAGGACTCCTGCAAGGAAAAGCACTGCATGATTAGCGGACCTAACCGCATGTCCCGCGAGGGTGAGCCATGGGAATAGCCCGCCGTCCCGCAGGGCACGCGGTTGCTAGGAGACTTAGGCGGATAGGAGAAACTGTCCGCCTATGCTGGGACTCATCGCGATCAAAAGGGACTATCTAAGGGTCACGATGAGCCAGCTGGCAACCTTGGGAAGGATCGTCGATTTCTGGGTTAACAAGGGGGAAAAGAAGAAAAAAAAATAAAGAAGATTATGAGTAAGGAGAAGATTACAAGGGTGAAAAAGAAGATTATGAGAAAGAAAAAAAATATTATGGAGGCAAAGAAGAAGATTAAGAGGGAGAAGAATAATATTAAGAGGGAGGAAGAAGAAGATTAGAAAGAATAAGAAGATTAGGGGGAAAACGAAGAAGATTGGGGGGAGAGAAGAAGTAGATTAGGGGAAGAAAAAGGATTACCGAAAAGAAGAAGATTAGGGGGAAGAAGATGAAGAAGATTAGGGGAAAAGTAGGAGAAAATTAGGGGAAAAAAGAAGAAGATTATGGGGAAAAAGAAGAAGAAAAAGATTAGAATGTAAGAAGAAGAAGATAATGTGGGAAGAAGAAGAAGATTGGGGAGAGGAAGAAGGGGATCAGGAGGAAAGTGAAAAAGAAGAAAATTAAGGGAGGAGAAGAAGAATATTAAGGGGGAGGAAGAAGATTACGTAAGAAAAAGAATAATACGAAAGAAGAAGAATGTTTGAGAAGAAGAAGATTAGCAAAGAAGAAAGAGAATAAAAAAGATGAAGAAGATTAGGAAAAAACAACATTAGAGGATAAGGAGATTGGTAGAAGAATAGGAAGGAAGAAGAATATTATGAATGAAGAAAAATTCTGAGAAGAAGTAGAAGAAGAGAAGATTAGGGTGAAGAAGAGGATGATTAAGGGGAAGAAGATGAAGAAATTTAGTGGGAATAAAAAGAAATTTAGGGGAAAGAAAAAGAAAAATATTAGAAAGGAAGAAGAAGAAGAAGAAGAAGATTATCTAGGAAGAAGAAGATTATCTGGGAATAGAAGATTAGGGGAAAAAGAAGAAGAATGGAGGAAAATGAAAAAGCAAAAAAAAAAAACTAAGAAAGAAGAAGAAAGGGACTTGGGGGAGAAGAATATTATGGAAGATGTAGAAAATTACGAGAGAAGAATAAGATTACAGGAGAAAAAAAGATTAGAGAAAAAGAATAAGATTGGGGATGAAGAAAATTAGAAAAAAAAGAAGAACAGGAAAGAAGAAGGAAATTCGTGAAGAAGAAGATTAGGAGGAATAAGATTAAGGATAAGAAGCTTAGGATAGAATAAGAATAGGGAGAAAAATATTAGGAAAGAAAAACATTATGGGGAAGAAGTGAAATAAAAAGACAGGAAGAAAAAGAAAATTAAGGAATAGCAATTTGGGAGAAGAAGAAGAAGGTTAGGGAAAGAAAATTAAGGGGAAGAAGAAGATAGGAGGGAGAAGAAGATTATGGGGAAGAATAAGAAGATAAGAGCGAGAAAAGATTTGGGGGAAGAAGTAGATTAGAGAAAATAAGAAGATTATGAAGGAATAAGAAGAAGAAAATTAGGGGGAGAAAAGATTAGGAATGAAGAATAAGAGTAAGGGAAAAATATTAGGGGGAGAAAATTAGAGGGAATAATAAGATTAATAAGGGGAAAGAAGAAGATTAGGGGAGAAGAATAAGAAGATTATGAGAAAGAAGAAAAAAATTAGAGGGGAAGAAGAAGATTAGATGGGAGAATAAGAAGAAGAAGAAAAAAAAATTAGGATGAAGAAAAAGATTATGTGGAAAGAAGAAGAGAAGAATAAGAAAATTAGGGTAGAAGAAGAATAATAAGAAGAAGAAAATTATAAGAAAAGTATAAAAATAATAATAATAATAATAATAATAATAATAAGATTAGGGGAAGAAGAAGAAGCATATGGGGAAGAAGAGGAGGAAGATTAGGGAAAGGAAGAAGAAGATTATGGGGAGAAGAAGAAGAAGATTGAAGAAGAAAAAGAAGATTAGGAGCAAAGAAGAGAAGATTAAGGAAGACGAAGATTAGGGGAAAAGAAGATTAATGAAGAAGAAAATTAGGGAAGAAGATTATCGAAGCAAGAAGATTATCAAAGGAAGAATATTAGGAAAGTAAAAGAATATTAGGGAAAAAGAAGATTAGGGAAAAGATGAAGAAGAATAAGAGGAAGAAGAAGATTAAGGAGAAGAAGTAGAAAGTAAGGGGAAATAAGAAGAAAAAGAAGAAGATTATGGAGGGAGCAAGAAGAAAAAGAACATTAATATGGAATAAGAAGAAGAAAAAGTTTAGGAAGAAAGAAGAATATTAGAGGAAATAAGAAGAAAAATATTAGGGAAGAAGACGATTATTGAGAAAGAAAATTAGGGAAGTAGAAGAATAGAGGGAGAAGAAGATTAGTGAAGAAAAAGATTAGAGAAGAAGATGATTAAGGAATAAAGAAATTAGAGAAGAAGAAGATTAGAGAAGAAAAGTGGATTAGGGGAACAGAAGAAGATTAGAAGAGAAGAGAAAGAAGAAGAAGATTATGGGAAAGAAAAGAAGATTAGGAGGAATAAGAAGAAGATTAAGGGGAAGAAGAAGAAATTTCAGAAAAATAAGAAGAAAAAGATTAGGAGGGAAGAAGAAGATTAGGGTAAAGAAGAAAAAAAATTAAGGGAAAAGAAAAAAATAAGGATGGAAGGAAAATAAGATTAGGGCGAGAAGAGAATTAGAAGGAAAGAAGAAGAATAGGGGAAGAAGAAGAAGAAGATTATAGGGAAAGAAAGAGGAGGAGAAGATTAGGGGCGAAGAAAAAGAATATTATTAATGGCGAAAAAGAAGATTAGGAGGAAAGAAAATGATTAGAGGGAAAGTGGAGGAAGAAAAAGATTAGAGCGGAAGAAGATGAAGATGATTAGGGGAAAAATGAAAAAGAGGGAGATTAGAGGGGAAGAAGAAAAAGATTAGAGTGAAGAAGAATATTAGGTGGATGAAAAAGAAAAATATAAGAGGGAGAAGATGAAGAACATGATTAGGGGAGGAGAAAAAGATTGTAAAAGAAAAAACAAGGGAAAATAGATCAAGAAAATTAGCAAAGAAGAAAAGTAGTGAAGAAGAAAATTAGGGGGAAGAAGAATGCAGAAGAAGATGATAATTATGGAAAGAAAAAGAAGATTATGGGGGCGATGATTTGGGAAAGAAGATTATAGAGAAGACACTTATGGATGAAGACTACATAAGAAAAAAATTACGCAACAACAAGATTACGAAGGAAGAAGAATAAGGAAGAAGAAGAAAATATGGGAAAAGAAGAAGAAGATTAGGGAGAATCAAAAGAAGGATATCATGGTAGAAGAAGAAGATGATGATGATTAGGGAAAAGAAAAGGAAGATTATGGAGGAAGAAAAAAGATTATGGGGCAAGAAGAAGAATATTAGGCATGAACAAGAAGATTAAGAACAAAGAAGAATAAGATTAGGGAAAAAGAAGATTATGGGGAAAGGAAAAATGATTAGGGGAAGAAGAAGATTATGGGTAAAGAAGAAAATTAGGCGGGAGAAGAAGAAGATTAGGGCAAGAAGAGGATTAGGGGAAAAGAAAAAGAAGCCTAAGGGAAGAAGAAGAAGATTATGGGGAAAGAAAGAGAAGGAGAATAGGGAGAAGAATAAGATAAAGAATATTAGGGGGGGAGAAGAATATTAGGAGGGAAGAATAAAATTAGGAGAAAAAAGAATATTATGAGAAGAAGAAGATTAGGAGGAGAAGAAAATTAGGAGAAAAAGAAAATTAGGGGAATAAGATTAGGGGGAAAGGAAGATCAAGTTTGTGAGTGAAAAGGAGAAAGAAAATTAGGGGAAAGAAGATTTGGATTGGAGAAGAAGATTAGTGATGAACAAGAAGAATATTAGTGGGGGAGAAGAAGAAGGAGAGGATTGGAGGAAGAAGAGGATTAGGAGGGAGAAGAAGAGGAAGCATAAGATTAGAGGGGAGTAGAAGAAGAAGATTAGGGAGAAAAAGAAGAAAATTGAGGGAGAAGAAAAAAAAGGACTAGAATGAAAGAAGATGATGATTAGAGGGGAGAATGAAAGAATAAGAGGATTGGGAGAGAAGAAGAAGGAAAAAAGATTAGGATGGAGAAGAAGAGGAAGCATGTGATTAGGAGCAAATAAGAAGAAGGTTAGGGGGAAAAGAAGAAAACGATTGGGGAAAAAGAAGAACAAGATTAGAATGAAACAACAATAACACTCGAGCCTTTATCCCACTATAGTGGGGTCAAGTATATGGATCCTTTGTCGCCATAATGCCCTATCTTTTGTCATAATCTCACTAATGCCTACGTACATCATGTCTTTCTTTATAGTTTCATTCCAAGTATTTATTGGTCTACCCCTCCCTCGTCTAACATGCCTAGTGACTAGACTCTCACATGCCTATCTTTTGGAAGAAGATAAGAATTAAAGACGAAGAAAAATAGAGGTGATTAAGAAAAAGATTAGAGCAAAAGAGGAGAATAAAAGATTAGAGAGGAAGAAGATGAAGATGATTAGGGGGAAGAAGAAGAAGAAGAAAAAGATTAGAGGGAAATAAGAAGAATAGTGGGAAGAAAAGAAGAAGATTAGGTGGAGGAAGAAGAAGAAGAGAAAGATTACATGAGAAGAAGAAGATTAGCGGGAAGAAAAAAAAGATTAGGTGGAGGAAGAAGAAGTAGACGATTAGGGGAGAAAAGGAAGATTGGGGAAGAAGAAGACAAGGGAAGAAAAAAATTAAGGAAGAAGATTGGCGAAGAAGGAGAGTAGGGAAGAAGAAGATTAGGAGGAAGAAGATTAAAAACTGTCTATCACTTGCATCAAGCTTGTTCCAACAATTTTAATTTATACACAGTTACGTAAATTATCTATACGTTATGTGAATTATACAATGTGTTGCAACAATAACTCCACGCTATAAAATATTATATGAATTTATTATGTCTTGCAATAATACTTACTATATATAATTATCTAAATGAACAAATAGTGCAAGCAGAAAAACAAGGATCATTTAAGATAAATGAAAATTAGCATTTTGAATAATAAATGACTGTAATACTATTCCAAGACAAGCCAAAAAAATTAGATCAAGCAAGTGGGTCATTACAAAAAAAATTGAATTAAATACCATGTGCAATGAAAAGAATGAAAATTGAAATATTTCTTGAAATGAAACTCACCTTCTAGTGTGGAATGGAGATAAATCAATAGCGGAGAACCAGATGATTATGTTAGCAAACCAATATATAACTTTGTTATGATGTCCATGAGAAGCATTCGTTTCCTGTGCAACCAAAACCGAAAATTTATCACAAATACACCCACAAACCTATTAAATATCAGAGAGATAATGACTGTGTTAAAACATAATATCACACCACATTTAGTTTTTTGAGTTTTCCCCTTAAATGGCAATTATAGGTTAGTGTTAGAAAATTGCATGCAGAGTACTTGATAAGAAAGTGAACACATGCATGTGAGTACTCATCAATGAGTACTCACAGGGTTTTCTATACAACAATCATTTCAAACATTGTAATTTTTTCTTTGTTTCATTTTCATCTACATCATGAAATTGAATACAAACTCATACATATAACAAAAACAAAATTGGCTATTATATAAGTGAATGCAAACCCATATATATACAGTCAGCTCAACATCAGTTGGTATTCTTATTCATTGGATTGTGTGCATGTTTTCACCTCGTTCCAGGGTTTGTCGTGGGTCTTTACATTCCGTCTAAATGAACGGAGCCTAATAACATTTCAAATTAGAAAGAAAAAATTAATAATAATACTAAATTAATTAGCTTAAATTATTTGATTGGATATATCTGTTTCCCCAGCTGACAAGGAGCAAAAATAACGATCAGTAAATTCGTAATCATTCTTACTTAAACAGGTTACTTTAATTAAGTTTTTTGATGATTGCTGTTCAATTAAATAATACATCTCAGAATCAATTCACATGTGTAATCATAATATTAAAAGCCAACATACGTGGTTTGTTTTGATCGGCATCTGAGCGTCGGTGTGGGAGCAACCATGGCTGCACGGCGGGAAAACAAGTGTCCGCTGAGTGCGGGCGGTGGCAACCATGGCTGCGCTGCGGGAAAACAATTGTCCGCTGAGTGCGGGCGGTGGCGACCGCGGAGATAACGCCACGTCTCCAGCGCCGCCTCCCCACCTCCGATTTGAAACCCTGCAACTATTCCTCCCGCGTCGGCTCCCGCCGCCGATCCAAATGAACCCTTATGGCTCTGTTTGGGGTGGCGTTAGGCCACCTGTTAGGGGGACAATCGCCGTTGCAAGGCAAGAAAATAAACGTGCGCCGCACGCAGGCGTCGACGTTCAACCTTCGCAAAAAGGGCGGTGACGCTCCACCAACCCACCTCTGGTTGGAATCCCCGTTGATTCGCTACTTCATCAGAGCTCGATTGTCGCCCCAAACAGTCTGATCTCATCGCGTAAATCTAGGAAAAGGGTATCGCGTAAATCTGCTAGGTTGATCACGATATGTTGATGCATTCTGTTATGGAATTTGGTGTTTATTTTGTTGTTTAAGCCTACAATTCTACAATAACAGATTTGTGCGTACCGTTTCCGTCTTTAATATGCACTTAGGCATGCCTTGCATATTTTTATGGAGATGGATTTATAAATTCATGTAGATGGATCAAAATTTATGTTAAACATTAGAGTAGAAAAGGAATGTTCACATGAGAACACAAAAGAAAAGAAGAGAATCAGAGAATCAATGTGATATAATGTCAAGAAGAGCAGCTATTGAAGTAATTTTTTTGTTAAACAAATAAATAATAAGTATAGAGAACACAAAAGGAATGTTCACATGAGTATTATTAATCGTGGCAAGATATGGCCAAATATCATGAGAACTGACTTAGGCTTCATTTGATTCGGCGTTCGGAGCTCACGTTGGGGGCAAACGTCGCCGCACAACGGGTAACTAAACGCCCGGCTGCGGCGTTTGCTGCGTTTGAGCCCGTAGCGCCATATGAAACGGAGGAAAACGGGGGTATTTGAAACGCAGCCTCCCCCCTACGTTTCGAACGGCGGCCCATTTTCTCCCGCCGGCTGCTCCAAACACCGAACCAAACGAACCCTTAGTAAACATTAGAGTAGAACTTTGTGTATGGAAGGTGGGTTAGAGATGAAGTAAATAAAATATATATTATGAAGTGCTAGCTAGTATTGAAAATACATGTTGAACGACCAAAGATTTTTTTAATTAAAATGGGATTACATCTAATCTTAGCTTAAGTTTTAGTCTTTTTGTACCACTAATGAAGATCCATATAAGAATATTCAAAATAAGGTGACTTGGTAAATAAAAAATCTTCAAGCTAAATGGCTCTCATACAGTCATGGACGTGCAACTCTTTAATTTCAAGTTTATTTGAGATTTGGCAGAATTACCAACATATTCCTACAAATAAATAAATAGTGTTCGACTGATATAAAGAAAATTGTTGACTAATAACACTGCGGGGTTACCTAAAGTATGCGCAGCCATAAAATTTTGTATTATTTGGTTTCCTTTTACCATAGAAAAACAAAGGCGCGGGGGAATCATATGAAAAACTAATAGAAGCTTTATGTTTTGTACCAACAAAATGATTTAAGACAGTTTAATATACAGAACAGAACACTCTAATAATGCATCCTAATCGTAATGATCAGTTCAAAATGGATTAATTAAATCTAAGAAGCATTCATCATCATGCTAGAAAAAAATTAGACAAGCTAGATGCGGCAAAATAGACAAACCTAAAGAGAAAATTCATGTAAATAGACTTATACAAATAATTTGATTTTGACAAGATGCATCATTTTTTTTTTTTTTGGGGGGGGGGGGGGGGGGGGGGGGGGGGGGTGGGGGGGTGGGGGGATTTACAACACGGAGTTTTAATATTTTGCAAGAAGAAGATAAATGAATCTTCAGTTTCTATTCTTTGCTGTCTGAGTGATGTGTGAGGTTTTATTAACTCTATGCAGGCATTTTTGTGTGATCTAATTAAGCAATGTCTGAGAAAAGAAAGAAATCAGAAGGAATCAAAAGGCCACGTGCTGTGTGGGAGTTTTGTGGACTGGTATGGGAGTTGGAGAGGGCTGGAATGGGGTTGGATGGGTTCTGCAGCTCGGGCTGGGTATGTAAGAGAGAGGAGGTGGGGCTGTGGGATGTAGGGGATGTTAAAATTCAACAAACCGCAGACGCCCCCTTGGATACCCTGCTGAAAACTCAACAAACCGAAGGAGAATACGCCCACTTATATGTTGAAAGTTTTCCCGGATCGTGGAGTTAACAGTGGTTATCTCAACAAAGCAGTAACAACCAGCAACACATGCAGCACAAGCTTCTTTATTGATCAAGAGCAAACTTCTTTACAAGGCGAGACATACATGGCGAGACATGCTTCACCAAAACCCAACACCGGGAGAGCAAAGACAGATACAAAGACAAGAACAAAAAACAAGCCGCGCGGACTCAAACAATTAAGCCGCCGACCTACTGCTGTGGAGTCCGCTCAGTCCGCCAGGTCGCCAGACCGCAACCCAAGCCGCGCGAACTCACCCTTACTCCAATGCTTAGCTCTTCACCGCCGGTCTGCACGCCGCCAGACCGCACAAGCTGCGCCACCGAATGGAACAGTCCGCCAGAAACCGGCGACTTCCTGAACCCCGAACCAAGTCGCCAAAGAGAAGACCGCCTGGCCGCTATCCGCGACCTGCTGTTTACCGCCTGTTGCTTAACCGCAGAGTCCGCACTGTCCCTGACCGCAATCAGAGCCAAGTCCTGGCTTTCCAGCGCTATCCGCACAACCTGCACAGCACAACCGGGTCAACTCTATCCGCGCGGACACAAAGTCCAGGCCGCAGCAACTTACGCGAGCTCAAACACTGTTCACTTACTTCGGTCTAGGTTCCTCCATTTGGTTCTGATGTGACATGAGTCCTATTTATAGGCACGACGATGAGTATGGTCACCGCCCTTCCCGATAGGATAACCGCCACAACCCGCAGCAAGAACATAGTGTGTCCGCCAGCCCGCGGACACACAATCCAGTCCGCCGCTCCTGTGCAGATAGCCAGTCCGCCCCAGCTTCTCCAAGGCCGGACTCCAATATCCAGTCCGCCTTGCCGCCAGAGACCAAGCCAGGACCACCACAGCCGGACTCCACAACAGCCGTATCCGCCATTCTGCGGACAAGGCATCAGCCCGCAAAACCCGAGCCCGCAACCGCGCCATCAAGGCACCTGCCGGACTCAGCGGATACCCAGCTATCGTCCGCATATCCCAAGTCCATTACCTCATTGCCAAGGCACCTCCGGACTTAGCGGACACGCCAATCCAGTCCGCTAACAGCAGACTCCAGTCCGCAACTCCTGAGTCCATTGCCTCATCACAAGGCATCTCCGGACTTAGCGGACTCCAGCTCCAGTCCGCACGCTCCTGCACGGGCAATCCTCCAGTCCGCATATCCCCAAGCTAGCAAACAAGGCAAAGCACTTCTACTACGCTTGGCGGACTGAGAAACCAGCCCGCGCTCCACTGCGCGATCTCCCCGGACTGAGCCATCCTGGACTTGGTTCAATTCCCACCAAGTCCAGTCCACTGGCCGCAAGGGCCAGTCCGCACTTACTGGCGGACACTGGATCTAGCCCGCCATACCGGGCGACCTCCAGTTCCTGTCCGCGCTGACCGGCGGTCTCCGCGGCTTCCACTTGCCGCTTCACTAGAGCAAGACCAAGGCAACTGCCAAACCGGTCTGCCGAGCTCCAGTTCTTCAGTCCGCTTCAAGCCGGACTCCGCGGATAACATTCCTATCCGCCCGGTTACTTCCTGGGAGTAAACCGCCTGCTGAGCATACACTGGCCTGTCAGACCGCCGCTGCTGTCCGCGCAGTCCGCGCGAACAGACCGCCCAGGCCGCCACAGAGCAAACCGCCTGCAACATCCCTGCCGACCTAGCAGTCCGCCAACCCAGTCCGCGTAGTCCGCGCGGATAGGTTTCCCAAGCCTTCCATTCACCCACTTTCACTTCACAGAATTCAACACTCCCCCTTGAAGTGAGAAGTGGTGAATAACTCCAGCAGCTCCCGTAACCTTGCACCTGGTCCTTCCGATAGCATCTACGAAGAGATGTCCAAGACATAGTCCTCGCCCCGCATATCATGGACCATGAGGGAGCCCTCCAGCATCTCCCAAAAGGAGCCATGCTTCCCTCTGCCTTCTTCAGCTTCAACCTCCACTCATGCATCAAAGGAGAATCACCAACTTCCTTGGATCCAGAAGCCCAAGCCTCGTTGCCTCTGAGAGAAGTCACCTCATCAGACTTGGTGTCAACCACCTCCTTGATTCTAGTGGGGTCATCACAGCCAGAAGTCCCTTGCTCGACCTGAGGGCTACCAAGGAAACACGGGACCAAGTCCGCCGTGTTCCCTTCACTATATCGAGCTGGTGGCTTACTGATCCTCTTCGATCTCCGAAGAACCTGATCATGGCTAACCACCTCCGCTGCTTTTGAACCAGCTCCGTTCCCGGGCAGACCCGGAACAATGCTCCCTTTGTTCCCTGAACAAGACGCCTCCTTACTAGAACCAAGAGCACCTGGAGCAACGCTCCCCCTGCTACCTGAACCAGAAGACTTCCCTCTTGAACATGAACTGCCTGGAACATCGCTCCCCTTGCTTCCTGAACAGGAAGCCTCCGCCTTTGAGTCAGAAGGTCCTGGAGCATCGCTCCCCCTTCTTCCCGACTCTGACGCCTTTGCCCCGGAGCTAGAACAACCTGGAGCACCTGGTGACTCAGACAACTCCACTTCCTTAGCAGCAGCCTCCTTCAGCCCACCATCTGACCTGCTTATCTCTAGCTCCACATAAGAGCTACCCCAATACGGCGTCAACTCATCGAAAACAATGTCTCTCGACACTATGAGTTTCTTCGTCGCAGGATCCATACACCTCCATCTTCTTCTCTGCTCATCATACCCTACAAAGACTAGCTTTGTTTTGAGAGCACCCGGAGAGTGTAAATAGCAGGTAGATCCAAACACCCGAAGGTGCTTCACTGAGGGCTTCACTCCGAACATTAGCTCATAAGGAGTCTTCATTATGATCGGACTAAGAGGCATCCGGTTGATGACATGAGCAGCACAGGCCATTCCTTCCGCCCAAAGAGCCTTCGGAACGCCTTTACTCCGAAGCCAACACTTGCAGGTCCCCGTTAACCAACGGATCATCCGAGCTGCAACACTACCCTGTTGTGAAGTATGTCCACAAGAAAGCTCCATCCGGATCCCTTGCTTCCTGCAAAAGCGTGAGAACTCGGTTGAGTCAAACTCACCACCGAAACCTGTCCTCAACACCTTGATCCTCCGGCCAAGCTGGCCTTCGACAAGCTTCTTGAACTCCACAAACAAGCGTACCATGCTGGACTTCGTCTTCATGAAGTATACCCAAGTATACCCAGAATAGTCATCAACCAATATCAGCATGAACCTGCTGCCTCCAAGACTGGCCGTGACGGTCGGTCCCACCAGAGCACAATGGACAACCGCCAATGGTGCATTACTCCTGGCTTGTGCTTTGTCGACCATGAAGCGATAGGCTCCACTTTCCTGACATCCCGCACACCCCCGACCATCGTCATAGGATGACAATCTAGGCAAGCCTCTTACGAGTCTTCTTTCCGCCATTGCTTTCAGCTTGTCCATCCCTACATGCCCCAGTCTTTCATGCCAGATAGCTGCACTATCAGTGGCATCCAGCCGATCAGATCCAGAACTAGTTGAAGTCCCAACTACGTTCTTCTCCTTCCTCCCTACCTGAGCAACGTTCGCCGAGAGCAAGGTAACCTTGCACTCCTTCCGAAGATGACCTTGCTGCTTGCATTTATAGCACCGTGGTCCTTCCTTCCTCTTCCTATCACGCCTAGGAGAAACACTCCTTTCTTCCTGATATGAAGTAGAGGGACCATCATCAGCAGCAACCTCCTTCACCTTCTTCCTGAACAACCCATCAAGGGAAGTCCAAACCTCCGCAGCTGACCGACATCCACTGATGTGGTCCAAGAGCTCCGATGAGATCACCTGCTTGAGAATAGACTCCGCTTTCGCATTTGCCTCCTTCCAAGCTCTTATCGCCTCAGCATTGCCAGCAGTATCCTCTTGTCTTCCTGCTCCGCATACAACCTCCCAAAGGTCCTCGCCAAGAAGAAAGCTCTTCATACAGGACTTCCACCGTTCACAGTTCGCCTCTGTAAGAAGATCAATACCAAGACAACTTGCATCCTCCACTGCCATGGTTCTACCACTGGTTTCCTCTTCAGAAGAGCAACTACTTCCATTGAGCACTGCTTGACCACTCCAACAACCTGGCTCTGATACCATGTTAAAATTCAACAAACCGCAGACGCCCCCTTGGATACCCTGCTGAAAACTCAACAAACCGAAGGAGAATACGCCCACTTATATGTTGAAAGTTTTCCCGGATCGTGGAGTTAACAGTGGTTATCTCAACAAAGCAGTAACAACCAGCAACACATGCAGCACAAGCTTCTTTATTGATCAAGAGCAAACTTCTTTACAAGGCGAGACATACATGGCGAGACATGCTTCACCAAAACCCAACACCGGGAGAGCAAAGACAGATACAAAGACAAGAACAAAAAACAAGCCGCGCGGACTCAAACAATTAAGCCGCCGACCTACTGCTGTGGAGTCCGCTCAGTCCGCCAGGTCGCCAGACCGCAACCCAAGCCGCGCGAACTCACCCTTACTCCAATGCTTAGCTCTTCACCGCCGGTCTGCACGCCGCCAGACCGCACAAGCTGCGCCACCGAATGGAACAGTCCGCCAGAAACCGGCGACTTCCTGAACCCCGAACCAAGTCGCCAAAGAGAAGACCGCCTGGCCGCTATCCGCGACCTGCTGTTTACCGCCTGTTGCTTAACCGCAGAGTCCGCACTGTCCCTGACCGCAATCAGAGCCAAGTCCTGGCTTTCCAGCGCTATCCGCACAACCTGCACAGCACAACCGGGTCAACTCTATCCGCGCGGACACAAAGTCCAGGCCGCAGCAACTTACGCGAGCTCAAACACTGTTCACTTACTTCGGTCTAGGTTCCTCCATTTGGTTCTGATGTGACATGAGTCCTATTTATAGGCACGACGATGAGTATGGTCACCGCCCTTCCCGATAGGATAACCGCCACAACCCGCAGCAAGAACATAGTGTGTCCGCCAGCCCGCGGACACACAATCCAGTCCGCCGCTCCTGTGCAGATAGCCAGTCCGCCCCAGCTTCTCCAAGGCCGGACTCCAATATCCAGTCCGCCTTGCCGCCAGAGACCAAGCCAGGACCACCACAGCCGGACTCCACAACAGCCGTATCCGCCATTCTGCGGACAAGGCATCAGCCCGCAAAACCCGAGCCCGCAACCGCGCCATCAAGGCACCTGCCGGACTCAGCGGATACCCAGCTATCGTCCGCATATCCCAAGTCCATTACCTCATTGCCAAGGCACCTCCGGACTTAGCGGACACGCCAATCCAGTCCGCTAACAGCAGACTCCAGTCCGCAACTCCTGAGTCCATTGCCTCATCACAAGGCATCTCCGGACTTAGCGGACTCCAGCTCCAGTCCGCACGCTCCTGCACGGGCAATCCTCCAGTCCGCATATCCCCAAGCTAGCAAACAAGGCAAAGCACTTCTACTACGCTTGGCGGACTGAGAAACCAGCCCGCGCTCCACTGCGCGATCTCCCCGGACTGAGCCATCCTGGACTTGGTTCAATTCCCACCAAGTCCAGTCCACTGGCCGCAAGGGCCAGTCCGCACTTACTGGCGGACACTGGATCTAGCCCGCCATACCGGGCGACCTCCAGTTCCTGTCCGCGCTGACCGGCGGTCTCCGCGGCTTCCACTTGCCGCTTCACTAGAGCAAGACCAAGGCAACTGCCAAACCGGTCTGCCGAGCTCCAGTTCTTCAGTCCGCTTCAAGCCGGACTCCGCGGATAACATTCCTATCCGCCCGGTTACTTCCTGGGAGTAAACCGCCTGCTGAGCATACACTGGCCTGTCAGACCGCCGCTGCTGTCCGCGCAGTCCGCGCGAACAGACCGCCCAGGCCGCCACAGAGCAAACCGCCTGCAACATCCCTGCCGACCTAGCAGTCCGCCAACCCAGTCCGCGTAGTCCGCGCGGATAGGTTTCCCAAGCCTTCCATTCACCCACTTTCACTTCACAGAATTCAACAGGGGAGAGGAGGTGGGGCTGTGGGATGTAGGTGAGAGGAGGTGGGGGGTGGGAAGAATCGCTAGAATTTAATTCTTGTGTTGTTTCTGGACTGGACAGGGGCTTGCATAGCTTGGAGTTGGTGAGGCTGTGTTGTGGAGATTGTTGGAGTGTGTGACCTAGGAGTAAACAAAAGAGTATTGTAACTGTTAATAATCCTACAAAAATATGAAGAATTATTGAGTTGAGTTTAATAATCCTCAACTCAAAACCAAGAATTTCAGTTTATGCTTGAGTAGAGTTGAAAATATTCGATTTCTGTTTAAATTTTTTAGATTAATAAGCAAACATTAAGAGCCGAACAAACTATTCAGTCTAATTTAAAAGACCCAACTCACCTCCTCCAGCAATTCCTCTTTTTCTTCTTGTTCATCAGCACTCAATGGTTGCCCGACTTCTAAAATAAAATACAAATTAAATTTTAATATATATTTTTAACTAGGAAACATGTATCCATGTAACAAACAATTAACATACCCTCAGGTTCATCACTATCAGCAATCATGTCTTTCAGCTGGTTCTTTTGATGTGTCTGTCAATTTATTAAAACAGAAGAAAGTCAGAAATGCAAAAGCGGATATCTTCAAAACAGAAGAATTTATGAGGTTTGAAATTATAAGGAGACCAAAACATGGAAATTGCTTAAGATTAGGGCAGGTTGGTAAGGTATCAGGGTGAATGCATTTGGTAATCATGTGAAGAGCCTCAAGTTGTGGGCTGATCAAAACATGAAAAATCAAGTCTTTTATAGCTATTAGATAGTTAATATATGATTTCTCATTAATATTTGTTACACCAAGTGATGTTAATTCTTCAGAAATACAGTTGAACACTTGTATTCATGTTACAACAGATCTACCATTTTCCATCTTAATCCTTCTGACAGTAATTTTATCCACAAATCCAACATGCAGCATATCTTTTTTTTATCAATTATTCAATTATCTGGAACTTCATCGCTGCCTCATTATAGAACTTAAAAAAAAGCAAGAAATCAGAAGGAAGAAATCTGAACTCACCTGCTGCAGTGCAGCCCTGCAATGTCTGATCGGAAAAAAAGAAAATGAAAGGAAGAAATCAGAAGCAATCAATCTCTGCTTCGATCGGATCTTTTAGCCATGAGTCGTCGCGCCTTCCTCCTCACCCTCTGCTTCTCGCGCCCGCTCTTTCCGGCAGAGAAACATGTTTCCAATCACCACCGGAACTCCTCGCCGGAGGAGGCCGAGGAGAAGGCATTCATTCCACTCTCCCTCCCCCCCACCCCGTCTCTCACTCACTGCCTTCCTCCTCACCGGTCTTGGAGAAACAAACTGGGACGATGAAATAAACCCTCCTCAGAGAGAGAGAGAGCCGTTATTATTAATTTCCAAAATAAACAACACTGCAGTGCCGGCTTAGTCCTCTTTCCATAAATAAACTCCTAAGCAAGCAACGCCCTACTTTTATAAATTTCAAACATAATTACAACATCCATAAATTAATCCGTAGTAAATTTCTATAAATTAACATCCTTATAATATTTATTATTATTCCCTTATATTTATTTATTTTATAAATTTTTTTGTCAAATAAATTTTATTATCATTTATATTCCATCTTCGGGGTGCGAACGCTGGAGTGCGCACGCACCCAAAGGCGGGCGCGATAAAGCCCGCGGGCGCGACCGGAGGTGCGCGCGGCTTGTGTCCGCATGCGCACCTTGTCGCGCGCGCGCGGCCTCGGGCGCGCGCGCGCGCCTTGTCGCGCGTGCGCGGCCTCGGGCGCGCGCGCGCACCTTGTTGCGCACGTGTGTGTGGACTTGGGTGCGCCCTCGCGCGAGCTTGGGTGTGCGCGCACGCATCGGGTTGCGTGTGTGTGCGTTCCTGGCTGTGTGCGCACGTGACTATTTTGTGTGCGCATTGGATGGTGCGTGCGGCCATGCACGTCTATGTGCGTGCATATTCTTTTGACGTGTGAGACTTTTGCGCACGTGTTCGCGACCGCGCGAAATCTTCATGATTGAGTAGGCTTTGCCTTTATCACCAAATTTCAACTTTTGTTTTTCTTTTATTTCAGGCCTCAAAGCGTTCTGCGAGACCGATGCATCTGCTTTCATCACTCGTCGATGATCAAATTGCGATCTGGAGAAAGAGATACGATTTACCTACCGATCTTGAAGTGAGGATACCGCGTACCGAGGAGGGGGTTCAAATCCTCCTGAAGGCTAGTTGACGATTTGCGAGATCACTCTGAGATCAGGTTACCGCGTACCGGAAATTGTTTAACATTTTCTACTGTAATTTTGGCTAAGGGCTCCGCTTCAACCCATTTGGTGAAGTAATCAATGGTCATTATGATAAATTTCCTTTGTCCTGAAGCTTGGTGAAGGGGACTGAGAAGGTCGATTACCCATTATGTGAATGACCATGATCCTTGCAGTGCTGTTAGAGTGACTGAAGGCTGTTAGGAAATGTTCGAGTGCATTTGGCAACTCTTGCATTTTTGAACGAATTTGGTCGCATCTTTCTTCATGGTAGGACAATAGAAGCCTTTGTGTAAAATCATCTGAGCTAATGCATTGTCGCCCAAATTCCCTCCACAAACCCCTCTGTGGACTTCTCGCAACGTGTATTCTGCATCTGATTCTTATAAACACTTCAAGTGGGGCATGGAGAAGGGCTGCTTGTATAACTCTCTGTTGATGATGGTAAAGGTTGTTGCTCTCATCCTCAAACTTCGTGCTTCCACTGTGTTTTCTGGCAGCTGTTGATGTTCCAGGTAGGCTTGTAGTGGGTTGATCCATGATGACTCTGGTTCCTTAATTTATGTGATTTCCCAAGGCCCTTGGATATTGGGATTACAATCTCTTTCACTTGGCACCTCCTTGATTGATATTAGGAGGGAGACGTGGCCATTTTGGAGAGTGCGTCAACCCTAAAACTATGTTCTCTGGGAATATAAACAATCTGGTATTGCGCCACCTTGGTCATAAGAGAGTTCACAAGTGCGAGGTACTGAGCTAGATGGTCATTTTTTCCTCGTAATCGCCCTCGATTTGTGAGACTACGAGCTGGGAGTCTGAATAAATTGTCAGGTTTTTTACTTGGCAATCGATGACGAGTCTGAGTCCTGCTATTAGAACTTCATATTTGGCAACATTGTGGGTAGCTGGAAACTTCAACCTAAGTCTATACTCTAGAGTGGTAGCTTCTAGGCTTATCAAAAGCAGCCCCGCCCCTGCTCCCTCGATGCCTGACATGTCATCAACATAAAGAGCTCATCGAGGGACAAGGGTGCTTTATGTTGAGGCAGGCTCCTAAGGAAGGGTGCTTTCCACGATGAAGTTTGTCAATACCTAGGACTTGATATTTGGTCGGGCAGGAAATAAAGATTGAATTCTCCTAGTTCGACCGCCCACTTCACCAATCTACTGAATGTTTCTGGTTTCTAGAGGATGCCGCGAAGTGGGAGTTCTGTTAACACTTTCACCGTGTGAGCTTGGAAGTAGGGTCAAAGTTTTCGTACTGAGAAGACAAGGGCTAAGACTGTTTTTTTTGCCGTCGGATATCGAGTCTCCGTATCCGAGAGTACTTTGCTGAGATAGTAGTCTGAGCGTTGAATTTGCCCATCATCTTTAACCAGTACCGAACTAAATGCAAATGGTTAAATGGCCAAGTATACGTAGAGTGTTTCTCTAGGGATCAGTTTTGAGAGGAGCGGAGGCGGGGCCAGATATTGCTTCAGGGATTCGAAAGTGGCTTGGAATTCGTCCGTCCGTTGGAACCCTATGCTCCGCACTCCTCTAAGGATTTTGAATAATGGAAGATACTTGTCTCCGGTCCGTGCCAACAAGCATGATAGTCCGTTGTTCCTTCCATTCAGTCGTTATACTTCTTTCTGGGAATGAGGTAGCCCGTAGGTGACTCCGACGTTCTTAAGACCGAAAGGCATTACTTTGTAACAATAGATCTCCTTATCAGCCCTGAATGCAGTGCACTCTTCATCTTTAGGATTCATCTTCATCTGATTGTAGCCAAAATACACATCCATAAAACTGAGAAGTTGGTGTCTGACGGTTAAATCAAGGAGCCGGTCAATTCTCGGGGGGGAGGGAGGGAGCTGTCTTTTGGGCGGGCTTGGTTGAAATTGGTGTAATCTACACACCTCCTCCATTTCCCGGAGGACTTCTTGGTCATGACCACGTTAGCCAGCCAATTGGGGTATTCCAGCTCCCAAATGAACTGTGCATCAAGAAGCTTTCCTACTTCTTCTTCAATTGCTTACAGTTGCTCAGGAACAAATTTATCTTATTTTGAATGACTGGTATACACGCAGGGTTGATGTTTAAAGAATGCTGAATGACTTGTGGATCCACACCTGGCATATCCTCGGGGATCCAAGCGAAAACGTCTTTGTTTGCCCGGAGATACGCCTTGGTGTCGACGATTTTTCGCTCGACGATGTCTCGAGAGGAGACACACAGCCCAGGACACGGGCGTGTCCAAGGCCGTGTCGTGTGCTCGACGACTTTTACTCGACGATCGTCGAGTGTCGAGACGTGAGTATCGAGTGTCGAGTGTTGAGTGTCGAGAGGTTGAACACGGCCTGTGACATGGGCGTGTCACAGGGCGTGTCAAATCGGGTCGACGAACTCAGCCCGACGAAGCATTTCAACAGGGAGTGTCTTTGTGCCGTGTCTGGGCACACGGCCTGGGACACGGGCGTGTCACAGGCCGTGTGAAGTCTCGGGATGTTTTGGGATTTTTTTTCGCCCTGGCACACGGCCACAGACACGGGCGTGTCTGAAGGCGTGTTGGTGACACGGCCCATGACACGGGCGTGTCCCATGGGCGTGCCACTGGTTTGGATAGGTCGGTTGACCACCGCTTGAGGCACACGGCCTGGGACACGGCCGTGTCACAGGCCGTGTCAGGTCAAATTTAGCGTTTCTAACAGTTTTGTGGCCGTCCATTCCTTCAGCTGAGATCCAAGGGTTGAAGCTTCTTTCCTCTTTTCCTAAAGGCCGAAATCTGAGAAGTTATTCTCATTTTACTTGGCCTTGATCTTTCTTCAAGTTAAGAGAGAGAAAGAGAGAGGAAGAAGGAGGAAGAAGGGGAAGGGCTATTGGTGGTGGTGCTGTAGGTTACCGACGAGAGTTCCGAAGCCGGCGTTGCGGAGGAAACGCTCTTGTGAGTCTTTCAAGCAAGCTTTGAGGTCATGGCACCGAAGCGGTCGTCAAGGGTAACGACTTTTCTTCCTAGCCATGTGAAGGCTTCCTATTTGGCATATTTTGTGATTCCCCCACCAAGAGGTGGCTGATTGTGGGAGTCCTTGGGTGGATTCTTGAAATCCCCTTTTGTTGGCATATAGATCCGGAAATGGAGTACGGAATAGGCATGCTGTGTGAAGCCCATCTGGACAGGTTGGTCTGGATTGGTGATGTTGCACACGAACCGGAGAAGACTCCATGATAACGTGTAGTTTAAGGAGTCTACGGGTTATGCCTGCGAAAAGGAGTAGCAGGAAGTACTGGGGTGGTAGCCCAGGAAAAATAGCCATGTGATGTTTTTGGGTCCAACCTGTGAATGAGGCACAGGAAGTACTGGTGTGACCAGGAAAGGCCCTTTGTGATGCTTGATGTCGTAGGGTGTCCACCTGTAAAGCGAGTAACAGGAAGTACTGACATGCTAGCCAGGAAAGACCCCTGACATTTGTGCTTGTGCGGTGTCCACCTGTGGAGAGAGTCACAGGAAGTACTGGGAGGCCCAGGAAAGACCCGTTGTTGTGCTAAAGAAATGGGTATAGAAAAATACCCAGGCTTGAATGCCAAGAACAGGATTGGTGAGACTGACCCGCGCCTTTGATATAGCCATGAGTACGCTGTACTCGGAGTATGCAAGGCGATTTGAGCAACGGGGGGTGGAGGATCCGACCTGCGCTATGTCCGTCTGACGTGAGACCAAAAGGTGCGGTCTGTTGGAGCGCATAGCAAGAGTCTTCGGCCTGCGCGCCATGACACAATGGGGGGCTACGGGCCATCCCGGTGTAGGAAGACTAACTCCGGCTGCACGCCATGGAGTAAATGCTCAAGAGATTTACCGTTGGGTTGTGACCCTAATACGGTGGTGGGCAAGAGCTTTGTCAGAACACCAAGAATGTGCCCTGAGTGCACGAACCGTTGGGCCGGGTGGCGAACGGTTGTGATGGCTTGTGTGCGTGAAAGCACATTTTGATGCTATGTTGCCATACTTGTGATATAATATGCTTGCAGGGAAGAATACCGCTGCCCCGAGAGTAGGGGTAGGGTCGTTATAATTTGGTCAGCTGAAAGCTGACCGTTGCTTTTGTTTGTCACCGTTGGGTGGATTGTCCTGTACTGTACAGGTGCTGGAGAGCCGAGCGGGACGCATAGAGGTTGATGTACCTGCTGTTGTTGCTGCTACTGTTGTGAGCCCTTGAATGCTCTATTTTATGTTGTGTGTTTTCTTTTCGTGTGGCCGGCCTGCGCACCAATTGTTTTAGGCCACTGTTTGAAAGTCATGTAAGGCCATAAGGCCAACTCTTTGTACTTGTTGTAAGACATTCCTATCCTGTATAAAATGTGGAGTTTTATGTTGGACATTCATGAGGAGTTCCAGTTGTAGTCTAGGCTTCCTCAGACAAATAATTAACAGGGCTGGTACGAATATTGAAAAAATAATGAGAAAGAAATAAAGACAGAAGCGAAAGCTCACCTCTTTCCCTTTGGGAGATGCGGGAGGAGGGGTGGGACAGGTCTCCAGAACTGCGTGAGAGGGCCCCTCGAGAGGGGAGGCGGGGCCACCAGATTTTACCCTCTTCAGGCGAGACAGAGAGGGTGGTACAGAAGGTAGAGGACGAACTAGGGATGAAGTAAAAGCAGCCACAGCAGCCTTGTTCTGCTTACGCACCATAGCGAGGCGCTCGCGAAAACTCTGGCTATGAGACATGATGAACAGTTCACCGCAAGGAAGGAGGAAATGTGTGAAGGGGCAGACTCTTTTCGGGATAGGAATCTCATATTTATAGGTTTAGGTGGGGGGCCTCATAAAAGATTCTCTCATAAATGCGTCCATAAATACGTTTTAATGACGAGCCTCGGTTGGATGTTCTTTTCGAGCTTAGAATAATCTTGAAAAGAGCGGAGATTGTGTACAACCTCGGGCTCGCGAGAGGTCCTCAAGACGTGAATAGTTGAAGCATGCAAGAGGAATTGACGGGCGAGTGGGACCATGGGGTCCACTCGCAGGGGCGAGACGACTGGTCTCCGCAAATGAGCGAGACGCCCCTACTGGGGGCGCGAGAAGGCCTATAAACCGCGAGAAGACCTCATAGCAAAAGATATCGGCGAGACGAGCAGGAGGAATCGTCTCGCCGCCAGGTGCTCTCCCGCTCGCCATACAAAAAGGAGGTTGTTTTCACATTTCTATACCCAAGGGGATTTTACACTTCTACCCAAGATAATTTTACCCTTTTGCCCTTGATGGTCTGCGTATAGCTCATCATAACAGCGGAGTTTGGTTGTTGGCAGACCCAACCAGGGGTACTCTGGTAATTTCAGATCAGCTTCAGTATGGTTATTTGCAGATCCGAGTCAAAAACTATAAATAGGCCCACAGGGGTTCTTCAGAAGCACACAGATTTTTGGTCCGGGATCTGAGAGGATTTGTCTGTGCTTTCTGAGGAGCTTCAAGCCCAGCTTTTGGCTTTAGAGGGGAAGCTCTCAGAGATCTTCCGGGTAAGCGGTGGGACCTCCCTGCTGAGGCTTTGGGTCAGTTTCTAGTCCTTCACGACCGGCCGGAGGTCGGAGCTTGGGACGAGTAGGTGTTGGCTACGCCCCTATTTTTCGAACTTTTGTCGAAGTCAGATTTTGGCTTCAACATTCTTCTTTCCCATTCTTCAAAAAAACAACAATTTCTTAATGAGTAGTGTTGCGGGTCACTATGTTTTTCCCGGTCCGGAGAATCGGATCATCTTAGCTCGGAATTGGACCAGACACACAAACAGTAAAAAAATAGCAGTAAATGACAAAGGACTTTTTTTTTTACGTGGAAAACCCAGAAAGGATGAAAAACCACATGGTTGGATATATGCCGAGCCAAAATTCACTCTTTTGTTAGAGTTTACAAGAGTTTGACACAATCTCTCTGAGGGTGACAGACCACCTCTCTGTTATAGCGTAAAATACAAAAATAATGAAAAACAACTAAGTCTTTGGAGTCTCGATGGAAGCGCTCCGGCCTAGAAATTTGGCTAAGTTCTCGCAACCTCGATGAAAGCGTTCAAGCTTAGAAATTTGTCTAAGTGCACAGAACCTTGATGGAAGCGTCTCATCTGAGAAAAATCTATAAGTCCACAGGATCTTGATGAAAGAGCTCGTGTGGGCAAGAGTGGCGCGCCTTGAAGCCTGATGTAAAAGCCATAATCCCGATCGGTGCAAACCAAGCCCGCCCGCCGTCCCTGTTCTCGCGATTTCGCTGGTATCTCGTTCGCCTCCTCCGGTGCGAAAGACGACGCCGGTCTTCATCCGTCGGCAGCGCGAGACCGAAGGAAGAGTACTTCGGCGAAGGAAGAGTACGCCGATCTTCATTTGTTAGGTATTTCTTCACCCCCCACACCGCCTCTCCCGCGCCTTCCCCGCTTCGCCTGGAGCCCGATCCATGTCGCGCCCTTCCCAAACCTCCTCATTTTTTGGATTCACAAACCTCTTCTTCATTCTCAATGTCAACAGGTTTCTTGAAGGCGCCATTTAGGCCCGCGCGCTGCTTCACCGCCACTTCCTTCCTTGCTCTCCTCCATTCAGTCATCCTACCGCAGGTAAGAGTTTCTATTCCGTAGAACTTGGCTTGTTGACATGCGTTGATAATGTATGAACTATCATCCCAGGTCATAGCCTTCTGCGATCTCCCTCTCCATCTCTGCCCTGCTTACCATCACTGCAATCGCACCACTACACTCTTCCTTTCTCACCGTCATTTCAGATTTCCATTGCAGATTTCAATTGAGTGCCTACTCGAGTCAGAGGCGGAGCCGGGATGGAAACTAATTAGGTTTAAGAGGCTTGGAGGGCTTTCATGCTTCATCAACGTAGAGAATACAGACAACCATTCTTCATAGGTATGTTCGATGTTAAACTTTTCGTATGCTTGTTTAGTTTTACCTGTTACATCTTGGTCATGTTCTTTGATTGATTTATCTCAGAAAATTCAAAGTTTAGCTCCATAATTTTTTGCATCAAAATAGATTTTCAAGCACTTGATATCTTTAGACGTGGAGGACTCCAAAGATTTGAAATCAGGGTACACCATTACTTTTGTGAGTTTTCAATTTAACCTTGCGCCCCTGCTCTAAGATAACTGATTTTTCCCTTCCTTCACTCTTATAATTAACCTTTTTAACCAATGATTTGTAGAACTTCAGCACTAATCCTTATTTTGAGGGAACAAAACTTTCAAAATTCTACACTTTCTTTTATTTAGTTACACACGATTTTCTTTTTCTTATAAGAAGCTTGCATGTTCATGCCAGCTATTGGCTACTGGTACACTTTTTTTTTGCATTGGAGTTCTTAAATTGGAAAATATTAACTCCTGCTGTTCACTCCAGTTTTGGTACTGGTTTAGGGTGGACAAGCTTTCCAAAGAGGCACAACACCGCTTTCAAATTGGATCGAATCTTGCATTTGTTTGAGGTAATCAGTCTCAATGTGAATCTGTAAATGTTTAAATGAGTTAGAATTCAAGTTAGTTTGCTTCATCCTATTTTTGATTGTGTTGTTATATTAGGTGCAAAAAATCCGAGTTTGGTCAATTTGTTATAGTTTGTTGAAATGAGTTTGGAAAATATTAAATTGTTGACATGCGTTGATATCATCGCAAACCACACAAGTTGATGTTGGAGCACACTTTGTCACAAAACTGTGTTTTGAATCAAAGGAGGAGTTAATATCGTGGGCCCAAAAGGTTGCAAAGGGATTGGGATTTGTTGTAACTATTCAAAGTGCCGATAAACTTACAAGCCGGCCTAAACCGAGGGTTCTATTGGGTTGTGATAGAGCTGGTTTTTATCGTGAGAAACAGCGAGGCAAAGGATGGGTAAGAAAAAATATGCGAAGAAGTAGCACAAAGAGGTGTGGTTGTCCGTTTTCACTAAAAGGTCAAAACAATGCACACATAAATGAGTGGACTCTTGAAGTGAAGTGTGGAGTGCACAACCATGAAATGGTTCATCTAGAAGCTCATTCATATGCCGGTAAGCTAAATGAAAATGAGGAAAATATTGTAGAGGAAATGTTTGTGGCCGGGGTAAAACCTAGAAATTTCTATCGACTTTGAAAAAGAGAGATCCTTCGAACACAACTGTAATGAGAACTATTTACAATAAAAGAGCGAAGATGCAAAGGGCAGAATTGGATGGGGGGACTCAAATACAATTTCTATACAAATGTATCACTAATGGTGGTTATGTTAGCTTCAACAAAGTAAATGTTGGCACTAATCAGTTGGAAAGTTTATTTTTCGCTCATCCAGTATCAATTCAGTTATGTAAAATGTTTTCGTCTGTGTTTTTATTGGATTGCACATACAAGACAAACAGGTACAAACTACCACTGCTATGCATAGTTGGTGTTACTTCAACCAATCGTTCTTTTTATGCGGCCTTTGCGTTCATGTCAAACGAACTAGAAACAAGTTATACATGGGCTCTTGAATGTTTTAGAACTATTTTAGACCAAAAGAAATTACCATGTGTCTTGGTAACTGATAGAGAGATAGCATTAATGAATGCAATTGCAGTTGTCTTTCCGGGCGCCAAAAATATTTTTGTAAATTTCATATAAGTAGGAATATTTTGGCGCATTGCAAAAAGGAATTCAAGAAGGGTAAAGAATGTGAAAACTTCACAATAAATGACAACAATTAGTAGATTCTCCAAGAGAATCTGATTTCTATCAAACCTTTCTTGAAATGAAAACCGAGTATGAGATTGCATATCCACAAGTTTATTCATATGTTGTCGCTACCTGGATAACTCCGTATAAAGAATATTTTGTTGCTGCTTGGGTCGACATGCATTTACATTTGGGTAACTCTACAACTAATCGGGTTGAAGGTAGTCATAGCCAGCTTAAGAATTTTTGGAGGTGTCAATTGGAAATCTTGCTACTGTTTGGCAAACTTTTGATCAGATGATTAACTTACAACACACAGAAATTAAGCGGTCTTTTGGACAAAGCACTATTCAGACGAACAGGGTGTTTACTTCATCTTTGTATTCTGATCTAGTTGGGTATATTTCTATCACAGCTTTGGAGTACATCAAAAAGGAAGAATTCAGGGCAAGGACCGGTCATGGTTCATTTGAGCAGTGCACACATACAGTAAAATATACTTTGGGACTTCTTGTGCACACGATTTGTTGTCGTACATAAGACATAATAACACTTTTCCATTATGGATGATACATGAACACTGGAAGCAACTTACTTTGCATGAAACTGAAGAAGAACAGGATATTAAAAAAGAAAATGAAGCAGACAGTAAAATCAATGTGGAAATTGAAGGTATACTAAGGAGATATAATAACACCTCTGATCTTCAAAAACAAGAGATAAAAAGAAAACTTCGCGAGCTTATGGATCCTAGTTCTACTCAAACATTAGAGCCTTCTTTGCCAACCAGAACAAAGGGTCGACCTAAAGGAAGCTATAAGAAGTTTACAAGTGATTTTAAATCGACAAAACGTGATCCATCGCTATTTGAACATGTTTTGAAGAGTGGGCAGTTATCTTAGAAAATGAGATCGTGCGTCCCACCAAAAAAGAAGCAGTTTTGGAAAAAAGGTTCATAAAAGTAGTCCGGAAAGAATGCCAGCATACATAAGGGACTATATTTCTGATGTCGTGGATGTTTTAGGAGATGGACATTGTGGCTATCGGGTAATCAGCAACGGAATGGAAATGGGGGATGATTGGTTACAAGTGCGCAATGATCTATCAAGGGAGCTACAACAAAAAGATATCTTATATGATGCTATTTTTTGAATGACGAGAAAATTGCATTGCAAAATTCCTTACTGTACATTGCTCCCCGCTCCATTTGATAAGTTTATGACGCAATGATGGCCTGATATGGGATTGATTATTGCTTCTTGTTATAATATTGCAGTAGTCCACTTTCAGCATGTTTCCTTCTTTCTTGCCATTGCATTACCACTCCGGTGTTCGAAAAACACTATTCATTGGGATTCAGT
>CM077153.1:280679913-280850285 GCA_039583875.1 Platanthera guangdongensis | reverse complement strand
GGAATTTAGGGAAAGATGAACAGTGATTTAGCATTTAATTTAAGAAAATTGGGATTTTGATTCCAATGCGGGAATCGTGATCACTTGAGCGTTAGAAACTTCGTGGATCCACCGCAAGTGATAGAGATTTCGTGGAGCCTCTTGTGTGTGAGAGAGTGAAATTAGGTTGTTAGTTTGTGGTCTCCTTGCTTTGTTGAGTGATTCCGTGGAACCACCTCGTGTGAGTGGGCGCTTAATTTCTCGATGCCCGTATGCGATAGCGGCCGACCTCGGAGCGGAGTTCGAAGGTGACGAGGAACTCCTCGCGTGATCGCCATCGACTTCCGATACGGAAAGACAGCTCTTTCCATGGGTAATTTGCTTCTATCCCCTCTTTGCGTATGTCTACATTTTCTCTTAGGAGTTTTAGACTCATTGCTGGGTTTTCGCTGAATTTTGTCAGCGAACGCTACGTCGAGAACTCCAAACGGAAACGTATTTGGAGTTCACGATTTTCATTTTGCTGCGACAAAGGGAACGGAACAAAGTTGCGAGTTTCCTTCCCCGGATTTAAATTGAACCATTATTTAAGAAAATTCATTTTTGAAATAAAGAAGTAAATTCATACTTTCAAAAAAATTCCAAGTTATGTAATTTTTTAAGTGTTGCGCCCGCTCTAAAATTGGAAAATTAGTTATTTCATCGCCATGCATTTAGGGTTTTCTAGAAATAGCCGACAGGTGCGTAAACCCTACGCGCCGTCCTGCATCAATAGGTCATGTCTTTCCTTATAGTTTCATTCCAAGTCTTTATTGGCCTACCCCTCCCTCGCTTAACTTGCCTAGTGACTAGACTCTCACAATGCTTAATCAGTGTCTCTAATAGTCTCCTTTGTACGTGTTCATACCATCTTAGTTGAGCTTCTCGTATCTTCTCTACAATTGGTGCTACTCCTGTCTTATCCCTGATACTCCTGTCTTGGGATGAAGAAGATTAGAAGAAGAAAATTAAGGAAGAAGAAGATTAGGCAAGAATGAGAAGATTATGAAAATAAGGAGAAGATTGGGAGGGAGAAGAAGAAAAAAAAATAAGAGGAAGAAGACAGAGATAAAGGAGATTAAGTGAGAGAAAAAGAAGATGATTGGGGGCAAGAAGAAGAAGAAGAAGAAGAAAATTAGAGGGGAAGAAAAAGGAAAATAAAATTAGGGGGAAGAAGAAAAAGAAGAAGATTAGGGAGAAGAAAAAAGATTAATGGGAAGAAGAAAAATATTATGATAGAAGAAGAATAAGAGAAAGATTAAGGGGAAAGAATAAAAAATACGGGGAGAAGAAGAAGAAGATTATAGGGGAGGAGGTGAAAAAGATTATAAGGGGAAAGAAGAAGAAGATTAGGAGGGAAAAAAGAAGAAGAAAAAAAGAAGATTATGAGTAAGAAGAAGATTACAGGGGCGAAAAAAGAAAATTATGAGAAAGAAAAAGAATATTAGGGAGACAAAGAAGAAGATTAAAGGGGAGAAGAAGAATATTAAGAGGGAGGAAGAAGAAAATTAGGAAGAATAAGAAGATTAGGGGGAAAACGAAGAAGATTGGGGCGAGAGAAGAAGTAGATTAGGGGAAGAAAAAAGATTATCGGGAAGAAGAAGATTAGGGGGAAGAAGTTGAAAAAGTTTAGGGAAAAAGTAGGAGAAGATTAGGGGGAAGAAAAGAAGAAGATTATAAGGAAGAAGAAGAAAAAGATTAGAATGGAAAAAGAAGAAAAAGAAGATAATGTGGGAAGAAGAAGAAGATTGGGGAGAGGAAGAAGGGGATTAGGTGGAAAGTGAAAAAGAAGAAAATTGAGGGAGGAGAAGAAGAATATTAAGGGGAAGGAAGAAGATTAAGAATAAGAAGATACATACGAAAGAAGAATAATGATTGTGGGTGATAAAGAAGACTATGAGAAGAAGAAGATTGAGGAGAAATAAAGAGAAGAAGAGATTAGGGAGAAATAAGAAGAATAAAAATATTAGGGAGAGAAGAAGAAGATCGGGGTAGAAGAAGATTAGGAGGGAAGAATGAAACTAGGGAAAAAGAAGATTATGTGAAGAATAAGATTAGAGATATGAAGAACACTAGGGGAAAAAAATTACTAGGGAAAATAAAGATTAGGTGGAGAACAAGAGGAAGAAGATTAGGAGGAAGAGGAAGATTAGTGGGGAACAAAATGAATATTAGAGCGAGAGAAAAAAATAAGAGGATTGGGGGGAGAAGAAGAACATTATGTGGAGAAGAAGAAGATTATGGGGATAAGTAGAGGAAGCTTGAGATTAGGGGAAAAGAAATAGAAGATTGGGGAAAAAGAAGAAGAAGATTAGGGTAGAAGAAAAATTAGGGGAGAAGAAGAAGATTAGAGAAGAAAAAGAAGAAGAATAAATGGAAAGAAAGGTAGATGAAAAATAAAGGGGAGAAGATGATGAAGACGAAGAGAATGATTATGCGAAGAAGAAAAGCCAGGATTATAGGGGAAGAAGAAGAGAATTATGAGGAAGAAGAAGATTAGATGTAGAAAGCAGAAAAAGATTATGAGAGAAGAAGAAGAAGATTGAGGAATAAGAAGACAATGGAAGAAGAAGATAAGGGAAGAATAAGATTAGAGAAGAATAAGATTAGGAAAGAAGTAGATTATGGGGAAAGATTAGGGAAGAAAAAGATTATGGGGGACAAAGATTAGGGAAAAAGAAGAATGTAAGAAAGAAGAATATGGAGGAAGAATATTAGGAAAGAAAAAGATTAAGAAGGAAGAAGATTATGGAAGAATAAAAAGATTTGAAGAGAAGAAGAAGATTGGGAGAGAAGAAGAAAATATAGGCCAAAAGACAAAAAAATTAGGGGGAAGATTATTAAAAGAAAAAGAAGTGATTGTGGGGAAGAAGGAAAAAGAAGAAAATTATGGGGAGAAAGATTAAGAAGATTATGAGGAAGAAGAAGGGTGCGAAGAGATTATGAGGAAGAATAACAAGATTAAGAGCGAAGAAAAGATTGAGAGGGAGGACAAAGAAGAATTGGGGAAAGAAGAAGAAAATTAAGGGGGAAGAAAAGGAGAAGATTATGGAGGAACATAAGAAGAAAAAGATTATGAGAGAAAAAAAGATTACGAGGGAAGAAGATTAGGAGAAAGAAGAATAAGAAGATTAGTGGGTTAGCATAAAATGAAGATTGTTGTGGAAGAAGAAGAAAATTAGTGTGAAAGAAGAATAATAAAAAAGATTAGGAGAACAGAGAAGAAGAAGAGGAGATTAGGTTGAAAGAAGAAGAAGAAGATTGGGGAAGAAGAAGATGATGAAAAAGATTGGAGGAAAAAGAAGAAAATTACGGGGAGAAGAAGATAAGTGGAGAAGAAATAGTAGATTACGAAAGAAAAAAAAATTATGATAAAAGGGAAAAGAGTAGGGATGAAGAAAAAGATCGAGAAAGAGTTTAAAAGAAGAAGATTATGAAAGAAGAAGATTATAAGGAGGAGAAGATTATGGGACAAGAAGATAGAGTGAAAAAGAAGAATACGGAGGACAAAGAATATTAGGAAAGAAGAAAATTTTGAGAAAGAAGTGGAAGAAGAAGATTGGGGAGGAGAATATTAAAGGGGGGAAGAAGAAGAGATTAAGGAAAGAAAAAGAAGAAATTTAGGGGGTAGAAGAAGCATATTAGGGGGAAGAAGATGAAGATAAGGGTAGGAAAGATTAGTGGGGAAGAAAAAAAGTGGATTCAAGGGGAAGAAGAAGATTATGAGGAACAATGAGATTATAGGAAGAAGAAGAAGATTTAGAGAATAAAAAGATTAGGAAGAAAAAAGAAGATTATGATAAAAGAAAAAAAGATTAGCATATGGGGAAGAAGTGGAAGAATATTAGGAAAAGGAAAGAACAAAATTAAGAGGGAGGAAAGAGGAAGATTAGGTGTAAAAAAAGATTAGGGGAAGAAAAGAAAGAAGATTAAGGCGAGAGAAAGGAGGAAAGAGAAAAGAAAAGAGTAGTAGGGAAAAGGTAAGAAGAAAAAATTAGGGGAAGAAGAACAAATAATGGGAAAGAAAGAGAATAGAAAATTATGGGGAAAGAAGAAGATAGGGAAAAGATAGGGAAGAAGAAGATTGTGAGGAAGAATAAGATTAAGGAAACAAGATTAGCAGAAGAAGTAGATCAAGGGGAATAAAAAGATATGGGAAAAAAGAAGATTATGGAGGGAGCAAGAAGAAAAAGACTAGGGAAAAAGAAGATTAGGAGAGAAAAACGGAGTAAGAGGGAAGAGAATATTAGAGAGAAGAAAAAGATTAAGGCGGGGGAGAATAAGATTATTGGGAACAAGAAGAATATTAGAGGAGGAGAAAAAGAATAAGGGAGAAGATGATTAGGGGATGAAAAAGAAGAAAGTTTGGGTGGGAAGAAGATGATTAAGCATGAGATAAAAGAGATGAAGAATAAGAATTAGATGAAGAAAAGTGGATTAGGGAAGAAGAAGATTAAAATTAAAGAAGAAGAGAAAATTAGAAGAGAAGAGAAATAAGAAAAGGAGGATTAAGGAAGAAGAGATTGGGGAAGAAAAGAAGATTAGGGGGAGAGAAAAAGAAGATTGGGGGGAGAAGAAGAAAAAAACAAATTAATGGGAAGAAGACAAAAATAAAGAAGATTAGGGAGGAAGAAATCAGAGTAAGATGGGAGGAAGAATAAGAATAAAAATAGGGGAAAGAAGAAAAAGAAGAAGCTTAGGGAGAAGGAAAAAAATATTAGGCATGGAAGAAAAAAGATTAGGGGAGAAAAGAAGAAGACCAGGGGAAAGAAGAAGAATGATTATGGGGGGAAAGAAGATGAGAAAGATTAGGGGGGAAAGAATAAGAAAATTAGGGTGGAGAAGAAGGAATATAGGGGAAAAGAGAAGAGGAAGAAGATTATAGGAAGAGAAGAGGAAGAAGACTATAGGGGAGAAGAAAGAAAGATTAGGGGAAAAGAAAAAGATTATCAGAAAATGGAGGGGAAGAAGAAGATTAGAGGGGCAAAGAAAAAGAAGAAGATTATGAGGAATGAAAAAGAAAATTAGGGAGGTAAAGAAAAATATTAGGGGAAAAGAAGAAGATTAGGGGAGAAGAAAATATTAAGAGGGGTGGAAGAAGAAGATTAGGATGAATAAGAAGACTAGAGAAAATGAAGAAGATTGGGGCGAGAGAAGTAGTTTTGGGGGAAGAAGAAGAAATTACAGGGAAGGAGAAGATTATTGAGAAGAAGATGAAGAAGATTAGGGGAAAAGTAGAATAAGATTTAGGGAAAGAAAAGAAGAAGATTATGAGAAAGAAGAAGAAAAAGATTAGAAAGAAGAAGAAGAAGATTATGTGGGAAGAAAAGAAGATTGAAGGGAAGAAGAAGAAGATTGGGGAAGGTGAAAAAGGATATAAATTAAGGGAGGAGAAGAAGAATATTACAAAAGAAGAAAGGAATACTATGGAAGAAGAGAAAAAAGATTACAAAAGAAGAGAAAAATAGAGTAGATGAAAATTGGGGAAGAAAAAGATTAGAGGATAAGAAGATTATGGGGGAGACGAATAGGAAGGAAAAAGAATAGGAAAGAGGAATATTAGGAAAGAAGAATATTAGAAAGAAAAATAATATGGGGAAGAAGTAGAAGAAAAGATTAGGGGGAAGAAAAAGAAGATTAGGAGGAAGAAGAAGAAGAAATTTAGGGGGTAGAATAAAAAGAAATTCAGGGAAAAAGAAAAGAAAATGATTAGAAAGGAACAAGAAGAAGGAGATTATCTGGGAAGAAGAAGATTAGAAAAAGTAGAAGAAGAAGATTAGGGCGAAGGTGAAGAAGAAAAAGACTAGGAGAAGAAGAAGGATTAGGGAGAAAGAAGATTACAGGAGAAAAGAAGATTGGGGAAGGAGATTAAAGAAAAAAAGATTGAGGATGAAGAAAAGTTGCAAAGAAGAAGAAGAATAGTAAAGAAGAGGGAGATTGGGAAAGAATAAGATTAGGAGGAGAAGATTCGAGGACAAGAAGATTAGGGTGGAGAAGAATAGGAAGGAAGAATAATAGTGAAGAAGAATATTAGGAAAGAAAAAGATTTGGAAGAAGTGAAAGAAGAAAATTAGGGACAAGAAAGAAAATTAAGGGGAAGAAGAAGAAGAAGAAATTTAAGAAGAAGAAGAAGATTAGGGGAAGAAGAAGAAGATAGGGGAAGAAGAAGAAGAAAAAGGAGAAGAAGATTAGGGGAAGAAGTAGATTGGTGGGGAAGAAGAAAACTAGGGAGAAGAAGAAAAAGAAAACTAGGGGTAGAGAAAGAAAATAGGTAGAAGAAAAAGATTAGGGAGAAAGAATAAGAGTAGGGGAAAAGGAATATTAGAGGGAGAAGAAGAATAGGCGGAATAACAAGATTAAGAGAGGAAAGAATACGATTATGGTGAAAATGAAGACTAGGAGGAAGAAGAAGATTAGGGAGAATAAGAAGATTAGATGGGAGAATAAAAAGAAGGAGAAAAATTAGGGCTCTGTTTGGGACAGATCTGGCGGATAAAAAAGCTGCTTTTGAAATAGAGCTTTTTCAAGAGCAGAATTAAAAAATGTTGCAAACTATTTGGATGGTCTGTGAAGAAGTGTTATTCATATAGAGTTTTTTCTATCTGAGCTGTTTGAAAGAATAGCTTTTCGGAAGCAGTTTTTTATAAATCAAAATATTTAAATATATATTATTTGTAGGAAATAATTAAACAGATAATTAAACTGAAATGTTCTACATAGCTCACGAAATAAAAATAAAAGTTAACAATTGTTGCATATTGTCTTCTCCATTAATTTCAGTTCACTTGTGCAATGAAAAATTGATATTAGTCGAACTTTTGAATTAGATGGTTTCTAAAATTTTTATAAAAGATGTTTCACAATGTTACATGTGAGCGTTGCATAATTCTTCAACATTACTATCTCGTACGGCAGATATATAATCAGCTCCCCCAGCATCAAACATATCAGTTTCAATGTCTTCCTCTGCTCTAGGGTCTTCATCCTCTGATGGTATGAATGAAGACTGATTCACATCACAAGCACTAAATTCTAGATCCCAGTGTGATGGATGTCTACGAATAAAGTTATGCAACGACATAGTCGCTAGCACTATCACACATTTCTTGAAAGTGTATTGTGGCATTTTTTGAAGAATATACCACTTTTTCTTCCAAACTCCAAATGTCCGCTCTATAACACTTCGAAGAGATGAATGTGCTTTATTAAAATATTCATGTCTGCCTTGAACAGGTCGACTCCCACGAGCATAATCTGCCAAATAATATCTTGTATCTGGATATGGTTTTAAACAGTCCGTCTTTAATGGATCTCTTTAATGCAAAGATCACAAAATAATAAAACTTCATTTGACTCCCAAGTCGCTGAGATTGCTCCTTCCTTTGGCTTACTCATTATACTATAATTTTGATATCATTGTCGTTAACTTAACTTAGCTCAAGTTCAAAAGTTCGTTGTACTTGTAAATAACATAATATATATACACACATATATCAACAAAAAACACACATAACACATCGCATACACAACCAAACAGAACACACACAACACTCATATACACACAAACACACAAATACATACACACTCACACAAAACACACACACACTCACACATAACATACACAAACACACAACATTCACATTCACACACACAACACTGACATTCACACACACACACAACACACACACACACACACACACACACACACACACACACACCATATACAAATCACAAACACACATATACATACAAACACACATACACAAACACACACAACACATCGCATACACACACACACACACACGCACACACTCACACCATATATAAATCACTAACACACATACACAACACACAAACACACTCACACCATATACAAATCACAAACACACATACATGTACACATACACACACAACACATCACATACACACACACACTCACACAACACATCACACACACACACACACACACACACACACACACACACCATATACAAATCACAAACACACATACACGTACACATACACAAACAACACATCACATACACACACTCACACAACACATCACACACACACATACACAAAACATCACACACACACACACTCACACAACACTTGAAATACACACACACATACACAGCACACATCGCAATATGTAGACATCACAAACACACACAAGCACACACTCACACCATATACATACACACACAAGCAAACACTCACATCATATACACATCACAAGCACAGAAAAACATAGGGGGATCAAGCATAAAAATAGGTATGAATCAAGCGAGAGCGCAAAAATTGGAAAAACTACATCATCTTAAGAGGAGAAGCACAGAAAGAGGGTACCTGAGTAGCTAGGGCTCGGGATCTTAAGAGGATAAGCAGATCGCAGCGGGATCACAGCGAGATCAAAGAGGGATCACAGCGGGATGGATCGTCGTCGGCGGTGCAGCGGGATCGCAGTGGGTTTGCAGCGGGATCGTCATTTCCAGGGGGATCATCGTTGGCAGCTAGGGCGCTGGATCGTCGTTGTCGGATCAGTCAAGGGCATGACATCATAGTTTTCGAAGGCTAGGGGCGGGATCGTTGTTTCCGACGGGGTGAGGGATCGCTGCAAGAGGGGATCGTTTTTCTCATCGGGTAGAGTACGGGATCGGGGAGGCAGCAGTTCACGCGAAAAAGAAAAAGTCGTGAATCGGCTTTCTGGATCGTGGGGGGTTGCTGGCTTCTTAAAGAGCTGAAAAAAGGAGGATTTTACAAAAGTGATTTTTAAAACACTACCTAAACAAACAATCGAAAAGAGCTCTGGCGGCTAGAAAAGAACTTTTCCAACTGCCAGAGCTATCCCAAACAGAGCCTGGGAAGAAGAAAAAAGTAGGAGGAAGAAAAAGAAGAAAATTGAATCAAAAAAGAGGAAGAAGATTGGAGAAGAAGAAGAAAATTGGAGAAGAAGAAGATTTGAGAGAAAGAGAAGGAAAAAGATCAGAGGAGAAGATGCTGAAGAAGAAGATGATGATTCAGGGGACGAAGAAGATAAAGATTACAGGGGAAGAAGAAGATTTGGTGGAGGAAGAAAATAAGTGATAAGAATAAGAAGAATAAGAAGAAGAAGATTAGGGGAGAAAAAATGATTGGGGAAGAAAAAGACATGAGAAGAAGAAGATTTAGGAAGAAAATTAGCAAAGAAAATTAGGGGGAAGAAGATTGCGGAAAAAAAAGATTATGAGAGAAGATTAGGGAAGAAAAATGAACAAAGAAGATCAGAGAAGAATAAGATTAAATAGCAATAAGAAGATTATGGAGAGAAGAAGAAGAAGATTGGGAGGGAGAAGAAAAAAAATTAAGGGGAATAAGACAAGGATAAAGAAGATTAGGGAAAGAAAAAGATTAGGGAGAAGTAGAAGAAGAAAATTAGGAGAAAGAAGAAAAATATTAAGGGGAAGAAGAAAAAGAAGATGAAATTTAGAGAGAAGAAGAAGAAAAAGAAATTTAGGGGAAAAGAAAAGATTAGAAGGGAAGAAAAAGAAGAAGATTGTGTGGGAAGAAGAAGAATATTAGGGAAAAGAAAGAGATTGAGGAAGAAGAAAATTAGAAAAGAATAAGAAGATTAGGAAAGAAGAAGAAGATTATGGAATAAGAAGAAGATTACGGAAGAACACTATTAGGGTGGAGAAGGTTCGAGGATAAGAAAATTAGGGGGGAAGAAGAATGGGAATGAAGAAGAATAGATAAGAAGAATATTAGGAAAGAAGAAAATTAGGAGGAAGAATAAGATTACAGGGAAGAAGAAGAAGATTAAGCGGAAGAAGAAGAAATTTATGAGGAATAAGAAGAAGAATAGGGGAAGAAGAAGAATAAGATAAGAGGAAGAAGAAGATTACTAGAGAGAAGAAGATTAGGGAGGTAAAGAATAATACAAGGAGAAAAGAAGAAAATTAGGGAAGAAAAAGAATTGGGAGAAAAAATAAGAATAGGGGAAAAAGAAGATTAAGAGGAATAACAAGATTAAGAGGGGGAAAAGAAAATTAGGAGGAAGAAAAATAATAGAGGGGAAGAAGAAGAAGAAGAAGATAAGGGAAAAAAAGATTAGAGAGAAGAATAAGATTAGAGGGGACAAGGAGAAGGAGAAGAAAATTAGGAGCAAGAAAAAAAAAAGAAGAAGAATTTGAGGGAGAAGAAAAAGAATAAAATGATTAGGGAGAAAGAAAAAAAAGATTACAGAGAGAAAAAGAAGAAGAATAGGGGGAAGAAGATTATGAGGGAAATATAATAATAAGAAAAAGGGAAGAAAAAGAATATTAGGAGGAAGAAAAGATTAAGGACAAGAAGAGGGAGGATAAGAAGATAAGGATTGAAGAAGAAAAAGAAAATTTGGGGGAGAAGAAGAAGATTAAGGGAAAGAAAAAAAAAAGAATTGGGGGCGAAGAAAAAGATTAGGGGAAAGATGAAGAAGATTAGGGGGAGCAAGAAGAATAAGATTTGGAAGAAGAAGATTACGGGGAAGAAGATTAGGAAAGAAAATTACGGGGAAGAAAATTACGGAAGAAGATTACAAAAGAAGAAGATTATGCAAGAAGAAGATTATGGAAAAAGAATATTACAGAGGAGCAAAGAAGAAGATTAGGGGAAAGAAGAAGGAGATTAGGGGGAGCAAGAAGAATAAGATTTGGAAGAAGAAGATTATGGGGAAGAAGATTAGGAAAGAAAATTACGGGGAAGAAAATTACGGAAGAAGATTACAAAAGAAGAAGATTATGCAAGAAGAAGATTATGGAAAAAGAATATTATAGAGGAAGAAGAATACGTAATAAGAAGAAGAATATAGAGGAACTAGAATATGGAGAAATGAAAATATGGAGGAAGGAGAATATGTGGGAAGAAGATTACGGAGGAAGAAGAATTCGAAAGAATAAGATTATGGAGAAAGAAGATTACAGATGAAGAAGAACATGGAGGAAGGAGCATATGGAAGAAGAAGAAGATTAGGGGGAGAAGAAGATTAAGGATAAGAAGAAGAAAAAGATTAGAGAGGAAGAAAAAGAAGAATAGAGGAGAAGAAGATGATGATGTCAAAGAATAAGAAAGTTAAGGAGAAAAAAATTATGGGAAATAAAAAATAAGTATATTAAGATGAAAGAAGAAGAAAACGATTGAGGGAATAAGAGTAAGAAGATTAGGGGGAAGAAGAAGATTAGGGAGGAAGAAAAAGAAGATTATGGGGAAGAAGAACAAGGATATTAGGGAAGAAAGAGAAGATTATGAAAAGAAAGAACATTAAGGAAGAAGAATATTAGGGAAAAAAAGATTAAGGGAGAAGATCGTGGAAGAAAAAGATTAAGAAAGAAAAAAGATTAGGAAAGTAGAAAAATATGAGAAAGAAGAATGTTAGAGAAAAAAAAGATTATCAAATAAGAAGATTATAGAAGAAGAAAAAAATTAAGGGGAAGAAAAAGATTGGGAAAAGGGGAAGGAGAAGAAGAATATGGGGAAGAAGTAGATTAAGGGAAAGAAGAAGTAGAAAGTTAGAGGGAATAATAAGAAAAAGAAGAAGATTATGGGGTGAAGAAGAAAAGGAACATTGAGGGGGAAGAAGAAGAAGAAGAAAACGATTAGAAGAGAAATAGAAGATTATAAGGGAAGAAGAAGAAAAAAGATTAAGGGAAGAAGAATAAGATTGGGGAAGAAAAAGAAGATTAGAGAAGAAAAAAAGATTAGGAAAAAAAAAGATTATGGGGAAGAAGATTAGAGAAGTAGAAGAATTGGGAAGAAGAATATTAGGAAAGAATGGATTAGGGAAGAAGAAGATTAACCAAGAAAACAATTAGGGAATAAGAAGATTAGAGAAGAAAAAAGGGATTAGGGAAAAAAGAAGAAGATTTGAAGGAAAGAGGAAGAAGAAGATTTGAAGGGAAGAGAAAGAAGAAGAAGATTAGGGGGAAGAAGAAGAAGATTGGGGGGAAGAAGAAGAAGGTTAATGGGAAGAAGAAGAAATTTCAGACGAATAAGAAGAAAAAGATTAGGGGGAAGGAGAAGATTTAAGAGAAAATAAGAAAATTAGAGAAAAAAGAAAAAA
This sequence comes from Platanthera guangdongensis, assembly GCA_039583875.1. NCBI lineage: Eukaryota > Viridiplantae > Streptophyta > Magnoliopsida > Asparagales > Orchidaceae > Platanthera > Platanthera guangdongensis. The sequence goes on along the minus strand of CM077153.1, from coordinate 280,838,191 downwards.
AATATTATGAGAGAAGAAGAATATGGGGAAAGAAGGAGATTAGGGCAAGAAGAAAATTAGGGGGAAATAAGAAGAAAAGACAAGGGAAAGAAGAAGAAGATTATAGGAAAAGAAAGTGAAGAAGAGTATTACAGGAAAGAATAAGAAGAAGATGAATATTAAGGGGTTAATAGAAGATTGGAAGGGAAGAATAAAAATAGGGTAAAAGGAAGATTATGGGAAGTAAAAGATTAGGTGGAGGGGAGAATAAGAAGACTAGGAAAAAGAATATTAGGGGAAGAAGAAGATTAGGGGGAGAAGAAGTCAAGGGGGGAAAACGATTAGGGTTGGGGAAATAAGAGAAAAAAAAGATGAGGGATGAAAGTTTAGGGAGAAAGAAGAATATTAGTTGGGAACAAGAAGAAGATTAGAGGGGGAGAAGAATAATAAGAGGATTCAGGGAGAAAAAGAAGAAAGAAGAAGATTATGGGAGAGAAGAAGAGGAAGCATGAGATTAGGGACGAAAAAGAAGATTAGTGGGAAGAAAAAGAAGAAGAAGATTGGAGGGAAGAAGAAGATTAGAATGAACAATGAAGAAGAAAGAGAAGATTGGAGGAGAAGAAAAAAATTAGAGGGAAAGAGCAGGAAGAAAAACATTAGCGAGGAAGAAGATGAAGATGATTAGGGGAAAGAAAAAGACAGGAAGATTAGAGGAGAAGAAGAAGATTAGCGAGAAGAAAAAGAAGATTTGGTGGAGGAAGAAAAAGAAGAAGAAAATAAATAGGAAGAAGAAGATTAGGGGAGAAGAAGAAGATTGAGAAGAAGAAGATTGTGGAAGAACAAAACAAGAGAAGAAGAAGATTAAGTAAGAAGAATAACAAAAAGAAGGGTAGAGAAGTAGATTAGGAGGAAGAACATTAAAAATGAGCTTGTTACATCAATTTTAATTTATACACAGTTACATAAATTGTTTATAGGCTAAGTGAATTATAAAATGTGTTGCAACAATAACTACAAAATAAAAGTTTATGTGAATTTATTATAGCTTGCAATAATACTTACTCTATATAAATATATAATTATCTAAATGAGCAAATAGTGCAAGTAGGAAAACAAGGATCATTTAAGGTCAATAAAAATTATGGGAGAAGAAGAAAATTGGGGGAGATAAGAATATTATGAGAGAAGAAGAAGATTGGGGAAAAGTTTGAGGAAGAAGAAGATTAGAAAGGAAAATTAAGAAGATTACAGAGGAAGAAGATTAGGGAAGAAAAAGATTATGCGAGAAGAGTCGGGGATTATAAGATTAGGGGAAAGAAGAATATAAAAGAAGAAGAAGAATAGGGAATAAGAATATTAGGAAAGAAAAAAATTAGGGGAAAGAAATGGAAGAATAAGATTACGGGGAAAAATAAGATTAAGAGGAAGAAGAAGAATAAGGGGAGGAAAAAGATTAAGTGGACGAAGAAGATTAAGGGGACGAAAAAGAGGAAATTTAAGGGGAAGAAGAAGATTAGAGGGGAATAAGTAGGTTAGATGGAGAAAAAAAGATTATGAAGGAAGAAGAAGAAAGATTATGGGAAGAAGAAGAAAATTAGGAGGAAGAAAATGGGAAGAATACGTCTAGGGAAAAAGAAGATTATTGAGAAGAAAAAGATTATGGAGAATAATAAAATTAAGGGAGAAAGAAGAAGATTAGAGGGAAGAAAAAGAGTAAGATTAGAGGGAAGAAGAAGCGGAAGATTATGGAGGAAGAAGAAGATTAGAGAGGAGAATAAGGAGAAGAAAAAATAGAATGAAGAGAAAAAAGATTGGAGGGGAGAAGAAGATGATGATGATGATGATTAGGAGAGATAAGAATAAGAGAAGAATAAGAAGAATAGGGGAGAAGAATAAAAAAGGGGGCAGAAGATTATGAGGGAAGTATAATAATAAGAAGAAGAAGATTAGGGAGAAGAAAAAGAAAATTAAGTGAAAGAAGATGGAGGAGAAGAACATAATGACTGCAGAAGAAGAAGAAGAAGAAGATTAAGGAAAAAGAAGAAGATTAGGGGAAATAAGAAGGATATTAGGGGCAAGAAGAAGAAGGTTTGAGGGAATAAGATTAGGAGAAAGAAGATTTGGTGGAAGAAGATTACGGGAAAGATGATTACGGAAGAAGATTACAGAAGAAAAAGATTACGCACGAAAAAGATTACAGAAAACGAATATTAATGAAGAAGAAGAATACAAAAAAAGAAGAAGAATATGAAAGAAGAAGAAGAATATGGTGTTACTAGAATATGGAGAAAGCAAAATATAGAGGAAGAAGATTACATGAGAAGAAGATTACAGAGGAAAAAAATACAAAAAAAAGAAGATTACAGAGGAAGAACATGGAGAAAGGAGCATATAGAAGAAGAAGATTAGGGCGGATAAGAAGATCAGAGAATGAAGAGGAGAAGAAGAAGAAAATGATTAGAAGAGAAGTAGAAGATTATAAGGGAAGAAGAAGAAAAAGATTAAGGGAAGAAGAATAAGATTGGGGAAGAAGAAGAAGATTAGGGAAGAAAAAGAAGATTAGGAAAGAAAAAGATTATGGGGGAAGACGATTAGAAAAGTAGAAGAATTGGGAATAAGAATATTAGGAAAGAAGGGATTAGGGAAGAAGAAGATTAAGCAAGAAAAAAATTAGTTAAGAAGAAGATTAGAGAAGAAAAAATGGATTAGGGAAAAAAGAAGAAGATTTGAAGGAAAGAGGAAAAAGAAGATTTGAAGGGAAGAGAAAGAAGAAGAAGATTAGGGGAAAGAAGAAGAAGATTGGGAGGAAGAAGAAGAAGGTTAATGGGAAGAAGAAGAAATTTCGGACGAATAAGAAAAAAAGATTAGGGGGAAGGAGAAGATTTGGGAGAAAATTAAGAAGATTCGGGAAAAAAGAAAAAAAAGATTATGGGAGAAGAAGAATATTACAGAGAGAAGAAAAAGAAGAAGATTAGGATGAATAAGAAGACTAGAAAAAAGGAAGAAGATTGGGGCGAGAGAAGAAGTAGCTTTGGGAGAGAAGAAGAAAATTACAGGGGAAGAAGAATATTATTGAGAAGAAGATGAAGAAGATTAGGGGAAAAGTAGAACAAGATTAGGGGGAAGAAAAGAAGAAGATTATGGGAAAGAAGAAGAAAAATATTAGAAAGGAAGAAAAAGAAGATTATGTGGGAAGAAAAAGAAGATTATGTGGGAAGAAAAAGAAAATTAAAGGGAAAAAGAAGAAGATTGAGGGGAAGGTGAAAAGGATAGAAATTAAGGGAGGAGAAGAAGAATATTACAAAAGAAGAAGAATACTACAGAAGAAGAAAATGATTACAAAAAGAAGAAGAAGAATAGAGTAGATGAAAATTGGGGAAGAAAAAGATTAGAGGATAAGAAGATTATGGGGGAGATGAATATGAAGGAAAAAAAGAATAAGAAATAGGAATATTAGGAAAGAAGAATATTAGGAAAGAAAAATAATATGGGGAAGAAGTAGAAGAAAAAGATTAGGGGGGAAAAAAAAGATTATGAGGAAGAAGAAAAAGAAATTTAGGGGGTAGAATAAAAAGAAATTCAGGGAAAAAAGAAAAGAAAATGATTGGAAAGGAACAAGAAGGAGATTATCTGGGTAGAAGAAGATTACGGGAAAGAAGTAGAAGAAGAAGATTGGGGCGAAGGTGAAGAAGAAAAAGACTACGGAGAAGAAAATTAGGGAAGAAGAAGATTATGGGAGAAGAAGAAGATTGGGGAAGGAGATTAAAGAAAAAAGATTGAGGATGAAGAAAAGTAGTAAAGAAGAAGAAGAATAGTAAAGAAGAGGGGGATTGGGGAAGAATAAGATTAGGGAAAGAAGATTCGAGGACAAGAAGATTAGGGAGGAGAAGAATAGAAAGGAAGAATAATAATGAATAAGAATATTAGGAAAGAAAAAGATTTGGAATAAGTGAAAGAAAAAAATTAGGGACAAGAAGAAAATTAAGCGGAAGAAGAAAAAGAAATTTAGGGAGAAGAAGAAAAAGATTAGGAGGAAGAAGAAGAAGATAAAACGGAGAAGAAGATTAGGGGAAGAATTAGATTGGTGGGGAAGAAGAAAATCAGGGAGAAAAAAGAAGAAGAAAACTAGGGGTAGAGAAAGAAAATTAGGTTGAAGAAAAAGATTAGGAAGAAAGAATAAGAGTGGGGGAAAAGGAATATTAGAGGGAGAAGAAGAATAGGGGGAATAACAAGATTTAGAGAGGAAAGAATAAGATTATGGTGAAAAAGAAGACTAGGAGGAAGAAGAAGATTAAGGAGAAGAAGAAGACAAGAGGTGAAGAAGAAGATTAGATGGGAGAATAAGAGAAGGAGAAAAATTAGGGCTCTGTTTGGGACAGATCTGGCGGATAAAAAAGCTGCTTTTGAAATAGAGCTTTTTCAGGAGCAGAATTAAAAAAGTTGCAAACTGTTTGGATGGCCTGTGAAGAAGTGCTCTTCATATATAGTTTTTTTATCTGGTTGTTTGAAAGAATCACTTTTTGGAAACAGTTTTTTATAAATCAAAATATTTAAATATATATTATTCGTAGGGAATAATTAAACAGATAATTAAACTGAAATGTTCTACATAGCTCACAAAATAAGAATAAAAGTTAACAATTGTTGCATATTGTCTTCTCCATTCATTTCAGTTCACTTGTGCAATAAAAAATTGATATTAGTCGAACTTTTGAATTTGATGGTTTCTAAAATTTTTATAAAAGATGTTTCAAAATGTTACCTACGAGTGTTGTATAATTCTTCAGCAATACTATCTCGTATGGCAGACATATGATCAGCTCCTCCAGCATCAAACATATCAGTTTCAATACCTTCCTCTGCTCTAGGGTCTTCATCCTCTGATGGTATGAATGAAGACTGATTCGCATCAGAAGCATTAAATTCTAGATCCCAGCGTTATGGATGTCTACGAATAAAGTTATGCAACGCCATAGTCACTAGCACTATCACACGTTTCTTGAAAGTGTATTGTCGCATTTTTTGAAGAATATACCACTTTTTCTTCCAAACTCTAAATGTCCGCTCTATAACACTTCGAAGAGATGAATGTGTTTTATTAAAATATTCATGTCTGCCTTGAACAGGTCGACTCCCATGAGCATAATCTGCCAAATGATATCTTGTATCTGGATATGGTTTTAAACAGTCCGTCTTTAATGGATCTCTTTAATGCAAAGATCATAAAATAATAAAACTTCATTTGACTCTCAAGTAGTTGAGATTCCTCCTTCCTTTGGCTTACCCATTATACTGAAATTTTGATGACATTGTCATTAACTTAGCTCAAGTTCAAAAGTTCATTGTACTTGTAAACAACATAATATATATACACACGTATATCAACAAAAAACACACACAACACATCACGTACACAACCAAACAGAACACACACAACACTCACATACACACAAACACAAAAATACATACACACTCACACAAAACACACACACACACTCACACATAACATACACAAACACACACAAACACACACAACATTCACATTCACATTCACATTCACACACACACAAAACACACACAACACTGACATTCACACACAAACACAACACAACACACACACACACACACCATATACAAATCACAAACACACATACACAAACACACACAACACATCGCATACACACACTCACACAACACATCACACACACTCACACTCACACTCACACCATATACAAATCACAAACACATACACAAACACACACAACACATCACATACACACACACACTCACACAACACATCACACACACACACTCACACAACACATCACACACACACACTCACACACACACACACCATATACAAATCACAAACACACATACGCAACACACACACACACACACAACACATCACATACACACACACACACACACAACACAACGCATCAAATACGTACACACATACACAGCACACATCACAACATGTAGACATCACAAACATACACAAGCACACACTCACACCATATACACACACACAAGCAAACACTCACATCATATACACATCATAAGCATAGAAAAACATAGGGGGATGAAGCATAAAAATAGGTATGAATCAAGCGAGAGCACAAAAATTGGAAAAACTGCATGATCTTATGAGGAGAAGCACAGAAAGAGGGTACCTGAGTAGTTAGGGCTCAGGATCTTAAGAGGAGAAGCAGATAGCAGCGGGATTACGGCGAGATCAAAACGGGATCACAGCGGGATGGATCGTCATCGGCGGCGCAGCAGGATCATCGTTTCCAGGGGGATCGTCGTCGGCGGCTGGGGCGCGGGATCGTCGTCATCGGGTCTGTCAAGCGCACGAGATCGTTGTTTTCGAAGGCTAGAGGCGGGATCGTCGTTTCCGACGAGGTGAGGGATCGTTGTGAGAGGGGGATCGTCTTTCCCGTCGGGTAGAGCACGGGATCGGGGAGGCAGCAATTCACGCGAAAAAGAAAAAGCCGTGAATCGACTTTATGGATCGTGGGGGGTCACTGGCTTCTCAAGGAGCTGAAAAAAGAAGGATTTTACAAAAGTGATTTTTAAAAAATTACCTAAACAAACAACCGAAAAAGAGCTCTGGCGGCTGGAAAAGAACTTTTCCAGACGCCAGAGCTGTCCCAAACAGAGCCTAGGAGGAAGAAAAAAGTAGGAGGAAGGAAAAGAAGAAAATTGAATGAAAAAAAGAGGAAGAAGATTGGAGAAGAAGAAGAAAATTGAAGAAGAAGAAGATTTGAGAGAAAAAGAAGGAAGAAGATCGGAGGGGAAGATGATGATTCGGGGGAAGAAGAAGAAGATAAAGATTACATGGGAAGAAGAAGATTTGGTGGAGGAAGAAGATAAGTGATAAGAATAAGAAGAAGAAGAAGAAGATTAGGGAAGAAAAATGATTGGGGAAGAAAAAGACATGGGAAGAAGAAGATTAAGGAAGAAGATTAGCAAAGAAGATTAGGGGGAAGAAGATTGCGGAAAAAGAAGATTATGAGAGAAGATTAGGGAAGAAAAATGGACAGAAGATCCGAGAAGAATAAGAAGATTAAGGAGAGAAGAAGAAAAAGATTGGGAGGGAGAAGAAAAAAAATTAAGGGGAAGAAGACAAGGATAAAGAAGATTAGGGAAAAAAAGATTAGGGGGAAGTAGAAGAAGAAAATTAGGAGAAAGAAGAAAAAGATTTATGGGAAGAAGAAAAAGAAGATGAAATTTAGAGAGGGGAAGAAGGAAAAGAAGATGAAATTTAGGGGGAAAAAGATTAGAAGGGAAGAAAAAGAAGAAGATTGTGTGGGAAGAAGAAGAATATTAGGAAAAAGAAAGAGATTGAGGAGGAAGAAAATTAGAAAAGAATAAGAAGATTAGGAAAGAAGAAGAAGATTATGGAAGAAGAAGAAGATTAGGGAAGAACGCTATTAGGGTGGTGAAGGTTTGAGGATAAGAAAATTAGGGGGAAGAAGAATAGGAATGAAGAAGAATAGATGAGAAGAATATTAGGAAAGAAGAAAATTAGGAGGAAGAAATGTAAGAAGAAAATTAAGGGAAAGAAGAAGAAATTCAGGAGGAATAAGAAGAAGAAAATGGGAAGAAGAAGAATAAGATAAGAGGACAAAGAAGATTATTGGAGAGAAGAAGATTAGGGTGGTAAAGAATAATACAAGGAGAAAAGAAGAAAATTAGGGGAAAAAGAATTGAGAGAAAAATAAGAATAGGGGAAAAAGAAGATTAAGGAGAAGAAGAAGATTATGAGGAATAACAAGATTAAGAGGGGGAAGAAGAAAATTAGGGGAAAGAAAAATAATATAGGGGAAGAAGAAGAAGAAGAAGATAAGGGAAAAAAAAGAAGATTAGAGGGAAGAATAAGATTAGAGGGGAGAAGGAGAAGAAAATTAGGAGCAAGAAAAAGAAGAAGAAGAAGAAGAATATGAGGGAGAAGAAGAAGAAGAATAAAATGATTAGGGGGAAAGAAAAAAAAAGATTACAGGGAGAAGAAGAAGAATATGAGGAAGAAGATTAGGAGGGAAGTATAATAATAAGAAGAAATGGAAGAAGAAGAAGAATATTAGGAGGAAGAAAAGATTAAGGACAAGAAGAGGGTGGATAAGAAGATAAGGATTGAAGAAGAAAAAGAATATTTGGGGAGGAGAAGAAGATTAAGGGAAAGAAGAAGAAGAATTGGGGGCGAAGAAGAAGATTAGGGGAAAGAATAAGAAGATTAGGGGGAGCAAGAAGAATAAGATTTGGAAGAAGAAGATTACGGGGAAGAAGATTAGGAAAGAAAATTACGGGGAAGAAAATTACAGAAGAAGATTATGCAAGAAGAAAATTATGGAAGAAGAATATTACAGAGGAAGAATAATACATAATATGAAGAAAAATATAGAGGAACTAGAATATGGAGAAATGAAAATATGGAGGAAGGAGAATATATGGGAAGAAGATTACGGAGGAAGAAAAAATTCGAAAGAATAAGATTATGGAGAAAGAAGATTACGGACGAAGAAGAACATGGAGGAAGAAGGAGCATATGGAAGAAGAAGAAGAAAATTAGGGGGAGAAGAAGATTAAGGATAAGAAGAAGAAAAAGATTAGAGTGGAAGAAGAAGAATAATAGAGCAGAAGAAGAAGATGAGGTCAAAGAATAAGAAAGTTAAGGAGAAAAAAATTATGGGAAATAAAAAATAAGTATATTAAGGTGAAAGAAGAAGAAAAAGATTGAGTGAATAAGAGTAAGAAGATTAGGGGGAAGAATAAGATTACGGAGGAAGAAAAAGAAGATTATGGGGAAGAAGAACAAGGATATTAGGGAAGAAAGAGAAGATTAGGAAAAAAGAACATTAAGGAAGAAGAAGATTAGGGAAAAAGAAGATTAAAGGAGAAGATCGTGGAAGAAGAAGATTAAGAAAGAAAAAAGATTAGGAAAGTAGAAGAATGTGAGGAAGAAGAATGTTAGAGAAAAAGAAGATTATCAAACAAGAAGATTATAGAAGAAGAAAAAGAAAATTAAGGGGGGGGGATTGGGAAAAGGGGAAGGAGAAGAAGAATATGGGGAAGAAGTAGATTAAGGGGAAGAAGAAATAGAAAGTTAGAGTGAATAATAAGAAAAAGAAGAAGATTATGGGGTGAAGAAGAAAAAGAACATTGATGGGGAAGAAGAAGAAGAAAATGATTAGAAGAGAAGTAGAAGATTATAATGGAAGAAGAAGAAAAAGATTAAGGGAAGAAGAATAAGATTGGGGAAGAAGAAGAAGATTAGGGAAGAAAAAGAAAATTAGGAAAGAAAAAGATTATGGGGGAAGAAGATTCGAGAAGTAGAAGAATTGGGAAGAAGAATATTAGGAAAGAAGGGATTAGGGAAGAAGAAGATTAAGCAAGAAAAAAATTAGGGAAGAAAAGATTAGAGAAGAAAAAATGAATTAGGGAAAAAAAGAAGAAGATTTGAAGGGAAAAGGAAGAAGAAGATTTGAAGGGAATAGAAAGAAGAAGAAGATTATGGGGAAGAAGAAGAAGATTGGGGGGAAGAAGAAGAAGATTAATGGGAAGAAGAAGAAATTTCGGATGAATAAGAAGAAAAAGATTAGGGAGAAGGAGAAGATTTGAGAGAAAAATAAGAAGATTAGGGGAAAAAAGAAAAAAAAGATTATGGGAAAAGAAGAATATGGGGAAAGAAGGAGATTAGGGCAAGAAGAGAATTAGGGGGAAATAAGAAGAAAAGACAAGTGAAAGAAGAAGAAGATTATAGGGAAAGAAAGAGAAGAAGAGTATTACGGGAAAGAATAAGAATAAGACGAATATTAAGGGGTTAATAGAAGATTGGAAGGGAAGAATAAAAATAGGGGAAAAGAAATATTAGGGGAAGTAAAAGATTAGGTGGAGGGGAGAATAAGAAGACTAGGAAAAAGAATATTAGGGGAAGAAGAAGATTAGGGGGAAGAAGAAGCCAAGCGGGGAAACGATTAGGGTTGGGGGAAATAAGAGAAAAAAGATGAGGGAAGAAAGTTTAGGGAGTCAGAAGAATATTAGTGGGGAACAAGAAGAGATTAGAGGGGGAGAAGAATAATAAGAGAATTAGGGGAGAAGAAAGAAGTAGATTATGGTAGAGAAGAAGAGGAAGCATGAGATTAGGGACGAAAAAAAGATTAATGGGAAGAAGAAGAAGAAGATTGGAGAGAAGAAGATTGGAGGGAAGAAGAAGATTAGAATGAACGATGAAGAAGAAAGAGAAGATTGGAGGAGAAGAAAAAAATTAAGGGAAAGAGTAGGAAGAAAAACATTAGAGGGGAAGAAGATGAAGATGATCAGGGGGAAGAAGAAGAAAGGAAGATTAGAGGAGAAAAAAAAAGATTAGCGGAAAAAAAAAGAAGATTTGGAGGAAGAAAAAAGAAGAAGAAGATAAAGGGGAAGAAAAAGATTAGGGGAAAAGAAGAAGATTGAGAAAAAAAAAGATTGTGGAAGAATAAAATAAGAGAAGAAGAAGAAGATTAAGCAAAAAGAATAACAAAAAAGAAGGGTAGAGAAGTAGATTAGGAGGAAGAAGATTAAAAATGAGCTTGTTTCATCAATTTTAATTTATACACAGTTACATAAATTGTTTATATGCTAAGTGAATTATACAATGTGTTGCAACAATAACTACACTATAAAAGTTTATGTGAATTTATTATGACTTGCAATAATATTTACTCTATATAATTATCTAAATGAGCAAATAGTGCAAGTAGGAAAACAAGGATCATTTAAGGTCAATGAAAATTATGGGAGAAGAAGAAAATTGAGGGAGATAAGAATATTATGAGAGAAGAAGAATATTGGGGAAAAGTTTGAGGAAGAAGAAGATTAGAAAAGAAAATGAAGAAAATTACAGAGGAAGAAGATTAGGGAAGAAAAAGATTAGGGGAGAAGAGTCGGGGATTATAAGATTAGGGGAAAGAATAATATAAAAGAAGAATAGGGAATAAGAATATTAGAAAAGAAAAAAATAGGAGAAAGAAATGGAAGAAGAAGAAGATTAAGGGGAAAAATAAGATTAAGGGGAAGAAGAAGATTAAGGGGAGGAAAAAGATTAAGTGGACGAAGAAGATTAAGGGGACGAAGAAGAGGAAATTTAAGGGGAAGAAGAAGATTAGAGGGGAAGAAGTAGATTAGAGGGAGAAAAGAAGATTATGAAGGAAGAAGAAGAAGAAAGATTATGGGAAGAAGAAGAAAATTAGGAGGAAGAAAAGGGGAAGAATAAGTCTAGGGGAAAAGAAGATTATGGAGAAGAAAAAGATTATGGAGAATAACAAAATTAAGGGAGGGAAGAAGAAGATTAGAGCAAAAAAAGATAAGATTAGAGGGAAGAAGAAAAGGAAGATTAGAGACGAAAAAGAAGATTAGAGAGGAGAATAAGGAGAAGAAAAAAATAAAATGAAAAAAAAGATTGGAGGGGAGAAGAAGATGATGATGATGATTAGAAGAGATAAGAATAAGAGAAGAATAAGAAGAATAGAGGAGAAGAATAAAAAAGGGGGAAGAAGATTAGGAGAGAAGTATAATAATAAGAAGAAGAAGATTATGGAGAAGAAAAAGAAAATTAAATGAAAGAAGATGGAGGAGAAGAACATAATGACTGGACAAGAAGAAGAATAAGATTAAGGAAAAAAAAGAAGATTAGGGGAAAGAAGAAGGATATTAGGGGCAAGAAGAAGAAGGTTTGAGCGAAGAATATTAGGAGAAAGAATATTTGGTGGAAGAAGATTACTGGGAAGATGATTACGGAAGAAGATTACAGAAGAAGAAGATTACACAAGAAAAAGATTACAGAAGAAGAATATTAATGAAGAAGAAGAATACAAAAAAGAAGAAGAATTTGGAGTTATTAGAATATGGAGAAAGCAAAATATAGAGGAAGAAGATTACGTGAGAAGAAGATTACGGAGGAAGAAAAATACTAAAAAAAGAAGATTACAGAGGAAGAACATGGAGAAAGGAGCATATAGAAGAAGAAAATTAGGGCGGATAAGAAGATCAGAGGATGAGGAGGAGAATGATTAGAGAGTAAGAAGAAGATTAGAGGGGGAAAAGAAGATTAAGTAGAAGTAGAAGAAAAATAGAAAGAAGAAGAAGATTAATAAAAAGAAGGATATTATGGTGGAAGAAGAATAAGAAGAAGTTTATTGGGAAAGAAGAAGAATATTAAGAGGGAAGAAGAAGATTAGTTGAAAGAAGAGGAAGATTAGGGGAAAAAGAAGATTGGGGGAGAATAAGAAAAAAATATTAGAGATGAAGAAGAAGATTAGAGGGGAAGATGATGATTAGGAGTGAGAAGAAGAACATTAGGGGGGAACCAAAATGAGGATATTAGGATGGAAGAAGAATAAGATTAGGAGGAGGAAAAGGAAGAAGATTATGGAAGAAGAAAAGAATTATATGGGAGAAGAAGATTATGGGGAAGAGGAAGAAGAAGAATCGGGGGAAGGAGAAGATGACTGAGGGGAAGAAGAAGAAAAATAGGGGGAATAAGAAGAAAAAAAGAGAGAGAGAATAATGGGGAGAAGAAGAAAAAAAAAGTACATTATGGAGGAAGAAGAAAGAAAATATTAGGAGGGAGGAGATTCAAGGGGAAGAAGAAGATTAGAGGGAGAGGAAGAAAAAGATTGCGGAAGAAGAAGATTGGGAAAGAAGAAGATTATGGAAGGAGAATGGGAAGAAAAAAATAGGGGGAAGAAGTAGAAGAAGATGAGGAAGGGAGAAGATGAAGAATATTGAGGGGGAAGAAGAAGATTGGTGGAAGAAGAAGATTAGTTGTGAAAGAAGAAGTAGAAGAAGAATATGTGAAAAGAAGAAGAATAAGAAATTAGAAGGAAGGGAGAAGAAGAAGAAAAAGATCATCGGGAGAAGAAGAAAGAGATTAAGGCTGAGAAGAAGAAGATGAAGGTTAGAAGGAGAAGAATAGTAGGTGGGGATAAGAAGATTAGGGGAAGAAGAAGATTATGGAGGATGAAGAAGAAGAATATGGAGAATGAACAAGAAGATTAGAGAGGTGGAGGAGAAGATTGAGAGGGAAGAAGAATATTATGGGAGAAGAAGAAAATTAAGGGAAAGAGGAAGAAGATTGGGAGGAAAATAAGAAGAAGATTAGGGGAAAAATAGGGTGGAAGAAGAAAAAGATGATTAGGGTGAAGAAGTTAATTATAGGAGAAGAAGAAGATTAGTGGTAAAAAAATAAAGGGGAAGAAGAATATGAAGATTAGGGGGAGAAGAATATTTAGGGGGGATGAAGACAAAAAAGAAAATTAAAAGGGAAGAAGAATAGGAGTGAAGAAGATGATTCTGATGGAAGAAGAGGAAAATTAGGGGGAGAAGAAAAAAATTAGAGGGGAAGAAGAAGAAGAAAAAAAAAATTAGGAAAGAAAAAAATTAGTGGAGAAGAAGAAGAAAAAGAAGAGTAGAGGGAGGAAGAAGAAGTTTATTGGGAAAGAAGAAGAATATTAAGAGGGAATAAGATGTTAATTATACGGAAGAAAAAAGATTAGGGGAAAAAGAAGATTAGGAGAGAAGAAAAAGAAAAGAAAATATTAGAGAGGAAGAAGATGATGATTAGGGAAAGAAGAAAAATTAGGGAGAAAAAGAAGATTAGGGGTAACAAAAAGAAGAATATTAGGGTGAAAGAAGAATACGAAAAAGATTAGGGGAAAAGAAAAAAAAAGATTAGGGAATAAAATATTAGGAAAGTAGAAGAGAATTATGGGGGAGGAGATTATGGGAAAGAAGAACAAGAAAAAGAAGAAGATAATGAGGGGAAGAAGAAAAAAAGAACATTAGGGGGAAAGAAGAAGAAAAATATTATGGTAGAAGAAAAAGATTCAGAGTGAAGAAAAAGAAAATTAGAGGGAGAAGAAGAAGACGATTGTGGAAGAAAAAGATTGCGGAAAAAGAAGATTTGGGAAGAAAAAGATTATGGAAGAAGAATAGAAAAGAAGATTTTGGGAAAGGAAATTAGGGAAGTGGAAGAGAAGAAGAATATTGAAGAAGAAGATTATGGGAGAAGAATATTAGGGATGAAGAAGAACAAGGAAGAAAATGATTAGGGAAGAATAAGGAAGAAAAAAATTGAGAAAAAAAGATTTGAGAAGCAAAAGATTAAGGAAGAAAAATATTAAAGAAGAAGAAGTGGATTACGAGAAGTAGAAGAAGATTAGAAAGAAAGAAGAAAAACGAGATTGGGGCGGAGAAGAAGAAGATTAAGGGGAAGAAATTTAGGAGGAATAAGAAGAAAAAGATTAGGTGGGAAGAAGATTAGGGAGGAAAATAGGAAGATTAAGGGGGAAGAAGAAAAGGAAGACTAGAGGAAAAGAAGAATAGGGGAGAAAAAAAGATTAAGGGAGAAGAAGAGTATGAGGAAGAAGAAGATGATGACTACAAGAAGAAGGTGATTATGAGGAAATAAAGAGAAGAAGAAGATTAGGGGGAAAAGATGATTAGGATGGAAGAATAAGACTAGGGAAAAAGAAGTGGACTAATGTGAAAATAAGATTATGGGAAGAAGAAGAGAAGGGGAAAAAATTAGGGGGAGAATAAGAAGGAGAATATTAGAGGCAAGAAGAAGATTAGGGCGGAAGAAGAAGATTAGTGGGAACAAGAAGAAGATTAGAGGGGGAAGAAGAATAAGAGGATTGGGGGAAAAAGAAAAAGATTAGGGGGAGTAGAAGAGGAAGCATGAGATTAGAGGAGAAGAAAAAGATTAAGAGAAGAAGAAGAAGATTAGGGGAAAGAAAAAAAATTAGGGGGGAGAAGATTAAAATGAAAAACGAAAAAGAAGATTAGAGGAGAATAAAAATATTAGATAAGAAGAAGAAGAAGAAAAATATTAGAGGGAAAGAGGAGGAAGATGCAGATTAGAGGAGAAGAAGATTAAGAATAAAAAGATGATTAGGGGGAAGAAAAAGAAGAAGAGCAAGATTAGAGGGGAAGAAGAAGAGCAAGATTAGAGGGGAAGAAGAAGAGGAGGATTAGGGAAAGAAGAAGATTAGGTGGAGGAAGAAGAAGAAGATTATGGGTGAAGAAAAAGATTTGGAAAGAAGAAGAGAAGGGAAGAAGAAGATTAGCGAAGAAGAAGAAAAGGGAAGAAGATGATTAGCTGGGAAAAGATTAGGGAAAAAAAGATTATGGGGGAAGAACATTAGGGAAGAAAAGGAATAGGAGAAAGAAGAATATGGAAGAAGATTAAGGAAGAAGAAGATTGAGGAAAAAGAAGAAGAAGATTGAGGAAGAAGAAGATTGGGGAGAAGAAGATTCGGGAAAAATAAGAAGATTGAGGGAGAACAAGAAGATTGGGGGAGAAGAACAATAAGAAGAAAATTAAGAGAAACGTGGTAAAGAAAAAAATAGATTATGAAGAAGAAAAAGAATATGATGATTATGGGGAAGAAGAAAAATGATAAGACAAGCGGAGAGAAGAAGATTAGAGGGAAAAAAGAAAAAAAAAATAGCGGGAAGAAGAAGAAAATTAGGGGAAGAAGATGTTTTGGGAGAAGAAGAATAAGAAGAAGATTAGGGAGAAGAAAATAAGAAGAATAAAATTAGGGGGAAAGACGAAAAAGATTGGGGGGAGAATAAGAAGAAGATTATAGGAGAGAAATTATGGGAAAGAAGAAGAATAAGATTTTAAGAAAGAAGAATAAAATTAGGGGGGAAGAAGATTATGAGAAAGAAGTAGAAGATTGGAGAGGTGAAGAATAATATTGAGAAGAAGAAGATTATAGGGAAAGAGGAGGAAGAAGAAGATTAGAGCGGAAAATGATGAAGAGGATGATGATTAGGAGTGAGAAGAGGAATAGTAAGATTAGAAAAAGATTAAGCGAGAAGAAAAAGATTGGGGAAAAAGAAGACAAGGAAAGAAGAAGATTAAGGAAAAATATTAGCGAAGAAGAAGAGTAGGAAAGAAAAATATT
Organism: Platanthera guangdongensis; assembly: GCA_039583875.1. Lineage (NCBI taxonomy): Eukaryota > Viridiplantae > Streptophyta > Magnoliopsida > Asparagales > Orchidaceae > Platanthera > Platanthera guangdongensis. The sequence goes on along the minus strand of CM077153.1, from coordinate 280,822,256 downwards.
AAGGGAAAAAAATTATGGAAGAAGAATAATATGAGAGAAGAAGATTAGTGAAGAAAAAGAATAAGGATGAAGAAGATTAGAGAAGAAGAAGATTAGGAAAAAATAAGGAGATTATGAAAATAAAAAGAAGATTGGGCGGGAGAAAAAGAAAAAAAATACAAATTAAGAGGAAGAAGACAAAGATAAAGAAGATTAGGTGGGAAGAAAAAGAAGATGATTGGGGGCAATAAGAAAAAAGAAGAAGAAAATTAGAGGGGAAGAAAAAGGAGAATAAAATTAGGGGGAAGAAGATAAAGAAGATTAGGGAGAAGAAAAAAGATTAAGGAAAAGAAGAAGAAAATTAGGGGAAAGAAGAAGAAGAAGAATATTATGGCAGAAGAAGAAGAAGAGAAAGATTAAGGGAAAAGAATAAAAAAATACTGAGAGAAGAAGAAAAAGATTATAGGGGAGAAGGTGAAAAAGATTATAGGGGAAAAGAAGAAGATTAGTGGGAAAACAAGAAGAAGAAAAAGAAAGAAGATAATGAGTAAGAAGAAGATTACAGAGGCGAAAAAGAAGATTATGAGAAAGAAAAAAATATTAGGGAGGCAAAGAAGAAGATTAAGAGGGAAGAAGAAAAAGATTAGAAAGAATAAGAATATTAGGGGGAAAATGAAGAAGATTGGGACGAGAGAAGAAGTAGATTAGGGGAAGAAAAAAAGATTACCGGAAAGAAGAAAATTAGGGGGGAGAAGATGAAGAAGATTAGGGGAAAAGTAGGAGAAGATTAGGGAGAAAAAAGAAGAATATTATGGGGAAGAAGAAGAAAAAAAAGATTAGAATGGAAGAATAAGAAGAAGATAATGTGGGAAGAAGAAGAAGATTGGGGAGAGGAAGAAGGGGATTAGGAGGAAAGTGAAAAAGAAGAAAATTAAGGGAGGAGAAGAAGAATATTAAGGGAGAGGAAGAAGATAATATTAAGTGAAAAAGAAGATAATACGAAAGAAGAAGAATGTTTGGGAAGAAGAAGAAGATTAGCAAAGAAGAAAGAGAACAAAAAAGATGAAGATTAGGAAAAAAATAATATTAGAGGATAAGGAGATTGGTAGAAGAATAGAAAGGAAGAATAATATTATGAATGAAGAAAAATTGGGAGAAGTAGAAGAAGAGGAAGATTATGGTGAAGAAGAGGATGATTAAGGGGAAGAAGATGAAGAAATTTAGTGGGAATAAAAAGAAATTTAGGGGAAAGAAAAAGAAAAATATTAGAATGGAAGAAGAAGAAGAAGATTATCTAGGAAGAAGAAGATTATCTGAGAAAAGAAGATTAGGGGAAAAAAGAAGAAGAATGGAGGAAGATGAAAAAGGAAAAAAACTAAGAAAGAAGAAGAAGAAAGGGACTTGGGGGAGAATAAAATTATGGAAGAAGTAGAAAATTATGAGAGAAGAAGAAGATTACAGGAGAAAAAAAGATTAGAGAAAAAGAATAAGATTGGGGATGAAGAAAATTAGAAAATAAGAAAAAGAATAGGAAAGAAGAAGGAAATTAGTGAATAAGAAGATTAAGAGGAATAAGATTAAGGATAAGAAGATTAGGGTAGAAGAAGAATAGGGAGAAAAATATTAGAAAAGAAAAAGATTATGGGGAAGAAGTGGAATAAAAAGACAGGAAGAAAAAGAAAATTAAGGAGTAGAAATTTGGAGAAGAAGAAGAAGAAGATTAGGGAAAGAAATTAGGGGAAAGAAGAAGATAGGAGGGAGAAGAAGATTATGGGGGAAGAAGAAGATAAGAGCGAGAAAAGATTAGGGGGAAGAAGTAGATTAGAGCAAAGAAGAAGATTATGGAGGAATAAGAAGAAGAAAATTAGGGGGAGAAAAGATTAGGGATGAAGAATAAGAGTAAGGGAAAAATATTAGGGGGGAGAAGATTAGGGGAAATAACAAGATTAATAATGGGAAAGAATAAGATTAGGGGAGAAGAATGAGAAGATTATGAGGAAGAAAAAGAAAATTAGAGAGAAAGAAGAAGATTATATGGAAGAATAAGAAGAAGAAGAAAAAAAATTAGGATGAAGAAAAAGATTATGGGGAAAGAAAAAGGGAGGAATAGAAGATTAGGGGGAGAAGAAGAATAATAAGAAGAAAATTATGAGAAAAGTATAATAATAATAATAATAAAATTAGAAGAAGAAGAAGAAGATTAAGGGGAAGAAGAGAGAGGAGAAGAAGCTTGGAGTTGAAGAAGAAAAAGAAGATTAGGGGATAAAAAAGAATCATGGGGAAGAAGATGGAGCTTAGGGGGAGCAAGGAGAAGAAGATTTGGGGGAAGAAGATATGGTGAAAGAAGATAACAAGGAAGAAATTTACAACAGAAGAAGATTACGCAACAAGAAGATTATGAAAGAAGAATATTACAGAGAAAGTAGAATATGGAAAAATAAGAATACGGAGGAACAAGAATACAGAAGAATGAGAGAATATGGATGAAGGAGAATATGTGGGATGAAAATTAAAAAGAAAGAAAAATACGAAGGAAGAAGATTACGGAGGAAGCATATTATAGAGGAAGAAGAACGTGAAGGAAGGAGTACATGGAAGAAAATGATTATAGGGGAGAAGAAAAATAGATTAGAGAAAAAAAGATTGGATGGGAAGAAGAAGATTAGGTGGAAGAAGAAAAATTAGGGAGAAGAAGAAGATTAGGGGGAACAAAAAGAAGGATATTATGATGAAAGAATAAGAAGAAGCATATGGGGAAGAAGAGGAAGAAGATTAGGGAAAGGAAGAAGAAAATTAGGGGAGAAGAAGAAGAAAATTGGAGAAGAAAAAGAAGATTATGAGCAAAGAAGAAGAAGATTAAGGAAGACGAAGATTAGGAAAAAAGAAGATAAATGAAGAAGAAGATTAGGGAAGAAGATTATCGAGGGAAGAAGATTATTAAGGGAAGAATATTAGGAAAGTAGAAGAATATTAGAGAAAAAGAAGATTAGGGAAAAGATGAAGAAGAAGAAGAAGAAGAAGAAGAATATTAAGGAAAAGAAGTAGAATGTTAGGGGGAATAAGAAGAAAAAGAAGAATATTATGGAGGGAGCAAGAAGAAAAGGAACATTAATAGGGAATAAGAAGAAGAAAAAGTTTAGGAGGAAAGAATAAGAAAAAGATTATGGAAGAAGACGATTATTGAGAAAGAAAATTAGGGAAGTAGAAGAATATGGGGAGAAGAAGATTAGTGAAGAAAAAGATTAGGGAAGAAGATGATTGAGGAAGAAAGAAATTAGAGAAGAAGAAGATTAGAGAAGAAAAGTGGATTAGGGGAACAGAAGAAGATTAGGAGAGAAGAGAAAGAAGAAGAAGATTGGAGGAAAAAGAAGAAGATTAGGAGGAAGAAGAAAAAGATTAAGGGGAAGAAGACGAAATTTCAGAAGAATAAGAAGAAAATGATTAGGAGGAATAAGAAGATTGGGGAAAGAAGAAAAAAAGATTAAGGGAAAAAAGATCAAGGATGGAAGGAAAATAAGATTAGGGCGAGAAGAGAATTAGAAGGAAAGAAGAAGAATAGGGAAGAAGAAGAATGATTATAGGGAAAGAAAGAGGAGGAGAAGATTAGCGGTGAAGAAAAAGAATATTATTAATGGGGAAAAAGAAGATTAGGAGGAAAGAAAATGATTAGAAGGAAAGAGGAGGAAGAAAAGATTAGAGCGGAAGAAGATGAAGATGATTAGGGGAAAAATGAAAAAGAGGAAGATTAGAGGGGAAGAAGAAAATGATGATTAGAGGGAAGAAGAAGATTAGGTGGATGAAAAAGAAAAATATAAGAGGGAGAAGATGAAGAACATGATTAGGGGAGGAGAAGAAGATTGTAAAAGAAAAAATAAGGGAAAATAGATCAAGAAGGATTAGCAAAGAAGAAAAGTAGGGAAGAATAAAAATTAGGGGAAGAAGAATAAAGAAGAAGATGATGATTATGGAAAGAAAAAGAAGATTATGGGGAAGATGATTTGGGAAAGAAGATTACAGAGAAGACGCTTACGGAAGAAGATTACATAAGAAAAAAAATTACGCAACAACAAGATTACGGAGGAAGAAGAAAAGAAAATATGGGAGAAGAAGAAGATTAGGGAGAATTAAAAGAAGGATATTATGGTGGAAGAAGAGGATGATGATGATTAGAGAAAAAAAGGAAGATTATGGAGGAAGAAAAAGATTATGGAGGAAAGAAGAAGAATATTAGGCATGAACAAGAAGATTAAGACAAAGAAGAATAAGATTAGGGAAAAAGAAGATTATGGGGAAAGGAAAAAATGATTAGGGGAAGAAGAAGATTATGGGGAAAGAAGAAAATTAGGGGGGAGAAGAAGAAGATTAGGGCAAGAAGAGGAATAGGGGGAAAAAGAAGAAGAAGACTAGGGGAAAAAGAAGATTATGGGGAAAGAAAGAGAAGGAGAATAGGGGGAAGAATAAGAAGAAGAATATTAGGGGAGAAGAATATTAGGAGGGAAGAATAAAATTAGGAGAAAAAAGAATATTATGAGAAGAAAAAGATTAGGAGGAGAAGAAAATTAGGAGAAAAAGAAAATTAGGGGAATAAGATTGGGGGGAAAGGAAGATTAAGGTTGGGAGAGAAAAGGAGAAAGAAAATTAGGGGAAAAGAAGATTTGGATAGGAGAAGAAGATTAGTGAGGAACAAGAAGAATATTAGAGGGGGAGAAGAAGAAGAAGAGGATTGGGGGAAGAAGAGGATTAAGAGGGAGAAGAAGAGGAAGCATAAGATTAAGAGGGGAGAAGAAGAAGAAGAATAGGGAGAAAAAGAAGAAGATTGACGGAGAAGAAAAAAAATGATTAGAATGAAAGAAGAAGATGATTAGATGGGAGAATGAAAGAATAAGAGGATTGGGAGAGAAGAAGAAGGAAAAAAGATTAGGATGGAGAAGAAGAGGAAGCATGTGATTAGGGGCAAAAAAGAAGAAGGTTAGGGGGAAAAGAAGAAAAGGATTGGGGAAAAAGAAGAAAATGATTAGAATGAAACAACAATAACACTCAAGCCTTTATCCCACTATAGTGGGGTCAGGTATATGGATCCTTAATCGCCATAATGCCCTATCTTTTGTCATAATCTCACTAATGCCTAAGTAAATCATGTCTTTCTTTATAGTTTCATTCCAAGGCTTTATTGGTCTACCCCTCCCTCGTCTAACATGCCTAGTGACTAGACTCTCACAGGCCTATCTTTTGGAAGAAGATAAGAATTAAAGACGAAGAAAAATAAAGGTGATTAAGAAAAAGATTAGAAGGAAAGAGGAGAATAAAAGATTAGAGGGGAAGAAGATGAAGATAATTAGGGGGAAGAAGAAGAAATAGAGAAAGATTAGAGGGAAAGAAGAAGAATAGCGGAAAGAAAAGAAGAAGATTAGGTGGAGGAAGAAGAATAAGAGAAAAATTAGAGGGGAAGAAGAAGAAGAATATTAGCGGGAAGAAAAGAAGAAGATTAGGTGGAGGAAGAAGAAGTAGACGATTAGGGGAGAAAAGGAAGATTGGGGAAGAAGAAGACAAGGGAAGAAAAAAAATTAAGGAAGAAGATTAGCGAAGAAGAAGAGTAGGGAAGAAGAAGATTAGGGGGGAAGAAGATTAAAAACTGTCTATCACTTGCATCAAGCTTGTTCCAACAATTTTAATTTATACACAGTTACGTAAATTATCTATATGTTATGTGAATTATACAATATGTTGCAACAATAACTACACGCTATAAAAGATTATGTGAATTTATTATGCCTTGCAATAATACTTACTATATATAATTATCTAAATGAATAAATAGTGTAAGCAGGAAAACAAGGATCATTTAGGCTCTGTTTGGGGGGACTTATTTTCACTGGTCAAGCGGTCATGACCGCATGAACCCGGATTTAAGTCCGGGTTCATGCGGTCATGACCGCTTGACCGGTGAAAATAAGTCCCTCCAAACAGAGCCTTAAGATAAATGAAAATTAGCATTTTTGAGTAATAAATGACAGTAATACTATTTCAAGACAAGCCAAAAAAATTAGATCAAGCAAGTGGGACATTCCAAAAAAAAATGAATTAAATACCATGTGCAATGAAAAGAATGAAAATTGAAATATTTCTTGAAATGAAACTCACCTTCTAGTGTGGAATGGAGATAAATCAATAGCGGAGAACCAGATGATTATGTTAGCAAACCAATAGATAACTTTGTTATGATGTCCATGAGAAGCATTCGTTTCCTGTGCAACCAAAACTGAAAATTTATCACAAATACACCCACAAACTTATTAAATATCAGAGAGATAATGACTGTGTTAAAACATAATATCACACCACATTTAGTTTTTTGAGTTTTCCCCTTAAATGGCAATTAAGTTAGAAAATTGCATGCAGAGTACTAGATAGATGAGTACTTGATAAGAAAGTGAACACATGCATGTGAGTACTCATAGGGTTTCTATACAACAATCATTTCAAACATTTTAATTTTTTCTTTGTTTCACTTTCAGCTACATCATGAAATTGAATACAAACTCATACATATAACAAAAACAAAAATGGCTATTATATAAGTGAATACAAACCCATACATATACAGTCAGCACAACATCAGTTGGTATTCTTATTCATTGGATTGTGTGCATGTTTTCACCTCGTTCCAGGGTTTGTCGTGGGTCTTTACATTCCGTCTAAACGAACGAGGCCTAATAGCATTTCAAATTAGAAAGAAAGAAATTAATAATAATACTAAATTAATTAGCCTAAATTATTTGATTGGATATATCTGTTTCCCCAGCTGGCAAGGAGCAAAAAAAACGATCAGTAAATTCGTAATCATTCTTACTTAAAATAAGTTTTTTGATGATTGCAGTTCAATTAAATAATACATCTCTGAATCAATTCACGTGTAATCATAATATTAAAAGCCAACAAACGTGGTTTGTTTGGATCGGCATCTGAGCGTCGGTGTGGGAGCAACCATGGCTGCATGGCGGGAAAATAAGCGTCCGCTGAGTGCGGGCAGTGGCAACCATGGCTGCGCTGCGGGAAAACAATTGTTCGCTGAGTGTGGGCGGTGGCGACCGCGGAGGATAACGCCACGTCTCCAGCGCCGCCTCCCCACCTCCGATTTGAAACCCTGCGGCGATTCCTCCCGCGTCGGCTCCCGCCGCCGATCCAAACGAACCCTTAATGGCTCTGTTTGGGGTGGCGTTAGGCCACCTGTTAGGGGGACAACCGCCGTTGCAAGGCAAGAAAATAAACGTGCGCCGCACGCAGGCGTCGACGTTCAACCTTCGCAAAAATGGCGGTGACGCTCCACCAACCCACCTCTGGTTAGAATCCCCGTTCATTCGCTACTTCATCGGAGCTCGATTGTCGCCCCAAACAGTCTGATCTCATCGCGTAAATCTAGGAAAAGGGTATCGCGTAAATCTGCTAGGTTGATCACGGATATGTTGATGCATTCTGTTATGGAATTTGGTGTTTATTTTGTTGTTTAAGCCTACAATTCTACAATAACAGATTTTGTGCGTACCGTTTCCGTCTTTAATATGCACTTAGGCATGCCTTGCATATTTTTATGGAGATGGATTTATAAATTCATGTAGATGGATCAAAATTTATGTTAAACATTAGAGTAGAAAAGGAATGTTCACATGAGAACACAAAAGAAAAGAAGAGAATCAGAGAATCAATGTGATATAATGTCAAGAAGAGCAGCTATTGAAGTAATTTTTTTGTTAAACAAATAAATAATAAGTATAGAGAACACAAAAGGAATGTTCACATGAGTATTATTAATCGTGGCAAGATATGGCCAAATATCATGAGAACTGACTTAGGCTTCATTTGATTCGGCGTTCGGAGCTCACGTTGGGGGCAAACGTCGCCGCACAACGGGTAACTAAACGCCCGGCTGCGGCGTTTGCTGCGTTTGAGCCCGTAGCGCCATATGAAACGGAGGAAAACGGGGGTATTTGAAACGCAGCCTCCCCCCTACGTTTCGAACGGCGGCCCATTTTCTCCCGCCGGCTGCTCCAAACACCGAACCAAACGAACCCTTAGTAAACATTAGAGTAGAACTTTGTGTATGGAAGGTGGGTTAGAGATGAAGTAAATAAAATATATATTATGAAGTGCTAGCTAGTATTGAAAATACATGTTGAACGACCAAAGATTTTTTTAATTAAAATGGGATTACATCTAATCTTAGCTTAAGTTTTAGTCTTTTTGTACCACTAATGAAGATCCATATAAGAATATTCAAAATAAGGTGACTTTGTAAATATAAAATCTTCAAGCTAAATGGCTCTCATACAGTCATGGACGTGCAACTCTTTATTTTCAAGTTTATTTGAGATTTGGCAGAATTACCAACATATTCCTACAAATAAATAAATAGTGTTCGACTGATGTAAAGAAAATTGTTGACTGATATAAAATCTTCAAGCTAAATGGCTCTCATACAGCCACAAAATTTTGTATTATTTGGTTTCCTTTTACCATAGAAAAACAAAGGCGCGGGGGAATCATATGAAAAACTAATAGAAGCTTTATGTTTTGTACCAACAAAATGATTTAAGACAGTTTAATATACAGAACAGAACACTCTAATAATGCATCCTAATCGTAATGATCAGTTCAAAATGGATTAATTAAATCTAAGAAGCATTCATCATCATGCTAGAAAAAAATTAGACAAGCTAGATGCGGCAAAATAGACAAACCTAAAGAGAAAATTCATGTAAATAGACTTATACAAATAATTTGATTTTGACAAGATGCATCATTTTTTCTTTTTTTTTGGGGGGGGGGGGGGGGGGGGGGTGGGGGGGGTGGGGGGATTTACAACACGGAGTTTTAATATTTTGCAAGAAGAAGATAAATGAATCTTCAGTTTCTATTCTTTGCTGTCTGAGTGATGTGTGAGGTTTTATTAACTCTATGCAGGCATTTTTGTGTGATCTAATTAAGCAATGTCTGAGAAAAGAAAGAAATCAGAAGGAATCAAAAGGCCACGTGCTGTGTGGGAGTTTTGTGGACTGGTATGGGAGTTGGAGAGGGCTGGAATGGGGTTGGATGGGTTCTGCAGCTCGGGCTGGGTATGTAGGAGAGAGGAGGTGGGGCTGTGGGATGTAGGGGAGAGGAGGTGGGGCTGTGGGATGTAGGTGAGAGGAGGTGGGGGTGGGAAGAATCGCTAGAATTTAATTCTTGTGTTGTTTCTGGACTGGACAGGGGCTTGCATAGCTTGGAGTTGGTGAGGCTGTGTTGTGGAGATTGTTGGAGTGTGTGACCTAGGAGTAAACAAAAGAGTATTGTAACTGTTAATAATCCTACAAAAATATGAAGAATTATTGAGTTGAGTTTAATAATCCTCAACTCAAAACCAAGAATTTCAGTTTATGCTTGAGTAGAGTTGAAAATATTCGAGTTCTGTTTAAATTTTTTAGATTAATAAGCAAACATTATGAGCCGAACAAACTATTCAGTCTAATTTAAAAGACCCAACTCACCTCCTCCAGCAATTGCTCTTTTTCTTCTTGTTCATCAGCACTCAATGGTTGCCCGACTTCTAAAATAAAATACAAATTAAAATTTAATATATATTTTTAACTAGGAAACATGTATCCATGTAACAAACAATTAACATACCCTCAGGTTCATCACTATCAGCAATCATGTCTTTCAGCTGGTTCTTTTGATGTGTCTGTCAATTTATTAAAACAGAAGAAAGTCAGAAATGCAAAAGCGGATATCTTCAAAACAGAAGAATTTATGAGGTTTGAAATTATAAGGAGACCAAAACATGGAAATTGCTTAAGATTAGGGCAGGTTGGTAAGGTATCAGGGTGAATGTATTTGGTAATCATGTGAAGAACCTCAAGTTGTGGGCTGATCAAAATATGAAAAATCATGTCTTTTATAGCTATTAGATAGTTAATATATGATTTCTCATTAATATTTGTTACACCAAGTGATGTTAATTCTTCAGAAATACAGTTGAACACTTGTATTCATGTTACAACAGATCTACCATTTTCCATCTTAATCCTTCTGACAGTAATTTTATCCACAAATCCAACATGCAGCATATCTTTTTTTTATCAATTATTCAATTATCTGGAACTTGATCGCTGCCTCATTATAGAACTTAAAAAAAAAGCAAGAAATCAGAAGGAAGAAATCTGAACTCACCTGCTGCAGTGCAGGCCTGCAATGTCAGATCGGAAAAAAAGAAAATGAAAGGAAGAAATCAGAAGCAATCAATCTCTGCATCGATCGGATCTTTTAGCCATGAGTCGTCGCGCCTTCCTCCTCACCCTCTGCTTCTCGCGCCCGCTCTTTCCGGCAGAGAAACTTGTTTCCAATCACCACCGGAACTCCTCGCCGGAGGAGGCCGAGGAGAAGGCATTCATTCCTCTCTCCCTCCCCCCACCCCGTCTCTCACTCACTGCCTTCCTCCTCACCGGTCTTGGAGAAACAAACTGGGACGATGAAATAAACCCTCCTCAGAGAGAGCCGTTATTATTAATTTCCAAAATAAACAACACTGCAGTGCCGGCTTAGTCCTCTTTCCATAAATAAACTCCTAAGTAAGCAACGCCTTGCTTTTATAAATTTCAAACATAATCACAGCATCCATCAATTAATCCGCTGTAAATTTCTATAAATTAACATCATTATAATAACTATTATTATTCCCTTATATTTATTTATTTATTTATTTATTTTTGTTAAATAAACTTTATTATCATTTATAATCCTATCTTCCAGGTTGTGCGTGTCTGCGTTCCTGGCTGTGTGCGCGCGTGATCATGTTTGCGTGCGCACTGGATGGTCCGTGCGGCCATGCACGTCTATGTGCGTGCATATTCTTTTGACGTGTGAGACTTTTGCGCACGTGTTCGCGACCGCGCGAAATCTCCATGATTGACTAGGCTTTGCCTTTATCACCAAATATCAACTTTTGTTTTTCTTTTATTTCAGGCCTCAATGCGTTCTGCGAGACCGATGCGTCTGCTTTCATCACTCTCCGATGATCAAATTGCGATCTGGAGAAAGAGATATAGTTTAACTACCGATCTTGAGGTGAGGATACCGCATACCGAGGATGGGGTCCAAATCCTCCTAGAGGCTAGTTGCCGATTTGCGAGATCACTCTGAGTTCGGGTTTCCGCGTACCGGAAACTGTTTATTTATTTATTTTGTTTGGGCGCGGCCAGGGCGTGGCCGGCAGGGTGGCCGGCGGTGGGCCGTGTCGCACGGCCGCAAAGGCCTGGCCGCAAGGGGAGGCCCCCTCCTTGGCCGGAGGCCGGGCCCGCTCACGGTGGCCGGCCGACGAAGGGCCGCGCTGCGCAGTCGAAATGGTACAGCCGCGAGGGGCGGCCCACTCCTTGGCCGGAGGCTTGACACGCTCAGACCGGTCGGCCGGCGGGAAGAAGAGGGAGAGGAGTAGGCAGCTTGGCCGGCCCCGGTCGGACACCAAAAATGGGATCCCGCGTGACCGCGATTTCGGATAGCACGCGGAGGTCAAACTCATGATCCCACAAATGTGGTGGGGATCATGGGGGAGTAGGCTAAGTGCATACTCATTCTCCATAAAAAGGGGTTTCATCCTCAACATCTATATTAGTGTAGTTATTATACGACAGGAATAAAGGTGTATGCGTAATCAGAGATAGTGTCAATGCATGTTTGGAAGGAGTGATGATGGATGGTCCTCCGATGTTAGGTTTGGGGAGTAAAATGTATAATTTGAGGAGTAAATGCATGCAATTTTATCTAGGATAAACTTGTTGAGGTTTTGACATGTTGACCGGGCCACACAAGATTGTTGAGATTGGTATTTTAATTTATGTTCACTTTTAATGTATGAGAGAGAGAGAGAATGTATTTAATGGGATAGTTGAGAAGTTGTATTCAATAGGAGAGAGAGATCGCATTTATGTGGGGGTAGTTGGAGAGTTTTTCCTTTGCCTATAAATAGGCTCCTTGTCTTCATTTTAAAGCGGCTGAAAATAGTGAAATTCTTCCTCATTTCTGGATTCTCCATTTGTGAGAGGATAGAGAGGGAAGCGCCGCAGCGCTGCAGTGTTGTCCGGGCGGTTTGAGTTTCTAACCGCGCGAGCTGGATATCGCCGCCTGAGGTTGCCGAGTTAGCCGGAGAGGTGTCGAGCTAAGCAGAGAGTTGCCGAGCAAGGCGGAGTGCGGGCGAGCCGGAGTGTTGCCGAGCGGGTAGGGGCTCGTGCGAGCGAGTGGCCCATCTCGCAGGGGTAGACTCGCCCGGCTAGTGTTGTTGCCGCGCGGGCTGGACACTCGCGGAGGAAGGTTAAACGCGAGAGGGGTGTTAACTCGCCGGGAGACCATTCACTGGGGCGTCTCGCTCTCGCGTGCGAGAGGGATCTCGCTGGGGTAGTCGTGCGGGTTGTGGCGGTCTCGCTGGTTCGTTTTATTTTCTCGGTGGTGTAGTTTGTGGGCAAGAAGAGTAGAGTTGTAAAGCAAGGAGAGTGGGTGCCTGTACACGTTTCCAACAAGTGGTATCAGAGGGAGGTTAGACACCCCCCCCCCCTGGGCGTTGCTTGAAAGTGTTCAGTGAAGAGGTGAGATGGAAATGGGAAGTGCCATGCCAATGCAAGTCCCAAAATTGACGAAGACCAATTATGCAAATTGGAGTATTCAGATGAAGGTGTTGCTCGCCTCCAAAGAGTTGTGGGAGGTAGTAGAGGACGGCGTTGAGGGGTTTACTGCCGAAGCAGAAGCAGCATTGACTAACGCTCAGAGGACGGTTTTGAGAGAGTCTAAGAAAAGGGATAAGAAGGCTCTCTTCTTACATTACCAAGGTGTGGATGAGGCGACCTTCGAGAAGATATCAGATGCGGGGACATCAAAGGAAGCATGAGAGATTTTGCAATGCTCCATACAGGGAGTCGATAAGGCAAAGAAGGTGAAGCTGCAGTCACTTCGAGCCCAGTATGAAGTGATGAAGATGCAGTGTTCAGAGAAGGTTAGTGACTACGTGACCTGTCTACGGACGCTCACGAATGAGATGAAGAGGAATGAAGAAGTGACTGATGATGTAAGCTTCATGGAGAAGCTCCTGCGATCTATGTCCAAGAAATTCAGACACGTGGTAGTGGCCATTGAGGAGTCGAAGGATCTCACCGAGATGGCGGTAGATGAACTTGTTGGCTCGTTGCAAGCCCACGAGTACCGCATGCTGCAGGATGATGAGGAGTCGAGTGGCTTGGGAAAAGCACTATAGACTCAGCTCAAATTTGGAGAAAGCTCAGGAAGAGGAGGAGGCCAGCGTGGCCGAGGCTACCAAGGAAGAGGTAGAGGAGGAAGAGGTGGAAGAGAGTTCGGAAGAAATCAGTACAACCAGAAGGAGGCAGAGCAACCTCACGGTTGGAGACATGATGGAGGAGGAAGAGGAAGAGGCCAAGGGAGAGGCCAAGGCAGAGGACAAGGAAGGGACCAGGGAAGAGGAAGAGGAAGATGAGATATGTCCCAAATTCAATGTTACAACTGTAACAAGTTCGGGCATATGAGCTACGATTGTTGGGCTCCAAGGAAGGGAGGAGAAGCGAACCACTATGCTGAGGCAAGTAACACGGGTGGTGACCCGATGATGTTCCTTACCATCCAAGGTACTGCAGGAGGAAGGAACGGAGTGTGGTACTTGGACATTGGCGCAAGTAACCACATGTGTGGAGATAATGAGTTGTTCACCAGCCTTGAGGCAAATGGTGGTGAAGTCAGTTTTGGCGACGCCTTGAAGATATATGTGGAAGGAAGAGGAGTGATAGCGGTCACGATGAATGGGAAGGAGGTGCATATCAACGACGTCTTCTATGTGCCAGGATTGAGGAGTAACATCGTAAGTCTTGGGCAGCTGGTAGAAAAGGGCTATCATGTCCTGTTGAGGGATAGTACCTTAGCTATGAAGGATAGTAAAGGAAAAGAAGTGGTGAGAGTGAAGATGGCGACGAATCGCCTCTTTCCTCTAAGTATGGATGCCAAGGAGACGACATGTCTTGCGAAGACAGGAGAAGAAGAGGAAGCTTGGCTGAGGCACCACCGGATGGGACATCTGGGGTTCACAGGCCTGAAGCTACTGTCAGGTTCCAAGATGGTGGATGGGCTGCCGATGATCACACCTCCTCATAGGGTCTGTGAGGCATGCACGAAGGGGAAGCAGAGGAGAGAAACGTTTGAGGGTGGCAAGTCCCGGAGAGCAACAAGGCCATTGGAGTTAGTTCACTCAGACATCGCTGGTCCGTTTGAGACTACTTCAATAAGTGGAAGCAAGTACTACATTACCTTCACTGACGACTTCAGCAGGAAGTGTTGGGTTTATTTCCTAAGGGAGAAGGCTGAGGCACTTGACAAATTCAAGGAGTTCCAGGCGATGGCTGAGAAGGATAGTAGTCAACCGCTGAAGGTGCGCAGAACGGATAGGGGTGGGGAGTACACCTCTAGGCTGTTTGACGAGTACTGTAAGCAATGGGGGATATCTCATCAGCTGACGGTGGCATACTCGCCTCAGCAGAATGGCGTGGCAGAGAGGAAGAACCTTACCATCATGAACATGGCAAGGAGTATGGTGAAGGGCAAGGGGTTGCCGAAGAAGTTCTGGGTGGAAGCGGTGCAAGTGGCAGTATACGTGTTGGACCGTTGTCCAACAAAGAGAGTGAAGTTCAAGACTCCATTTGAAGCTTGGAGTGGGTGGAAGCTCAGTGTGAAGCACCTAAGGGTTTTCGGGTGTGTGGCTTATGCCCACGTCCCGGACCAGAGGAGGAAGAAGCTGGATGACCGGAGCGAGAAGTGTATCTTTGTAGGCTACGCTCCTGCGAGCAAGGCTTACAAGTTGTATAACCCGGTGACGGAGAAGGCCATCATCTCAAGGGATGTGTTGTTTGAAGAAGGAAGCAACTGGAGCTGGGATGAAGCAACGAGAGGCATCAAGGGGATGTTCTACGAGGATGAAGAGGAGGAAGGTGGAGAAGAGGCTGAAGCCGAGATGGGTGGAGTTGAGCCACCATCACCACCTAGCAGAGGTTCAAGGGGAGCTCTCACCCCTTACTCAAGTGGAGCAAGTACAAGTGGTGGCAGCTCAGGTGGAGCTAGCACCAGTGGAAGTAAAGATAACCGTACTCAATCTCGGATGAGGAGGTTGGATGACATCTATGAGGAGACGGCACCGACACTGAACAATTTTTCATTATACTGTCTATTTGCAGATGTTGAACCGTGCTCTTATGAAGAATCCGCCAAAGAAACAACTTGGAGAAAGGCGATGGATGTGGAGATCGCCTCCATTAAGAAGAACGACACCTGGAAGCTGGTGGATCCACCTGCAGGCCAAAAACCCCTCGGGGTGAAATGGGTCTATAAGGTGAATAAGAACAAAGATGGGGGCGTGGATAAGCACAAGGCACGACTAGTCGTGAAGGGCTACCGACAAGTCCAAGGAGTGGACTATGATGAAGTCTTCGCCCCAGTGGCACGGATAGACACTATCCGGTTGATCATCGCTCTGGCTACCCATCATGGATGGAAGATCATGTAGATGGATGTGGTATCTGCCTACCTGAATGGCTACCTAGAGGAGGATGTGTACATCGAGCAGCCTCCAGGTTATGTGGTGAAGGGGCAGGAGAGAAAAGTATGCAAGCTGGACAAGGCTTTGTACGGGCTGAAGCAAGGAGCTAGAGCCTTGAATGGGAGAATAGATGCTTACCTGCAGAAGCATGGCTACAAGAAGAACCCTCATGAATATGCCCTCTACACGAAGGTTGAGAAGAATGGCGACATGATGATCGTATGTCTATACGTGGACGATATGATCTTCACAGGAAACAACCCTTCGTTGTACGAGGAGTTCAAGAGAATGATGAAGAAGGAGTTCGAGATGACGGACCTGGGAGAGCTCAACTATTTTTTGGGGGTGGAGGTAAAGCAGAGTGAAGATGGGATCTTCATCTAACAAAAGAAGTATGCGGAGGAGATCCTAAAAAAGTTCAGGATGGAGAACAGCAAGCCTGTTGAAGCCAAAATTTGACTCCGACAAATGTTCGCAAAAAAGGGGCGTAGCCGACACCTACTTGGCCCAAGCTCCGACCTCCGACTGGTCGTAAAGGACTATGAAACTGGCCCAAATCCGCAGCAGGGAGGTCGCACCGCTTACCCGGAAGATCACTGAGAGCTTCCACTCCAAAGCTAAAAGCTGGGCTTGGAGTTCCTCAGAAAGCACTAGAGATTTGGAGGGTAATGAGCGCTTGCTCTCTAAGGAACTCTTATGAGTCTATTTATAGTCTTTTGCTGAACTGAGATTACTGAAAAGCCCCTAGTTGATCTGCCAATAGCCGAATCCCGCTGTTTTCCTGAGTGTATGGGGGTAAATTTACCCGAGGGCAATCTGGTCATTTAACCCTAGGCCTTGGGCCCCACTCGGCGAGAGCTCTGAACCGAGAGCCTTATGTCCAGAGCCCTGCGCAAGCGGTCTCGCCTGCTTACAGGCGAGAGCCCCTTTGAGATTGGAGCTTGGCGCAAGCGCAAGCGTTTCCGCGTTGGCTGCGCTCGACGATCTTGGCCCGTTGATCTCCGTTCGACGACTCGGCGCGGACGTTCCCGCCACCCTGGGCGAGATCTTCTTTCGGGTGGGAACTCCTTTGGCTAGCTCAATTGTGACCATTGCACCTCCTGGTCTGACTCAGCGAATATGGGGTTGTACACTATCCCAGCTCTTTTTGAGCTTGCTCTGCGCTCGAAAAGACACGTCCAACCCAAAAATATTCGCTGAGCACGTGTCAACATCAGAGAATCTTTTGGTGGGCCGTACGGTGTCTATAAATATATGTGCTGATAGACAGTCATAATTCTCCCCTTGAATCACCCTTCTTCGCTTGAGTTCTCGCCTTCTCTCGCGATGCCTTCCAAGCGCGTCGACAAACCGTTTCCGCAGGATCTGCAAGACCGCATCAATGCGGCACAGGCGCGAGCCAAGGCTAATAGTGCCTTGGTTGCCCCATGGCTGGCGAGACAGTCATCGGCCGTTGAGCCTTCCCAGCCTAAGAAGAAAAAGAAGAAGGCGAAGGCGGTCCAGCAAGACCTGCCCCACGAGAACAGGAGCCCGCCTACCCCGACCCCCAGCCGCGCGGACGATCCTTCTCCGCGGAAGGTATGTCCGATTCGTCAATTACTGAAAACACTAGCTGCTCTGTTGCTGACCGACATTCTCGCAGGAAACTATTCCCGACGCCATCGAGTCCCCGCGGGAACCCCTGGATCCACCATCTCTCCCCCTTGAGGGCTAACCGCGAGTCACGGAAGCGGCTCCTCCGCCTGACCCGAGAACTGCAGGTAACATTTTCACACTTGCTCTTAACTCAAAATCCTAGGACGCTGAATTGTCTTCTCGCAGCACCAGCTTCCGCCCAGCCGGGTCTCGCTACCCTGGAGAACGAAGCAGGGTCTGCGAATCAGCCTGCACTTACGGTTGATTCCTCCCTACCGGCGGGAGGAAAGACTGCCGAATCTTCCGCGCCTCCATTGGATGCCAGCCATCCTGCGGGAGAGGAGACCTCCCCCCCCCTCTTCCGGCCAAGCCGGGATTACCACTCGCAAAATCTACCCCCCTGGAAAAGGGAAGCCGATCCACCTGCTTTTTGGAGCTGAGGGGGGAGCTGGGCCTTCTCGCCTGCCATCGACTGGGGGTCCTTGCCATATTGCAGGTATGCGGTACGTTTATTACTATTATCCTTTGGCTCTCGCCTTAACTGGAATTTTCGTCAGGGGATCTGGGTTCGCGGTCTGGAGCTGACGCAAAGGAAGAAGAAGAAGAAGAAGAAGAAGACAGAGAGGGGGAAGATGACGAGAGCTCCCCCTTCCCTTCATCTGACGAGATGGAGGTGATCTTGACCAGTGCCGGGAGCGCTAAAAGACGGGGGAAGAAGGTTGTCGCCGTCCTATCGAAGCTTATCCGGCGGGAACGGGCCTGTGACCTCACAGCGAAAGAGTTTCGCCAATCAGTGGAGTGGAGGCTGGAGACTCTGGAGCGGGACTATCTCATCGGCGAGATGGATCGGCCAGGAGGGCCTACCGCCGGATCTTCACATGAAAGGTGCATCGCGCGGATCCGGGACCTGTCTCGCCGGGTCAACCTAGGATGCACTGTTCTGTCGTCTTACTTCAACCCGCAGGCGCCACCCAGGACCAAGCTGCGGGAGCAAGGACGATGGCGGTGGGAGCCTTATTGAATCGCGAGACCTCCCCTTCTCTTCCCCCGGCCTTCCCCTTCTCAGATGTACCTCGCTTAATTTATGTCCGACTGATGTTGCTTACTCTTTTATTCAGCTCTCGCCTGGCGAGAATAATAATTATTTATGCTATTATTATCACTCTGTTTAGTTCTCGCGTGGCGAGAGAAATCTGATCTCCTGTTGTGTGCGGTTATTGTTATTACTCTTTACTCAGCTTTCTCGCGCCGCGAGAGCAAACCTGCTCCCGTTGTTAGTCGAAAGCCATCTCATAAGACTCGCGCCAATCACCTGTCAGTCAAATTTGGGCAAGAAAATGAAGCGCCGCCGCCTCAGGTCGTGACGGCTGTACCCCCGCCGCCTTTTCTGAAAAATCATGATGATCACGGTTTCCTATAAATAGAGGGGCTCACCTACCACATTCATTTCTCCGATCTGTATCTCTCTCCTCTCCTGTCGCTTTCGCGGTCTCTCAAAAGCTCTCACTTGTTTTCGCCTTCTCCTTCCGTTCTCGCACGGTTCTTTCTCTCGCCTCCCTCTTAAAGATCTCGCCTACAAATTCTTCATCACGATGCCAGGCGGAAGCGAGGGTCGTTCCAACTGCGCGGAAGCTTTCCAGAAGCACCTTTTTCCTTCCTGCACCCTCACCGTGGACGAGTTCAACCTGATCCAGACTCGCTACGTTCCCGTCGGCTTCACCGAGCGGAACCCAGGCAACCACGACAAGGTAAACACCGCGAGGGAGGGGGAGCTCACCATCCCCCTTGAGCACTTCGAGGTGGGCTTCCGCCTCCCGCTGTGGCCTGAGATGCGCCAGGCCCTCCGGTATTATGGAGTGGTTCCCACGCAACTGAATCCAAATTCGGTTGCGATTCTCGTGGCTTTCATATGCTACATGCGATCCGAGAGGATTGAGTTCAGCCTGCCAAATTTTCGCAAGCTGTTCACTTTCCGCGCCAAAGGAGGGGTGGTCTTCTTCTCAGGACAACTGCTCAAGACGATCGGTCTTGCCAACAAGCATCACCACTGGGGCGAGAGGTTCATCTTCATTTCCGGCGACTTCGGGAACGTGCCTCTCGCGCCCATCCAATACGAGGATGCCGCCTACAAGCCCCCCTCCTTGGGCTCGCGCGAGAGCACCCTCCTTGAGTTCTTCGGAACCAAGGACTTCGACGTCCTCTTCCTTCGGCGAGACGTTGATTCACTCCTCCCCGTACTCCCGGGCGAAGGTAAGGTCTCGCTCTTGTCTCGTTATCCCCCTCCACTTTTTTGCCGTTTGTACTGAGTGTTTGTCACTTTTGCAGGAGAGCGCGAGATCCCCCTAGGCCAACCCTTTGACGAGGCTCGCGCTTCTGGGAGCCAGCCTCCGAAAGACCCGCTGGCTCTAGCCAAGGCCGCGACACAAGCTTGCCAGAAAGAGTCGGCCCCGACTCATTCAACCGGCGCCGGGAAGCGAAAGCCCAGCGCCCCTCCGCCTCAACCAATCAAAAGGCCCAAGACAACGGATACCGAGAAGGGTAAAGCCGTTATGGTGCCTTCCTCCCAACCTCTCGCTGCAGGCCGCTCCTTTGAGGAGATCTTGCAGGTCGTCAGCGAGATCGCAGCTACTAGGGGTGGCGCTGAGGCCCCTGCCGAGAACCCTCCGGCCCCCGGTGTAGCAGAGGGCGAGGGAGCCGCGCCGAGACCCCCGGCCACCCTCTGTCTGGAGAGGTGCCGCGGGGCCACCGCAACTTTGGTCTCGGCGTGAAGTGCCTGGACGCGGAAAACAAGCCGCTGCTACAATGGGACCCCGAGTTCAATAGGGACTCGATCTCGTCCCTCCTGCCTAGCTGGGCAGAGCGAGACGAGGTTACCAGCAAGGCTTTCGCCTTAGGCTATTACCTCTACAGCCGGGAGGATGCCAGCGTCTACGACAGGATGACCACCCGGCTGCTGGCCTATGATTCCACTCGCGCCCTGATGCGTGGGCCAGAGCTTGCGCTCATGTGTGCTCGCCGGAGCATCACCATAGGCCGCAATTTCCAGGACATGTTCAAGGCCAGGGAGGACGCGGTGGCCCAGGCGGCTATCTTGAAGGAGGTGCTGGCGGAAGCTAGGCAGCATCTGTCTTCGCGCCAGACGGAAGAGGTAAGCGAGATCCTTTCCGGCACTTACTCTCGCCACTACAACTTTCCTTTTCGTGCTAATTTCTCGCTGTTCAGGATTCTGCCCAAGCCGCGCTTCGCAAGGAGCTGTCCCAGGCACGACACAAGAATGTTCTCCTGAGGGACCAGATCTCGCGCCTGGAGGCGAATGCACCCCCTCCTCTGGACGAGAAACTGAAGAGCCGCTACTACTCGGACTATGACATCGATAAGCTTCTCCAGGTCAACGCGCAAGCTACAGTTAGGTTGACCCTGGAGACGCTGCGAGATGTCGACTGCTGGGATGGGAGGGGCAAAGACATCACCGCTCAACAGCTCGCTCCTTGGCTCTTCGAGCCTGTCCCAAAGACCCCGGGCGCGCCTGATACCCCACCCTCGGACGCCCCGAAATCCCTTGCCGTGGGTGGCGAGACCTCCGGGGAGAGCTCCGGTGAAAGATCCAGCAGGAGCTCAAGCGGGAGCTCTGAGGGGTACAGCTTATCTCCTTGAGGGGCCCCTCTTTTCTTTTCCTTCTGCTGTACTGAGCGAGAACGCTCCAGATGTGTAGTTATATTAAATATATTGCAAATATTTTGTATGCAGTCCTTTTCTTATTGTGAATGTGCTTGATGTAATTGTTGTGGCCGAGTGTCCCTTGCAAACGCTTTCGCCGAGGCCCCTGACCTCCCTAGGATAGTCTCCCTTAGCGATGGATCGGCGGGAACCTGCTGAAAACTGTCAGTCGGGAACGTGGCTCACGAACCCTGAAGACGGAGTCGTCCCCCTTTGTCTTGCGCGAACCGTTCAAGCTTGTCGCATAACGTTTCAGCCTGTCTGTTTAAGAATATTATTAGGAGCCTTCTCGAGGAAGGCCTCCTTCGGCGAGACCTCTTTGGCGGCGATCTCCCCGTCGAGATCTATTCTGGCCGAGACCTATCCTACCTTTTCCTCTTTCCATTTCGTGATCCGGGTGTGTTTCCTGCCTTGCTCAAACCAAACCTATCCCCCACAGGCGAACCTTCGAACCTGCCAGCTAGATGAGGGTCTGCGCAGCGGGTCTACCTGGGGCCGAGCCGAGCTCGGGGTGTCGATGAAGTTTCCACAAACCAGACCTAACCTATCCTAACCTATCTCCCACAAACCAAGCCTATCCCCCACAGGCGAGCCTACGGACCTGCCAGCTAGATGAGAGCCTGCGCAGCGGGTCTACCTGGGGCCGAGCCGAGCTCGGGGTATCGAATGACGATCTCAAACCAAACCTATCCCCCACAGGCGAGCCTTCGGACCTGCCAACTAGATGGGAGCCTGCGCAGTGGGTCTACCTGGGGCCGAGCCGAGCTCGGGGTGTCGATGATGATCTCAAACCAAACCTATCCCCCACAGGCGAGCCTTCGGACCTGCCAGCTAGATGGGAGCCTGCGCAGCGGGTCTACCTGGGGCCGAGTCGAGCTCGGGGTGCCGATGACGATCTCAAGCCAAACCTATCCCCCACAGACGAGCCTTCGGACCTGCCAGCTAGATGGGAGCCTGCGCAGCGTGTCTACCTGGGGCCGAGCCGAGCTCGGGGTGCCGATGACGATCTTAAACCAAACCTATCCCCCACAGGCGAGCCTTCGGACCTGCCAGCTAGATGAGAGCCTGCGCAGTGGGTCTACCTGGGGCCGAGCCGAGCTCGGGGTGCCGATGACGATCTCAAACCAAACCTATCCCCCACAGGCGAGCCTTCGAACCTGCCAGCTAGATGGGAGCCTGCGCAGCGGGTCTACTTGAGGCCGAGCCGAGCTCGGGGTGCCGATGATGATCTCAAACCAAACCTATCCCCCACAGGCGAGCCTTCGGACCTGCCAGCTAGATGGGAGCCTGCGCAGCGGGTCTACCTGGGGCCGAGCCGAGCTCGGGGTGCCGATGACGATCTCAAACCAAACCTATCCCCCACAGGCGAGCCTTCAGACCTGCCAGCTAGATGGGAGCCTGAGCAGCGGGTCTACCTGGGGCTGAGCCGAGCTCGGGGTGCCGATGACGATCTCAAACCAAACCTATCCCCCAAGGCGAGCCTTCGGACCTGCAAGCTAGATGGGAGCCTGCGCAGCGGGTCTACCTGGGTCCGAGCCGAGCTCGGGGTGCCGATGACGATCTCAAACAAAACCTATCCCCCACAGGCGAGCCTTCGGACCTGCCAGCTAGATGGGAGCCTGCGCAGCGGGTCTACCTGGGGCTGAGCCGAGCTCGGGGTGCCGATGACGATCTCAAACCAAACCTATACCCCACAGGCGAACCTTCGGACCTGCCAGCTAGATGGGAGCCTGCGCAGCAGGTCTACTGGGGCCGAGCCAAGCTCGGGGTGCCGATGACGATCTCAAACCAAACATATCCCCACAGGCGAGCCTTCAGATCTGTCAGCTAGATGGGAGCCTGCACAGCGGGTCTACCTGGGGCCGAGCCGAGCTCGGGGTGCCGATGACGATCTCAAACCAAACTTATCCCCCACAGGCAAGCCTTTGGACCTGCCAGCTAGATTGGAGCCTGCGCAGCTGGTCTACCTGGGGTCGAGCCGAGCTCGGGATGCCGATGACGATCTCAAACCAAACCTATCCCCCATAGGCGAGCCTTCAGACCTGCCAGCTAGATGGGAGCCTACGCAGCGGGTCTACCTGGGGCCGAGCCGAGCTCGGGGTGCCGATGACGATCTCAAACCAAACCTATCCCCCACAGGCGAGCCTTCAAACCTGCCAGCTAGATGAGAGCCTGCGCAGTGGGTCTACCTGGGGCCGAGCCGAGCTCGGGGTGCCGATGAGGTTTCCATCTTCCTGTCATTAGGACTTCACAATAAACAATAAACAAGAAATAATTTGAGAAGTATATTATATTGATCATGTTTTAAGTACATATTTTTCGCTCCCCCTTCTCATGGGTAGAAGTGTTTTAAGTCATCCCCACTCCAGGAGTGTCTCAAGGTCCTACCCTCCGCATCCTGGAGGTAGTAGCCTCCTGCTCTCAATACTCTCTCCACAATATAAGGTCCCTCCCAGTTTGGATTGAGCTTTCCCACCGAGGCAGACCTCCCTGTCGCATCAACCTTCTTTAATACCAGATCTCCCTCCGCGAAATGCTTTATCCTGATATGCTTGTTGAAGTGCCTTGCCATTCAACGCTTGATCTCTTCTTGTCTGATGGCTGCCACGTCTCGCAGCTCCTCTGCCAGGTCTAGCAAGAGGCGTAAGCCTTCTTCGTTTTCCATCCTCCAAGCCTCATCTCCATCACCTGCAGCCGCAACTCGTGGGGATCGGACCTCGAACTCCACGAGTAGTACTGCCTCACATCCATAGGAAAGCTTGAAGGGAGTTTCGCCGGTGGCCGTGTTCGGGGTCGTTCTCAAGGCCCATAGGACCGAGGGGAGCTGTTCTACCCAATTCCCTCTCAAATTATCCACCTTCTTTTTTAGCAGGTTTATGATAATTTTGTTTGTCGCCTCTACCTGACCATTGCTCCTGGGGTGGTGGACGGAGGCAAACTTGAGGTCGATGCCCAGCTTAGTGCAGAAGCTGATGAACTCTTCACTAGCAAACTGGGGACCGTTATTCGTGACGATGGCTTGAGGCAACCCGTGCCTGCAGATGATCTCACCCCAGACGAAGTTCCTGATGACTTAGGATGTCACCTTTGCTAGCGCCTTAACCTCCAGCCACTTGGAGAAGTAATCTATCATAACCAGGAGGAATCTTCTTTGCCCACTAGCTGGAGGGAAAGGCCCAACTAAATCCATCCCCCAAATGGCGAAAGGCCATGGTGTTGTGATACTTCGGAGCCTTTGAGTCGGCAAGAGCTGGAGGGGGCGTAGAGCTGGCATTTTCTGCACATCCTTGCAAACTCTGCCGCGTCCTTCCTCAGGGTGGGCCAGAAGTACCCCTGTCTGACCACCCTTGCTTCCAACATCCTCCCTCCGGAATGACTACCACATTCCCCGGAATGCACCTCCTCCAAAACGTGTCTGGTCTCCTCCTCCATCACGCATCGAGCTAGGAGACCCGAAAGCACCCTCCGGTGCAATCCTCCTTCATGCATGAGATAATGAGCTGCCTTATGCCGGAAGTTTCTTGCCTCCTTGATCCCCTCAGGGAGTTTTCCTGTCAAGAAAAAGGTAACGAAGGGATCCACCCACGAGGGTCGCCGATCCACCTCCATTAGCTCCCCTTCATCAATCGCTGGATGGAATAAATTAGTCAGGGTACCCCCTCCCCGAGGTCCGAACTTGGCCAATCGATCGGCAGCTGCACTCTCTTCTCTGGGGACGTGTTGAATGGAGAACGTCCGGAACCCCCCGATGATTGCCCTCACCTTGGACAAATACTTCACAAGGGTGGGCTCCCGAGCTTCGAACTCTCCTCGAATCTGAGATGCCACCACCAATGAATCCGTGAAAGCCTCAACGTCCTTAATCTCGAGCTCCTTTGCAAAGCGAAGGCCGGCTATCACTACCTCGTATTCTGCTTGGTTGTTGGTCGTGGGGAAATGCAAAGCGACTACTTGCTCTATGGTCACCCCTTGAGGACTTGTCAGTACTACCCCTACTCCGAGTGAGTGCTTTCCCGAGGCTCCATCAACCGTCATCTTCCATGCTCCTGGTGGCCGCGACTCCTCGGCCTCGACTTCTGCGACGTAGTCTGCCAAGAAGTCGGCCACTACCTGTGCCTTAATGGAGAGCCTTGGTATGAACGAAATGTTAAACTCACTCAACTCGATAGACCACTTGGCCAGCCTACCCGAGTGCTCCACTCCTTCGAAAATCTTACGGAGAGGATGGTCCGTCACCACCCTGATCGAATGTGCTTGGAAATATGGCCGGAGCTTCCTGGCCGAAATAATCAAGGTGTATGCCAGCTTTTCTAGGATAGGGTAACGAAGCTCCGCCTTCTTTAGAATCCTGCTAACATAATAAATGGGCATCTGCTTTTTCCCCTCTTCTCTGACTAGGACGGAGCTCACCGCCTCTGCCCCTACTCCTAGGAACAAGGTTAGATCCTCCCCCACCTTTGGGCTTTGAAGCAGAGGAGCCCGGTAGAGTTGCTCCTTCAGCTTTTGAAAAGCCTCTTCACACTCCGCAGTCCACTCAAACCTCTGATTCCCTCGTAGTACTTTAAAGAAAGGTGAGCACTTCTCCCCTAACCTGGAGAGGAATCTGCTAAGGCCGGCCAGCTTTCCTGTCAAGCGCTGCACCTCCTTAGCGTTTCGCGGTGATTCTAGTTCTAGGATGACTTTTACTTTATCTGGATTAGGTTCTACCCCCGCCGGGGTCAGAAGGTGCCCAAGGAATTTCCCACGACTTGCCCCGAAAACACACTTTAAGGGGTTCAACCTCATTTTGAACTTCCTCAAGGTGGCGAACGTCTCTTCCATATCCTGGATATGCGAGTTCACTCCCTTGCTCTTCACCATGAGGTCATCAACGTAGACCTTTAGGTTCCGGCCCCTCTGGCCTTGGAAAAATCGATCCATCATCCGTTGGTAGGTAGCCCCTGCGTTTTTCAACCAAAGGGCATCATGTTATAGCTAAAGCGCCCTTCCCTTGTGATGAAGGAGACGTCCTTAACGTCGGGAGGGTGCATTCGGATCTGTTGGTAACCTGAAAAAGCATCCAAAAAACTCATAATTGAAAAACCGACGGCTGAATCAACCAGCGCGTCGATCCGAGGCAGGGGGTAGCAATCCTTAGGGCATGATTTATTTGATAAAGAAAAGTCAATACACATGCGCCACTTTCCACCTCCCTTCTTCACCATTACCACATTGGAGATCCAGCCTGGATACTGGATCTCTGACATGAAGCCCGCCTCCAGGAGCTTCTTGACCTCCTCGCGTATTGGCTCCTCCAGCTTTGTTGTGATGGTCCTCATCTTCTGGCGTATGGGGCGCGTCCGGGGGTCCAGATTCAGGCGGTGGAAGGCCACGTCCGCATCGATGCCCGGCATGTCTGCCGCGCTCCAAGCAAAGACGTCGATGTTGCTTTGAATGCAGGCCCGCACCCGCTCCTGGTCCTCGGGTCTCAAGCCCCCGCTGATCCGCACCCTTTGTACCTGCCCTGCGCTGGTGAAGACCTCCATCTCCACCACTTCCTCGGCCGCCTCTAGCCATGACTGCTCCCATCCGTTCCTTGCCTCTTCCTCCAGCTCCGGCTCTTCTTTCCCTCCTGCTCCCTCAACTTCCATCGCCTCACCCTGCTGCTGCTCAATTTTCGCACCTCTCTGGGCTTCCTTCTTAGCCCCTTCTCCTTCCACTTCCTCCTGCCTTCCTTCCTGCGGCTCCAACTCCCCGTCCCTCTGGACCTCTTGCACGTCTCCTCCCCTCTGCTTCTCGATCTCCGTTGCCCCCTCCGGGCTTTTCCGCTGTTGCTCGACCTCTGCACCCCTCTGGGCCTCCCTCTCGGCCTCTCCTTGCTCTTCTGCCATCTCCTTCCTTCTCCCTTCCGGGCTCATCTCCTCTTCCCCGACAGCTTCTTCTCGCGCCGTCATCTCCTTCTCCAACTTCTCTGCCTCTGCCATCCAAGATATGGTGTTAACCGCTATAACGTAGCACTGTCTTGCCACCTTTGGGTCCCCTCTGACCCTGACCTGCACCCCTCCGTTGTTGAACTTGAGACATTGGTGAAAAGAGGAGGGGACGCAGCGAAAGGCACTGATGAGGGGACGTCCAAAGATGGCGCTGTAGCTGCTCGGGGCGTCCACGATCACGAACCTGCAGTTCCGTGATACGCCCCCCAACCTCACGTGCAGCCCTACTCCCCCTTCCACTTCTTTCCTCTTCCCGGAGAACTCGAACAACGGTCCATCCGAGGCCAAGACCCTTTTGGTTTCCACCTGCATCTCATCGAAGGCCCTTTTCAAAATCACGTTTACAGAGCTCCCATTATCCACCAGGATCTTGGAGACCGTAAAGTTTTCCACCGCCGTATGGATCACCAGGGCGTCGCAGAACGGGTCCTCATAATCTGGCATGTCCTCTGAAGAAAAGGTAATTTTTTCTCTCGGGGGCGGAGTCTGGGAGGTCGAAGCTACCCCTATCCGGTACATGGTCTGGAAGCTCCCCTTTCGGGTGGACTCGATCCCAATCTCCCCATGGATTACCCCGATTCCTCCGCGGGTTCCCACATCCGCCCGGTCCTCGCACCTGTCCTCCGTCTCCCCTTGTTGCACTTCCACGATCCTTACTGGTGGATCTTGCCTCCTCAATCCTCTAGCCTCTCTCATCTCTAAGAACTCTGGACAGGTGGCCGTTGCGTGACCCTCCTCCTGATGGAAGTCACAAAAAGGCAACGCCACCCCTCCCCTTCTT
Organism: Platanthera guangdongensis; assembly: GCA_039583875.1. Lineage (NCBI taxonomy): Eukaryota > Viridiplantae > Streptophyta > Magnoliopsida > Asparagales > Orchidaceae > Platanthera > Platanthera guangdongensis. The sequence goes on along the minus strand of CM077153.1, from coordinate 280,794,562 downwards.
CCTTCTCCATCCTCTCTTCTTCCAGCTCCTCCTCGAGCTCCTCTCCTTCCTCCTCTGCCTCGACTGATCCCCATTGCCTCCTGCTGATGCTGAAAATGATCCCTCACTCTTTTCCTCCATGCCGGCTGATCAAACCTTCTTGGCACACGGAAGTTATCCCTTCCTTGGAAACCTCCTCCTAACTCCTGGGGGCGACCCTCCTGAGGCCTCCAACCTATCCGGTTGTTCGACTCTCGGGCCCCCCGATGATGCTGTCCTTGCTGCCCCTGACCTCGGGGTTCCTCTCTTCTTCTCTCTTCTCTCTGCTCCCTCTGCTCCCTTTGTTTTCCCGCTCCTGGTTCCTTCACATCGTCCTCCGCGAACATGGCCAACTTCTTCGCAAACGCCGGATTGGCCCTCTCAAAATCGGTCTCCTTTGCCGCCCTCTCCATGAGCTCCTCAAAAGAGAGGGAGGGGCACCCTTTTCAACTACATACTAAAGAATCCTGGTCTCAGTCCCAGGGTAAACGCAAGCATCAGCGTATATCCAGGGACCTCCTGGACCAGGAGGATCTCCTCCTGAAACCGATCCACGTAGTGTCCCAACGTCTCATCCTGCCTCTGCTTCACCGAAAACAGGCACTCTGCCTCCTTCTTACGCTTCTTCGATGTTGAAAACCTCAACAAGAAACCACGCCGCAGATCCTCAAAACAGTAGATTGATCTCGCCGGCAACTGGTGGAACCAGTCCCGCGCCTTCTCTTTCAAGGTGATGGAGAACAGCCGACACTTGAAGGCATCCGTCATCTGCCTTATCGAAACCACGTCTTCAAACCACTGCACATGCTGTACTGGATCATCCTTCCCCAAGTAGTAGGACATGTCGGGCTCCCGGAACCCTTCCGGCACCGGAGCCGAGATGACGAGCTCACTGAACGGGCTCTCGCCACTTGCTTGCCGAGAGGGCACATCTCGCGGCCTCGGCTGGCTGGCTCGATCCGCGAGACCGTGCCCAGGGAAGAGCTCTCGCACAGCTGCCTCCTTCTCGCCGTCTCCTGCCGGGATCTCCTTCCCGGGACGCTGGCCTGGGAAGAGTTCTCGCGCCGCCATGTCCCTCTCGCCAGCCTCCACTGGGACCTCCTTCCCCGGGCGCTGTCCGGGGGCGTTCTCGCCTAAGAGCGGGACCACCTCTATCGAGACCTGAGGCGTCGCCCACTCGCTCCTTGCCGAGAAGGCCAGGCTTATGGTCTGCATGACCTCTCGCCTGAAGTCCTCCAGCATCTTCCTCGTCGTCTCTTCTACCTGGGAGGGGGAACCTCCGGAACCAGATCCTTCACCTTCACCTCCAGTCATAGGAACAAACTCAAACTTTTCTTGTACCGGCTACATTCCATGCTCACCGCACCAGAACTGTTGAAGCCAAAATTTTACTCCGACAAATGTTCGCAAAAAAGGGGCGTAGCCGACACCTACTTGGCCCAAGCTCCGACCTCCGACTGGTCGTAAAGGACTATGAAACTGGCCCAAAGCCGCAGCAGGGAGGTCCCGCCGCTTACCCGGAAGATCACTGAGAGCTTCCCCTCCAAAGCCAAAAGCTGGGCTTGGGGTTCCTCAAAAAGCACTAGAGATTTGGAGGGTAATGAGCGCTTGCTCTCTAAGGAACCCTTATGGGTCTATTTATAGTCTTTTGCTGACCTGAGATTACTGAAAATCCCCTAGTTGATCTGTCAATAGCCGAATCCCGCTGTTTTCCTGAGGGTATGAGGGTAAATTTACCTGAGGGAAATCTAGTCATTTAACCCTAGGCCTTGGGACCCACTCGGCGAGAGCTCTGAACCGAGAGCCTTATGTCCAGAGCCCGGCGCAAGCGGTCTCGCCTGCTTACAGGCGAGAGCCCCTTTGAGATTGGAGCTTGGCGCAAGCGCAAGCGTTTCCGCGTTGGCTGTGCTCGACGATATTGGCCCGTTGATCTCCGTTCGACGACTCGGCGCGGACCTTCCCGCCACCCTGGGCGAGATCTTCTTTCGGGCGGGAACTCCTTTGGCTAGCTCAATTGTGACCATTGCGCCTCCTGGTCTGACTCAGCGAATATGAGGTTGTACAAAGCCTATCTCCACTCCTGCCGACCCAGGCCTGAAGTTGAGCAAGGAGTCGAAGGAAGGAGCGGCAGACTCCACTTTATTCAAAAGCTTGGTGGGGAGTCTACGTTACCTAACCTTCACCCGACCGGACATCATGTATGCAGTCGGGGTGGTATGCAGACACATGGAGGAGCCAAAGGAGGATCACTTCACAGCCGCAAAGAGGATCCTGAGATACATAAACGGGACAAGATGCCATGGACTGAGGTACTCTACGGGCGAGGAGCTGAAGCTGGTGGGATACTCAGACAGTGATTATGGTGGAGATGTGAATGACCGGAAGAGCACTTCCGGGTACGCTTTCAATATGGGAACAAGAGTGTTCTCATGGAGTTCGAAGAAGCAGTCAACGATCGCCCTATCATCTTGTGAGGCAGAATACATCGCAGCGGCGGCCTGTACCTGCGAGGCTATTTGGCTAAGGAACCTCCTGCAGGAGTTGTGTCATGAAGTGGATGGGCCTATGACCATGTTTGTGGACAACATGTCGGCCATCCAGCTCGCGAAGAACCCGGTGCTGCATGAACGGAGCAAACACATAGAGAAGAGGTATCACTTCCTCCGCGAGCAGGTGTAGCTGAAGACAGTGGAAGTTGCATATTGCACGACCGGAGAGCATGTTGCGGGCATCTTTACAAAAGCGTTGAAGGTGGAGACGTTCCTACGGCATAAAGGCAAACTCGGCATGGTCTGCCAAGTTTGAGGGGGAGTTTGTTGAGGTTTTGACATGTTGACCGGGCCCCACAAGGTTGTTGGGATTGGTATTTTTATTTATGTTCACTTTTAATGTATGGGAGAGAGATAATGTATTTAATGGGATAGTTGAGAAGTTGTACTCAATAGGAGAGAGAGATCGCATTTATGTGGGGGTAGTTGGAGAGTTTTTCCTTTGCCTATAAATAGGCTCCTTGTCTTCATTTTAAAGCGGCTGAAAATAGTGAAATTCTTCCTCATTTCCGGATTCTCCATTTGTGAGAGGATAGAGAGGGAAGCGCCGCAGCGCTGGAGTGTTGTCCGGGCGGTTTGAGTTTCTAACCGCGCGAGCTGGATATCGCCGCCTGAGGTTGCCGAGTTAGCTGGAGAGGTGCCGAGCTAACCAGAGAGTTGCCGAGCAAGGCGGAGTGCGGGCGAGCCGGAGTGTTGCCGAGCGGGTAGGGGCTCGTGCGAGCGAGTGGCCCATCTCGCAGGGGTAGACTCGCCCGGCTAGTGTTGTTGCCGCGCGGGGAGGAAGGTTAAACGCGAGAGGGGTGTTAACTCGCCGGGAGACCATTCACTGGGGCGTCTCGCTCTCGCGTGCGAGAGGGATCTCGCTGGGGTAGTCGCGCGGGTTGTGGCGGTCTCGCTGGTTCGTTTTATTTTCTCGGTGTAGTTTGTGGGCAAGAAGAGTAGAGTTGTAAAGCAAGGAGAGTGGGTGCCTGTACACGTTTCCAACAAAACTATCCCATAATATGGAATTATGGGCAGATTATGAATGCGATCACATACTAGACAATAAAGATAAATGATTATTGCACAAAAGCCTATTTTCGTCATCTTCAGAACACAACAGAGATAAATGGCCTAATAAGGCCAGACATCAGATAAATACTTTTCTATTTGGTTACACTTTAATGAAGAGGAAGTCTTTGAAGCAAAATCAGTTCGTTGTGGACTAAAATCAATCAACACTACCTCAATATTTCCTGAATTTTGAGAGCCTGGCTTCTTTGCTCAGGGGGAGAAGGCTAATCTGTTCTAATGTGAGCATCAACATGCACCTACTGGAGTACGGTCTTCTCCATCTCAGGAGTCAACTACAAGATTGAAGTCTCGACTATTAGCCCTCTTTGTAATGATATTAAAAGATTATGCATTGAGAAGTTATATTTTATATTGAAATTTAAAATAAGCATAGAGAAGAACACAGTCAACTTTTACAAAATATTTACCTATATGATCTGCTGCTTCTATCATTTTGATAATCTCTTCATGATTGAATCTCTCACCGAATCGTTTTGAGAAAGTCATGAAGTCTTCCACAGAAACTCCTACCATGCAATCAGAATGATAAGGATGATTACACAAAGACATAAAACTATTACACCACTTCAATCATAACACTATGAGTTGCATAAGAAAGCTTGTGTTGGATACAACAATATACCTCTGGGAATCCGCGATCGAAAACCACTAAATAAATGTTTACTTATAGGGATCCTCCTATGCTTTGTTGATGCGAAAGCTGTAAAAAGAGGCAGATGTGAACTTAGTTTTCATGAAAATTTACAAGAAAGAGTTAATTTTCTATCAAAAGAGAAAACAATCATTATAAAGTAATTCAGAGTCCGCATGCATGGCCTTAAACACAAATACAAAAAGTGATAATGAAGTCTTAAATACATGGGACATCATAAACATAGAACACAAAGCTCACAAAATCGTGTTAACTATATGCCTATATATTTACTTATGCAATAAATGAATCAATGTATGTATGTTATAATAAATGAATATTCGATAAAAAAAGTTTCCAAATGCCAGATTCAACAAAAAAGGAAAGGCTATTACCAAGAATGAGCTCAACCTCTTCAAAAAAACCCCAAATTCAACATCACATCAAATTAATCAAGCACACGGAATTTCAAGGATAAAATTTGTTGTCGAGTAGCAGAACAATCAAAAAACTCAATTGTAAAGAAAGAAATGGGAAAATACTTTTATTCGATCATTCTCTAATTAGCCATTCATAAAGCATTTGATTAATTAGACATTATCTAATTCAAATTATAATTAGGAATACTTTCTTCTTAATCATCAATAAATAAATGCACCAACATCTTCATTAGTAAAAGCTTGTATACAGAAAAAAGCAGCAAGAAATTACCAGATATAAAATTACCTTTATCATTGGGACCATAAACACCAAAATCTTCATCCATGCCCCAATATTACCAATCATTTGCATAAAGCGGCAATAAATTACTAATTATAAGAACAAAAAACATGCACTTTGGAGTTAATAATGCTTCTTCTCCACATGTTACTCCCTCCCCTCCATATTTGCAACAAAGGCACAAATTCCACGATCCATCTGGATGTTATGGGTCCATAAAAAGAGAGCCACGAAGAAAAAAAACAGTCTTTCATGATTACAAATTTTAAGGCCTCTATCACAACTTACGACTCATGGAATACAATAAAAGTAACAAATTTATTTTTATTAAGACTTAAGAGTAACAAAAAACATTAAGTAAATATTTATAGACCAGTAAGTAATTTTTAATTAACACAAGGAAGACTCTAAATCGATCTTTTTTTGCATGCATAAGAGACGGCTACTCCTATTCTACAAATTGCCATGTATCAACTAGTGCCAAAGAGACAACTACTCTGATTCTATAAATTGGCCTAGCATGATACAATTGATGAATAACGGAATTTGAACAATTTTAAAATTGCTTGCGTCTAAAACGCGCATAATGACTAAAAATCTAAAACAGCTTGCTTCAGTTTATAATTTCGCCAATAAGGGATGGGAATAAAAAATTGAATTGAATTAAAAAATGGAAGAAAATTTATTTAGAGAATATGATAACTAATAAGAAAATGGATTTCTATATATTCACACTTGAACAAAAGGAATACATATACATGTACAAGGGAGGATGATCATAACACCCATGGCGACTCTAAGCTTACACTACCACTCATAAAGTACATCATATCTAACACACACACCCCGCAAACTTACGGGGGATCGTACACCAAGAGTTTGGATAGTAGATATGCATGTTGGGTCCTCGTCTGCGACTTTGTCATTGTGAAAAGTGCCGAGAAAACGACAAAAAAGGTAAATAAACGGCAAACTTTGTTGCTCCAAAAATATAATCATTACATAGGTAGGCCCCCATATTTATAGAAACCGAGTAAGGTGAGAGAATACAACCCACGATGTGGGACTAAATAAATAGTCAAACCTCCAACAATATAGAATACAATGAGTGCCACAGAACACTTCTGGCAACTATCACCCTGACGGTATTTGCGGTTAAGATGTTGTCCACTAAAGCACCTTATCCGCCTAACTGCAGTTGCGGCTGACACCTAGAGCACTCCAGTGGTACACCATCAGACCGATGTTGAGGATAATTATCAGGCTACAGAACCTAACCTCCTAACCGCTTCAACCAGCTATCCGCTGTGGCTAACCGCTGGAACGCTGCAACGGCTACCCAGTCGACCAATTCTGCTTCTAATCCTTTGACCGCCCACTGAGGTTCTCAACAGGCCTGCTGAACCAAACTGCCAGACCTCTCTGGCAAGCTAACCGCTACCGCAAGATATCAGACCGGACGGTTTCCTCAAATTCCAACACTCCCCCTTAAGCTAGAGCATATATATATCTACCATGACCAGCTTGCTACAAATATCACAAAAGGGAGTGACAGGTTTGGTGAAGAAATCAGCTAGCACTTTGTCGGATGTAACAAACGGTGTACAGATCTGATTATTCAAAATCTCTTCTCTAATGAAGTGACAGTCCACCTCTATATATTTTGTCCTCTCATGAAACACTGGATTCCTTGAGATATATATGACTGCCTTGTTATCAAAGAATATAGGCAAATGATGATCATATACCTCTCCAAAATCAAGCATAAACGTTTGTAACCACTTCAGCTCGCACGTAGTAAGAGTCATGCTCCTATACTCTGCTTCTGCACTTGACATGGACACTACTGCTTGCTTCTTGCTCTTCCAACTGATCAAATTTCCCCCAAGAAATGTACATAACTCAGAAGTGGACTTTCTATCTTCCTTATCATCCGCTTAACTAGCATTTGAGTATGCCTCAATATTCAAATGTCCCCTTTTCTGAAACAAAAGCTCTTCTCCTGGAGCACCTTTTACATACTCTAAAATCTTTATGGCCGACCGGAGATGACACTCCTTAGGAGCTTGTATAAACTGGCTCACTCTACCCACAGCATAGCAAATATCTGGTCGCAAGAAGAGGTGAGTCCTCACTTCAACATTTATCATCTCCAACTGATATAAGAGTCTGAGCAGGTTTAGTGTAACGCCCCTATCCGTCGCATAACATATGACAGAAGGTCTGACCGGGGCCCGACGCCATATACTACGAACAGGTACGAAGATCAGAGGTTGTTGCCAAATCCAAGTTCAAGTAGAAACGCGTCCTACCACAGAGCATTCTAGCAAAATCATTTTACTGTAAGAACCCACTCATAATGGGAATGTCAACTACACAAAAGGAATGACAGAGCATACACATATCATACATCACAAGTTTCGGTCGTAGCCTTATTACAACTATTTTATATACAACAAGTGGTTTCATACATCGGCACGCAGGCCGGTCAGACATGAAAATAGTAAATATTCGCTTTTGGGCCTTCGAGGGCCAGCCAATTGCAGCACATGGGATTCAGCCCACTACTTTCCACTTGGATCTTCAGCACCTGCGTAAAAGGGCCCACCAAAACGTGGTCAACAAAGCAACGGTCAGCATTATGCTGACCCGTTTATAACAATCTCACCCCTTACTCGGGGCAGCATTTCTCCATCCCTGCAAACAAGGCATATCATATACATAGATAGTGGCAACAACAAAGTGTATTTAAGCACCATTCACCAGAGACATTGGCCCAACGACCACACGCCCCGTGCACTCAGGGCACATTTTCGGTGTACCGGACTTCCCTGTGTAACACCACAGTTTATAGGTCCATGATTTAACGGTAACTTTGTCGTTCAGAGGTACTTAATTTGATGACTACGTTGTGCAGAGGTACTTAACTTGACGACAAACTGCTCATTCAGAGGTACTTAACTTGATGACCTAGTCATTTAGAGGTACTTAACTTGATGGCATATTAGTTGGCCTTCATGGCTCAATACATCAGAAGCCACACGGTTTTGTCCATTTTGGGCTGGCACCCACCACAAGCCAGGCAACTTAATCACACATCTTTACATACAATGGCCCCCAGGTCTCGTAAAGACAGGCCTCATAATACTAGCTCATAAGGAGCTATCGTCGATGACATTCACTATCGCCCGGTGACATCAACAGTTCCCAAAACGTGATTTTTCCTGTGTATTTTCCTAAAAATACTTCCAATACTTTAATGCAGCCTCCTGCACAACCCTTAACTCCAGATTCCACATGTACATCACACGCATATCCATGAAGTTTTCTCCGGCATGCAAATATAAAAATATCACTAATCCATACCAACCTGTCCAGATGGGCTTCTCACTGCATGCATATTCCGTACTCTACACTTCCGGATCTATATGCAGGAATATATGGGGATCAAACCAATCTACCCACTGGAATCCACCCTTTTCACCTTTTAGTGAGGGGATCCATGCAGATATGCATATTGAGGACTTCATTTGTTCAGGAGAAATTCATTACCCTTGAAGTTCTCTTCAGAGCCATGATAAAGCTTTTCTACGCAGATGGAAATGAGCGCCTCACTTTCCCCTTCGCGAATCTAGCTTCAGATCTTGATTCTAAACACAAGATCTACTCTAGTCCACCCAAACTCTAGCTCCAGCTGTAAGTTTTTCTGCTCCAGAACTGGAACACAAGGAAGAGAGGGAGAAAAGTAAATAATAATTTACTCATTCCAATCCCTCTGCTTAAGTGGTCTCTGGTTTCACCCCATCCATAGAATAAAGTCATCAAAACACACCAACAACTCGGTTTGAAGCTGAAAAGTCACCCACCGCCTACTGGCCGCTCACTAGCCATCTAACACGAGTCACCGCTCGACCATATCTTCATTTTTCGACAAATCGTCGAACGAGGCTAATTTCATCGAATGAACATCGTCAATCGGGAGTAAGTTCGTCGAACAGACTTTAGTTTGTCGAACGGGAAAGATTTCACATAACAGACCATAATTGTCGAGCTCCGCTCGACAATGTTCGTCGAGCCCAGGTCGACTTTTATCCTGTTCTCGCCAACGCCTTTTTGGGGGTGTTACAATACTCCACTCCTTGCAGAAATTTCATCCCGAAATTTGGATACAGCATCCAGAACATAGTAACAAATATGTTACAACATCCATTCTCTTCAACAAGAAAATGTTACAACAGTTTATACAAATAACTCGGGAAACTCAGCACGTATAGTATGCTCTCGATCCCATGTTAGCTCTTCACGACAACAGTTGTCCCACCGGACCTTGACCATCCCAATTGTATTATTCTGCAGCTGTTTAATCGCCTTATCCTCGATCTGAATGAGCTTAACCTTCATCATTAGCCCATATTCGACCGGTATATGATCATTCACAATCACTTGGGCTGGATATTTCATGGCTTTTCGAAACACTGATATGTGGAACACATCATTAAATCCACTCAATTTTGCCGACAGAGCTAGCCGATAGACAACTTCTCCAACTCATTCCCCACTTCAAAAGGGCTAAGATACCTTGCACTAAACCTTTTCAAGCACTGAATCCTGGATACGCCTTTGAATGGCTTAATCTTTAAGTATACCCAATCGCTCACCGCAAACTCCATGTTTCGATGTTTGGCATTGTAATATTTCGCCTGCTTATATTGGGCCATCACTAGCCTCTTTCAAATATAGCGTATCGTCAAATTAGCCTCTTCGACTTCCTTATGCTTATACAACTTAGACTCGCCTGTTTTCGCCCAAGCTAATGGTGTACGACACTTCCTACCATACAAAGCTTCAAAAGGCGCCATATTGATACTAGCTTGATAGCTATTATTGTAGGCGAACTCTACCATATATAGATGGTCTTCCCACCTCTTCCTGAAATCCAAGGCGTACATTCAGAGCATATCCTCCATTGTTCTATTGGTCCTCTCAGTCTGGCCATCCGTTTGAGGATGAAAGGTCGTGCTGAAGTTTAATTTTGTCCCCAATAACTGGTGGATTAGGCTCTAATCATTTGACGTGAAGCGCCCGTCTCGATCACTTACGATGCTACGGGGCACACTGTGCAGTCGTACAATTTGTTCGACATAAAGCTTAGCCAAAACTTCCACTGAATCGTCCCTCTTGTTCGGAATGAAGTGAGCCACTTTCATCAACCGGTCCACGATCACCCAAACAGAATCGTTCCTGCATTGCGATCTTGGCAAACCGTGCACGAAATCCATCGAAATGTCGTCAAATTTCCATTCCGGAATAGGTAGCGACTTCAGGAAACCTCCAGCCTTCTGGCATTCAGCTTTTACCAAAGCGCAAATATGACACTTAACCACATAATGGACTATGTCTTTCTTCATACTCGGCCACCAGAACAGCTTTTTCATGACCTTGTACATCTTTGTGCTCCCTGGGTGAATTGAGTACTTCGTGAAGTGAGCTTCATACATCAATTATTCCATTATCTTACCCATATTTGGGATGCACAAACGATCACCTTTCCGCAAAAGGCCATCATCCTAGGAGAATTGGTCATTTGATCCATCTAGTGCATAGCATTGTAAACTTTCATCAAGTTCCATTGCTCGTCGAACCCAGTCTGCAAGGTCATACTGTACCTCTGTCCAGTTCAGGTATGCACTTGCAGTAGCATTCTTGTCCACACAAGAGATGTCTCAGACCTCCAACTCCTGGATTAGCTGCTCATCATGCATATGCAACCAATTTGCCCTTGTCGGAGTCCTATGACTCAAGTCATCTGCGACCACATTTCCCTTCCCGGGAGTATAATGAATCTGGAAGGTATAGTCCCCGAGGAACTCCATGTACCTCCATTGTCGCATATTTAAATCCTTGTGGTCCAGCAGATATTTCAGGCTCTTATGGTCCGTGAAGATATCGACTTTCACGCCATATAAATAATGAAGTCATAGCTTAAGTACAAATATCACCGCTACCAACTCCAAGTCCTGGATGAGATAGTTCTGCTCATGCACTTTCAGCTGGCATGAGCCATAAGAAATCACCTTTCCAAACTGAAGAAGAACGCAGCCTAAGCCGCTCCCTGACGCATCACTATAAATTTCAAAGCCATCTGAACCACATGACGATGTTAAAATTGGCACCGTGATCAAGCGACTCTTCAGCTCTTCAAAAGCTTGTGCGCGCTCTGGCGTCCAAACGAACTTCTTCTCCTTCCTCATTAGTTTGGTAAGAGTCAAGGCTATCCGCAAAAAGTTCTCTATGAAGCTCTTGTAGTAGCCTGCTAGCCCAAAGAAACTCCTGACTTTGGCTACAGAAGACAACACTGGTCACTCTCGTATCACAATTATCTTTTTAGGATCCACCACAATGCCCTCTCCACTAACCACATGGCCAAGAAAGGCCATTGATGACAGCCAAAACTCACATTTTGAGAACTTGACATAGAGCTTGTTTCTCCTCCGGGTGTGCAACACCATTCGTAAGTGATTCACATGATCTTCTTCAGACTGAGAGTACACTAGAATGTCATCAATGAAGATAATTACAAACAAATCAAAGTACTCTCGAAACGTTCGGTGCATTAGGTCCATGAATACCGATGGCGCATTTGTTAACCCAAACATCATTATCGTGAACTCTTAATGACTGTAGCGTGTCCCAAACGCTGTCTTGGGAATATCACATTCCCGAAACTTCAACTGATAGTAGTCAGACTTCAAGTCTAGCTTCAAGTAAATAGTTGATCCCACTAGATGATCGAACAAGTCATCAATCCGTGGAATCAGATACTTGTTCTTTTTCGTCAGCTTGTTCAACTCTCGATAGTCAATGAATAGCCACAAGCTTCTGTCCTTCTTTTTCACAAGTAGGACCGGAGCGCTCCAAGGTGACATACTTGGGCATATAAAACCTTGCTCCAGCAACTCTTGCAATTGAACCTTTAGTTCCGTCATCTCCAAGGTGATCGAACAAGTCATCAATCCGTGGAATCAGATACTTGTTCTTTTTCGTCAGCTTGTTCAACTCTCGATAGTCAATGCATAGCCACAAGCTTCTGTCCTTCTTTTTCACAAGTAGGACCGGAGCGCTCCAAGGTGACATACTTGGGCGTATAAAACCTTGCTCCAGCAACTCTTGCAATTGAACCTTTAGTTTCGTCATCTCCTTTGCCGCAACACGATATGGCGAGCGGGTCACAGGTTTCGCACTTGGCACCAACTCAATAGTGAATTCCATCTCCCGCTGCTGCGGTAACCCCAGAAGATCCTTAGGAAATACATCAGCGTACTCTGATATAATAGGAACATCACTCATACTAGTCTTCGGCTCAACTGCCTCCAACAGCATGAAGAACAACTCCGTGCCCTTTTGAACTGCCTTGATAACTTGGATAGCAGACAACAATGTCTTAGCCGGTCCTCGCATACCAGCGAATTTGGTCTCTCGTTTGGTGTTCTGCCCCAACGTGACTTCCTTAGAGTTGCAATCTATATAGGCACACTACTCCGAAAGCCAGTCCATACCAAAGATTACATCAAACTCTGATATCGGGAGCACAGATGCTTCCAATCCAAAATCCCAAGTTTCGATCCGCACCTCAACACAGCAGGCTCGATCCGCGCGCATCAAGCACCCATTAGGAAGCAACACATTCACTTGATATGTCAGCGTAAACGAAGGCACTCTGATACGCCCTATGAAGTCCTCCAACAAAAAAGAATGAGAAGCTCCCATATCAAACAGTACTCTTGCCGGATATTCCAATATCAGGACAAAGCCTAATGCAAATCAATCACACACACAAGTAACACACAAGGTACTAAGTATGGAAAGCAGTAAAAAATGAATCTTAACTCAAACCTGTTACGATGTCACTTTATTTTATGGCCTCCTATTGGCTAAGATTATAAACTCGAGGTTGCGCTTGGGATGCAGTCGATTCCACCACTGTCTTTCTGTTTTCAGCATAAGACGCACCCGTCTTTTTCTCCCCTTTTGAACCACTCTAGCTGTCTCGAGTGATATGACCCACTTTTCCACAAATATAACATGTGGGTGGACCTCTCCCAGATGTTGCTCCAGATGTAGCAGAAGAAGGAGCCGGCGCAGAAGTTTTAGGCTTCTTTTTCCACCGCCGAAACCCAGACTTTGGAGAACTAGGTACTTTGAACTCTGTCTTTTTCCCTGCCAAGTCATTCTTCTGTTGCACGCGTTTCATGTCCAACTCGAGGGAATGAGCCATATTGACCAAGGTAAGAAAATCCTGTGTCATCGGCCCTGAGAGAAGCAACCGCAGGTCATCTCTCAACCCTTCATAAAATCAGTTTGTTTTTCGTTCCTCATCTGCAAACATAAATCTTGTATATCTTCCCAACCTCGTAAACTCGTGCAAGTAGTCATCCAACGACCTCTCGCCTTGAGTTAGTCTTTGAAATTGGTCCTCCATCGCAATCCTCTGTGCTGATGGAATATATCTTGCTAGAAAACATCTTGAGAACTCCTCCATTGAGATCTCAGTGAACGACCGACCAGAAAACTGGTGCAACTCCAGCTCATCCCACCAAAGTCTTGCCTCACCATCCAGCAAGAAGGTAGTCACAGTGACTTTTTGCCACTCTTCCGTTTTCATTGCCGTTAGGACCCTCTTTATTCTTGAGAGCCAATCTTCGGCTTGTGTCGGGGTTCCAGTACCCATAAACACAGGGGGATTGAAACTAATCACATGTTTCAATTGCTTATCTGTTGCAAACCTTGAGGCCACTGGCTCAACGACCACTTATCTCACCACTACGCGCTCTACTACACAAACTGGTTCCTGAACCATTGGAGGAATATGAGGTTCTCTCTGACCTCCAGGTAGCGCATTGATCATTACGAACACGACTTCAACAACCAACCGTATAGTTTCCGTAGAAGGAGGATGTGTTGACACCTCATTTGGTGCACTACTCTCCACCGAGCGCTGGGGTTCTTCCTGCCCCGCACCACTTCTTGTTGCCTACAATGTGAAACACACAATTAATCAACAAAGATATTGCCAAAAGCAATCACATGAACATACCAGTTCCACAAATATGTGTATTTTCAGTCCTAAGTGGACATTCATAGGTTCATTATTATTTTAATGGTAGTGCACATACAGGTGCTCACCACCCCTTAAAAGAATTCGACCACGAATTCAAAGAAGAAAGATCGAGAATGGAATCTGATACCAATTTTGTAACGTCCCTATCTGTCGCATAGCATATGACAGAAGGTCCGGCCAGGTCCCGATGTCATATACTACGAATAGGTACAGAGATCACAAGTTGTTGCCAAATCCAAGTTCAAGTAGAAACGCGTCCTACCACAGAGCATTCTAGCGGAAGCATTCTACTATAAGAACCCACTCATAATGGGAATGTCCACTACACAAAAGGAATGATGGAACATACACATATCATACATCGCAAGTTTCAGTCGTAGCCTTATTAAAACTGTTTCATATACAACAAGTGGTTTCAAACATCGACACGCAGGTCAGCCACACATGAAAACAGTAAATATTCGCTTTTGGGACTTCGAGGGCCAGACAATTGCAGCACATGGGCTTCAGCCCGCTACTTTCCACTTAGATCTCCAGCACCTGCACAAAAGGGCCCACCAAAACGTGGTAAATAAAGCAACAGTCAGCGTTTTGCTGACCCATTTATAACAATCTCACCCCTTACTCGGGGCAACATTTCTCCATCCATGCAAACAAGGAATAACATATACATAGATAGTGGCAATAATAAAGTGCATTTAAGCACCATTCACCACAGACGTTGGCCCAACGACCACACGCCCCGTGCACTCAGGGCACATTTTCGGTGTACCGCACTTCCCCGTGTAAAACCACAATTTAGAGGTCCATGACTTAACGATAACTTTGTTGTTCAAAGGTACATAACTTGACGACTACGTCGTTTAGAGGTACTTAACTTGACGACCAACTACCCATGCAGAGGTACTTAACTTTACGACTCAATCGTTCAGAGGTACTTAACTTGATGGCAGAGTAGTTGGCCTTCACGGCTCAACACATCACAAGCCACACAACTTTGTTCATTCTAGGCTAGCAGCCACCACAAGCCAGGCAACTTAAGCACACAACTTTAGATACAACGGCCCCCAGGTCTCGTAAAGATAGGCCTTATAACACTAGCTCACAAAGAGCTATCGCCGACGACATTCACTGTCGCCCGGTGGCATCAACAGTACCCAAAACCGTGACCTTTCCTTGGTATTTTCCTGGAAATACTGCCAGTACTTTAATGCAGCCTCCTGCACACCCCTTGACTCCGGATTCCACAAGTACATCATACACAGATTCACAGAGTATTCTCCGGCATGCAAATATAAAAACATCACCAATCTAGACCAACCTGTCAAGATGGGCTTCTCACAGCATGCATATTCTGTACTCCACACTTCCGAATCTATATGTAGGAATATGTGGGGATCAAGCCGATCTACACACTGGAATCTACCCTTTTCACCTTTTGGTGAGGGGATCCATGCAAATATGCATATTGAGGAATTCACTTATCCAGGAGAAATTAGTTACCCTAGAAGTTCTCTTCGGAGTCATGATAAAGCTTTTCTATGCGGATGGAAATGAGTGCCTCACTTTCCCCTTCACGGATCTAGCTTCAAATCTTGATTTCAGTCGCAAGATCTACTCCAGTCCACCCAAACTCTAGCTCCAACCATAAGTTTTTCTGCTCCAGAACTGGAACACAATGAAGAGAGAGAAAAAAGAAAATAATAATTCCTCATTCCAATCCCTCTGCATAAGTGGTCTCTGGTTTCACCCCAACCACACGATAAAATTATCAAAACACACCAATGGCTCGGGTTGAAGTTGAAAAGTCACCCACCACCTACTAGTTGCTCACCAGCCATCTAACACGAGTCACCATTCGACCACATCTTCATTTTTCGACAAATCGTCGAATGGGGCTAATTTAGTCGAACGAACATCGCCAACCGGGAGTAAGTTCGTTAAACAGGCTTTAGTTCGTCGAACGGGAAAGATTTCACATAATAGGTCATAATCGTCGAGCTCCGCTCGACGGTCAACATTTTCGTCGAGCCCCGCGCGATGATGTTCGTCGATCCCCGCTCGACTTTTATCCTGTCCTCGCCAACACCTTTTTAGGGTGTTACACTTATCCCCAAGAAGGCCTGTATCCTTTAAGAGATCTAAGGCATACTTTCGCTGTGAAAGAACAATAGAGTCAGATTTTTGAGAAATCTAAATTCCCAGAAAATTCTTAGGAGCCCCCATATCCTTGGTAACAAAATGCTGAAGCAGATACTTCTTTATCATCCCATGTTAGAAGAATATTATCCACATATACTGCAAAAATAACAAGACCAGTTGCAGTTTTGCGAATGAACAAAAAATGATCTGCATCACTTCGAGCAAATCCAATAACAGAAAAAACTTCATTGAATTTGTCAAACTAGGCCCTCGGACTTTACATAAGACCGTAGATTGCCTTTCGCAGCTTACAGACCTGAGACTCCCCGGAGCAACATACATAGGAGGTTGCTCCATATAGATATTTTCATGTAAATCACCATAAAGAAAGACATTCTTCACACCCAACTGAAACATTGCCCAGTCCCGGTTGACGACCACAGAAAAGAGCACGCGGATCGTAGTTATCTTTGTCACAGGAGAGAAAGAATTGAAGAAATCCACACCATAAGTCTACATAAAACCTTTGGCAACAAGCCGGGCCTTGTAATGATCAATTGATCCATCCGGGAGAAACTTTATGACAAAAACCCATCAAAATCCAACAATATCAGCACCTGGAGGTGTAGGAACAAGAGTCTAAGTAAACCGATCAGTAAGAGTACGCATCTCTTCATTCATAGCATCCTTCCAATGGGGAATAAGAAGAGAATCTTGATACGAGGTGGGAGCATTATTAGCCAAGAGGGCCAGAGCAAAGCTCCGAAACAAAGGAGAGAGCTGAGCATAAGAGACCACAACCTGCAGAGGATGCTGGGTGCAGGAGCGAACACCTTTCCCAAGAGCAATCAGAAGATCAAGATCACTCGTGGCTAAGGAAGGTAATTCACCATCAAAGAAAGAGGAGGCTCCAGAACAGGCACAGAGGGCCCCAAGGGAAACAGAGCAGGCTCCAGAGAAAGAGACGGAGCAACATGAGTAGAGATGGAAAGAACCGGCTCTGGCGGAGGTGCCGAGAAATTAGGCAGGGAAGAAGTATCAGCAGGCACTAGAGAAGAAGTAGGAGAGAAATGCGGAGTATCTTCAAAGAAGGTAACATCTACGAAAATGTACTGTTTATGCAAGAGAGGATCAATACATCGATACCCCTTCTGAGTAGGACAATAGCCAAGGAATAAACATTTAATCGAATGAGGAGAAGGAACATGGACAAACGCCGTACACCCAAAAGTTTTAAGGGGCAAAGGAAATGGCTTGACCTCAGAATATAAAATAGAAAATAGAGTCTTGTCCTGAAGAATAGACGAGGGAATACGATTAATAAGATAGCAAGAGAGAAGAACCACATGATCCCAGTAATACCGAGGGACATTCATTTGCAAAGAAAGACTGCGAGCAACATCCAGATGATGAAGATTCTTGCGTTCAGCAATGCCATTCTATTAAGACGTATATGGATAACTTGTTTGATGAACCAAACCCTTCCTTGCACAGAAGTTAGAGAATTGATGGCTTACATATTCTTTGGCATTATCAGTATGAAGAACTTGAATGGGCACACAAAACTGTGTTTTTATCTCATGATAAAATGCAGTGAATAGAGAGAACAGTTCAGAATGATTCTTCAAGAGATACAACCTGGTGCATCTAGAAAAATCATCAATTAATATGACAAAGTATAAGCTTCCTCGACCAACAGTCGCAACAGGAGAAAGACCCCAAATGTCAGAGTGAACTAGTTCAAAAGGATGCGAAGAACAACTGCCTATTCGAGTTGGGATAGAATAGCGATGATGTTTACCCAACTCACAAGCTTCACAGTTCAGAGGTAAATCGTCTGAAGAAAGATCCAGAAAAAGTTGATGAAGGAGGCGAGAAGGAGGATGACCAAGATAACGATGGCATAACTGAATAGAGGAAGAAGTAGAAAGCACAACGTCGTGGTCAAGATAAAAAAGGCCACAATGAGCAGTACCAGTAGTAATCATAGCCTTCAAGACAGAATCTGTGAAAGAATAAGTGGTGCCAGTAAACGTAACCGTGCAATTTAACTTAGTACAAAGAGCATGAACGGAAAGTAAATTGCCCGAAAAAGTAGGGACATAGAGAGTGTCCTCTAGCATCAAAGATGGAGAGAGAGACATTGTGCCAATACCACACAAAGGAGCAGAAGTCTCATCAGCAATAACAACAGGAGACAACATGTTCTTTTCAAGAAAAGAGGAAAACAAACGAGAGTTATCAGTCATGTGACAAGTGGCACCAGAGTCAATAAGCCACTTGTTAGAGGAGGCCACAAATGCACCAGTAGTAGAAGAGAGGAGGGAAGCCATCTATAAGAAGAAACCGAAAAGCAGAAAAGATGAACCACACAGTTAGAAAACAACCCGCACGGTTAAGACAAGAAGCAGCGAGGAGAAGAGAACAAACTGCGCGGGAAGCCCATACGGTCAAGGTGTCAACACACCAGTGGCAAAGAAGAAAGGCCGTGACCAAGAGGGAGCCGGAGGAGTAAGAGATGATGCAGCTACTATAGGAGGCCCTGCGAGAAAGAGGAAAATACCACACGGTCAGGTGACATAACACCAGCGACAAGGAAGCTGACACGATCCAAATGCGGACTTCTAAGCAGAGAAGAGAAACTACGCGAAGCAGAACAAATACGCACGGAGAAGACAAGAGGCAGGAAGACACCAGCGGCAACAATCCACGGGAAATGAGAACAAGAGATCGCACGATCTATGTGACAACACATCAGCGGCAAGGAGAAGGTCGCGACTAGAATGCAGAACTCACAAAGAAGAGAAACAAAGCATATAAACAGAAAACCGCGCGAACAGGCAATGAAGTCGCGCGAGAATAAGTCGTAATGAAGAGTGACGAGCACAGGGAGGGAAGGGCGGGAAGCTAACAACAAGCCTCTGGTGCGAGTAGTAAACCTAAAGATGTCGCGTGGCAAGAACAAGAAGCCGCACGGGAATAATATGATTGGAGCCATGGATCGAGTTCTCGCTCTGATACCATGTGAACAGTGCCGAGAAAATGACAAAAAGGTAAATAAACTGCAAACTTTATTGCTCCAAAAAGATAATCATTATATAGGTATGCCCCCTTATTTATAGAAATCGGGGGAGGTGAGAGAATACAACCCACGATGTGGGACTAAATAACTAGTCAGGTGGCTAGAGCGGTTTGACATAGTCAAATTGCAAACTAAATAAAATACAAAGAGAGCCACAAAACACTTCTAGCAACTATCACCCTGACGGTAGTTGCGGTTAAGATGTTGTGCGCTGAAGCATTTTGTCTGCCTAACCGTAGTTGCGGCTAACACCCAAAGCACTGCAGTGGTACACCATCAGACTGGTGCTGAGGATAATTATCAAGTTATAGAACCTAACGGCCTAACCGCTTCAACCAGCTGTCCACTGTGGCTAACCGCTAGAACGTTGCAACGGCTAACTAGCCAAACACTTCTGCTTTTAAGCCTCTGACCTCCCACTGAGGTTCTCAACAAGCCTGCTGAACCAAACTACCAGACCGCTCCAGCAAGCTAACCGCTACGACAATATATCAGACCGGACAGTTTCCTCAAGTTCCAACAGTCATCAAGTATGTGATTTGTTGCTCCGAAGGGATAAAGGAAGGAGCAAGAGTGTCATGACCATAGTGCTCATGCAGGAAGAAAGCATCTACCCCAATATGCTTGGAGAGATAATGCTTCACCAAGTTCAGAGTAATCTGAATGACATCAGTATTATCACAGTAGAGTGGAGTGAGATCCGGAGAAGAGACACCAAGATCCTCAAGAAGCCAACAGAGTCAAATAATATCCCGAGCGGTGCTAGTCATAGCTTGAAGCTCAGCCTCATTGCAAGAACGAGAAACACCAGTCTGTTTCTTGGACTTCCATGCAATAAGTGAAGAACTCAAAAAATAGACAGAAACCTGTGAAAGAGTGATGGTGAACAGGATCACTAGCCTAGATGGAGTCAGAGTAAGCATGTAGGTGTAGAGAACTACTGTTGGAGATAACACAGGAGTCACATCAGATGACCATAATGCACAGAGGTGGGCACACTAACAAACTAGCTTAGCACATGAACAACATAAGAAATGTCGGGCCGAGTAATGGTGAGATAGACGAGACTCCCTATGAGGTGGTGATATCGAGTAGGATTAGAGAATGGAACCACATCATCCAGACATAGCTGAAGGTGGAGCTCCATATGGGGTGTCCACTGTTTGAGAGTTAGAGAGAGCAACCCGAGCAAGGAGATCTAATGTGCAACAATGCTGAGAGAGCTGAAATCCATGATCTGTAGAGCTTGCCTCAAGACCCAAGAAGTAGCTCAGCTATCCCAAGTCAGTCATCAGAAACTGCTGCTGAAGGTGATGTTTGACAAAGACCACATAAGAAAGATCATCACTAGTAATAATCATATCATCCACGTGTAACATCCCACTTCCTACTAGACCCCTTAACTTACATTAGGTTAGGACATATGGTGTGGGGGGGGGGGAAGGGATTAGGCTAGGTTTGATCCTAGGACCATAAGAGTAAGATGGACTCACATGGGGCCCAATGTAGGGTTCAAGTCAACTTTAGGTCAAATTAGCCAAAATTGAAACTATGGATACAAGTTGACCTCACAATTATGTCCCTAACACTAAAAGAAATCCAAGTGACCTAGAAGCCCCATCATAGGGTCACTCATTAACCCAATTTCACCAAAGTCAACCCTAACCCTAATTTGATCAAAACCACACACATGCCCAATTAGCCCAAGTGGGGCATCACCATAGGCCAACCAAGGTTGGGTGCTATCATAGGGCTCATGACCACCAAGTGGGGCCAACCCACTCATCAATTTGACCAAGTCAACCCTAAGGTCAAACCTAGTTAACCTTAGGCCTAATTAAGGAAACTTAAAGACCAAGCCAATTTCTAATGGGCTATGGCATTGAACCATGGCCCAACCCATATTGGGTGATGTCATAGGGTCCATGACCATCAAGTGGGGACAGCCCACTCATCAAATTGACCAAGTCAACCCTAAAAGTCAACTTGGTCAACATAAGGCCTAAATGAGAAAAATGAAAGCCAAGCCCATTCCTAATGGGCTAAGCCTATGAGCCAAGGCCCACGAACAACCCAAGTGACTAATTACTGTTGAAGTATTAGACCGGGCGGCTTAGCGGTCTGATCCATCGGTTTGTAGACCGAGCGGCTTAGCGGTCTGATCCAGCGGTTTGTAGACCGGGCGGTCTGGCGGTCTCACTCTACGGCTTGTTCTATCCTGCTGGAGTTGCCGAGCGGTTATCCCATCTGTCTAACCGCGCGGCCTGATCGGTCTCCATTATTCTAGCCGCTCAGCCTGTAAATGTTTAGTCCCACATTGTTTGTATACTCTCTTTCTTATCTCCTCCATTCTATATAAGGGAGGCCATACCTTTGTAAATGATATCTTTTTTGGATAATAAAATTTCAATTATTCAAAAGTTTATTCTCTTGTTCTAGTCTTTTCGCTTCTTGTCTCTACTTTCTAACATGGTATCAGAGGACACGGTCATTTCCTCCTGATTCTGTGCGCCCTCTGTTGTTCGCGGCTTCTTTTCGGCGTTCTGCGACTTGATTCGCGGCTTGCCCTCTCTTCTATCCGCGCGGCTTGTTTCTATCCGCGCGGCTTGTTTCTTGTCCGCAGACCTGTTCGCGCGGCTTGCTCCTTCTTGGTTCTCCTCTCCTTCTTCTCTTTGTCGCGCCGACCTGTTTAGTTGTCGCCGCGCCTCTTGTTCTTTCTTGCCTCTCCGACTTCCTAGTCGCTGCGGTCTGTCCCTGTCCGCGTGTGTGTTGTCTCTCTCCACGCGGTTTGCTGCTGTGATCTGCCTGACCGTGCGGGTTGTTCCTTTCTCACCCGCATCTTGGTCGCGGTCGCCAGCTCTTCTCCTCTCTTCTGTTCGCTCGGGCTTCTCAGTTCGTGCGACTTCTTCCCCGCAGTGCCTTTGCCCGCCTTCTTGCCGCTGCTGTGATCTGCCTGACCGTGCGGGTTGTCTCTTTCTTACCCGCATCTTGGTCGCGGTCACCTGCTCTTCTCCTCTCTTCTGTTCGCTCGGCCTTTTCAGACCGCGCGACCTCTTCCCCGCAGTGCCTCTTTCTAGCCGCTCCTGTTCGCGCGGCTTCCTCTGTTTTTCTAACCGCCTCTGTTCGTGCGGCTTCTTCTGCTTCCGGGTTCTATGACTACCTCCGGTCTCACCACTACTCCTGCAGCTCCTTCTCCTCCTCCTCCTTCGGGTAACCTTGGCACCCTTTCCAAGCTTGTGGGCTCCAACTATCCCGATTGGAGCGTTTCTTTCACCTTTCTCCTTCGTTCTCAACGCAAGCGTCATCACCTCACCGATGACCCTCCTCCTCGCACCTCTCCTGAGTTTGATGACTGGGATGCGAGTGATGCTCTTGTTCGCACCTGGCTGGCCAACAGCCTTTCTGATGAGTGCCTTCCCGTCATTCGCCATGATGAGACGGTCAAGGCCGCATGGCTTCACCTCGCTGCTCTCTATTCTAAGGGGGGCCAGACGTCCCGCATTTATACTCTCTATGCGGACCTCTTCGCCCGCCCTTCCATGTCCCCCGCTGCGGCTTATCAGCAGGTCCAGGCTCTTGGGGCTGAAATCCTCCAGAATCGCCCCTTCTCTGCGGACTTGGCCGACCAGCACAAACACTTCCAGGAACTCCTGGTTGTTTGTTACCTTCTTCGTCTTCCGGACTCTTATGATATGATCCGCCAGCAGATCTTGGGTGAGGCGGAATCTCCTACTTTGGATGCCACTGCGGCCCGCATTGCCGCCGTTACTTCTCTCCTCCAGCGGCCTCTGCTGGCCTCCCCCCCTTCGCAGGACTCCTTTGCACACCAGGCTCAGCGGGGGGGCCCGAGTGGCCGTGGCTCCTCCGGCGGACGGGGTTCCTCCCGGTTCTTCTGCTCTCACTGTGGTCGTACTGGCCATACTGTTGATCGCTGCTGGCAGAAACATCCTCATCTTCGCCCTTCCGGTGATGCTCCTTCGGCCTCCGCCTCTTCTAGGCCGTCTGCCTCTGTGGCCACGACGTCAGGTAGTGCCCACGTCGTTACCCAAGGTAAATGGCTGATTGACTCCGGTGCCACCAATCATATGACGGGCAACCCTCATTGCTTCTCCCGTCTGGAGACCCATGACCGCTTACCCCCAGTTCGTGTGGCGGATGGTTCCCCGTCTCCGGTTCATGGGACGGGCATGGTTCAACTCACTCCATCGCTTTGCTTGGAGGATACCCTCTATGTCCCGAAGTTCCCGTGCAATTTGTTATCAGTTACCACTTTATGCCGGCAACTTCAGTGCTCCGTTTTATTCACTCCCACTACTTGTTCTTTTCAGGACCCGAGGACCCAGCGGACGATTGCTACTGGGACTGAGAGCGGCGGCCTCTACTTCCTCGACGATGTTTCTGCTCTTTCTGCCTACTCCTCCTCTGCTGATCTCCTTCAGTGGCATCTTCGTCTTGGACATCCTCCTCCCCGGCTTATTCGTCAGCTTCTGCCCCACTTACCTCCCACCAGTTCTCCGCTCAACTGTGATGCGTGTCAGCTTGGCAAACATCATCGCTCCTCCTTCCCACCGAAGCAAGGCCGTGGCTCCTCTCGCATTTTTGATATTGTTCATTCTGATGTATGGGGTCCTGCTCCTACCCTCACTGTTGGTCGGGGCAGTTCCTATTTTGTAACTTTTATCGATGATTTTACTCGCTGTACCTGGGTGTATCTCTTAAAGGATCGCTCTGAACTATTCTCTGTTTGGCAATCTTTTTACTTTATGATTAAGACTCAGTTTGCTATTTCGATTAAAGTCTTACGTTCTGATAATGCCAAGGAATATCTGTCTCATGAGTTCTCCGCGTTCTTTCACCAACACGGCCTCATTCATCAAACGACTTGTGTTTACACCTCCCAACAGAATGGGGTGGCGGAGCGTAAAAACCGTCACCTGCTTGATGTTGCGCGTACTCTCATGACGCAGATGCACGTCCCTCGCTCCTATTGGGGCTACGCTGTGCTCCTCGCTTGCTATCTCATCAATCGCATTCCCTCCACGGTCCTCCACGGCCGGACTCCCTTCTCCCTTCTCTACCCCCACCAGGAACCTTTTCCTCTTCCTCTCCGTGTCTTTGGCTGTACGGCCTTTGTTCACGCTCCCTCCGCTACCCGCGACAAGCTTTCCCCCCGTTCCACTAAGTGTGTCTTTTTGGGGTACTCTACCACTCACAAAGGCTATTGCTGCTTTGACCCCCTTCTTCGCAAGCAGTTTGTCTCCGCAGACGTGACCTTTTTTGAAAATGCTTCCTATTTCTCTCCTTCCTCTTCTCTTCCTTCTCTTCCTTCTGATATCTCCGTTCATTCCACACCTCTCCCCGTTTTCCCACCTTCGTCTCCTCCTCCACCCACTCCTTCCCAGTCCGTCTCCCCACCTACCCCTCCACCCTCCTCTCCGCTGCCGTCTCTCTCTAGTCCCGGGCCAGCCTTCTCCGCCACGGACGCTCCGGTCGCTGACGCTCCCGTCGCCGCCGCTCCCGATGATCTGGATGTTCCCATTGCCCTTCGCAAAGGGGTGCGGGCGTGTACTCAACACCCGCTCACGGCTGTTGTTTCTTATGATCAGCTTTCTCCTTCTCGCAGGTGTTTTGCCTTGGCTATCTCTGCCACTTCTACTCCCCGTACCTACCAGGAGGCTCTCTCTCTCCCTCATTGGAAGTCTGCCATGGATGAGGAGATGGCTACTCTTACTGAACGGGGTACCTGGACCCTGGTTCCTCCTCCCGTGGGCACTGATGTGGTTGGCTGTCGCTGGGTCTTTATTGTGAAGTTTCGCCCCGACGGCACTGTGGATCGCTACAAAGCCCGGCTGGTGGCCAATGGCTTTACTCAGACTTATGGCGTTGATTACTTCGATACCTTCTCTCCAGTTGCTCGCCTCAGCACCATCCGGGTTCTCTTTTCTGTGGCTGTTAACCGGGCTTGGGCTATTTCTCAGCTGGATGTGAAGAATGCCTTTCTTTATGGCGATCTTCAGGAGGACGTCTATATGGAGCAACCTCCTGGGTATGTTGCTCAGGGGGAGACACGTGTCTGTCATTTGAAGAAGGCCATTTATGGCCTCAAGCAGAGCCCTAGGGCATGGTTCGAAAAGTTTAGTGGTATTGTGGCAACCATCGGTTTTCAAAGGAGTTCGGCCGATCACTCCTTATTCATTCGCAAAACGGCCTCGGGACTGGTGGTTTTGGTCGTATATGTGGATGATATTCTCCTTACTGGTGATGACCGAGATGGGGTGGACTTGACGAAGAAGCACCTCCGTCAGCACTTGGTCACGAAGGATATGGGCCCCCCAAAATACTTTTTGGGGATAGAAATCTCGCGGAAACCTGACTCCTTGGTCCTCTCTCAACGGAAGTATGCCCTTGATCTTCTTCGAGAAGCAGGCTTGACAGGTGCCAAACCAGCTCATCTTCCCATGGCTGTTGGAGAAGACAAAACGTGGACGGATGAATCGCCTCCTCTATCTGATGTCACACGGTACAGACGTTTGGTAGGCAAACTCATCTATCTCACGGTGACTAGACCCGACATCGCCTACGCTGTAGGAAAGGTCAGTCAGTTTATGCAAGCTCCCAGGGAGTGTCATCTTCAGTCCGCCCTGAAGATTTTAGAGTATATCAAAGCAGCACCGGGCAGAGGGTTACTCTTCCAGAAGAATGGCCATCTGAGAGTTGAGGCCTACTCAGACTCAAGTTATGCGGATGACAAAGGCGATCGTAAATCCACGTCAGGTTTCTGTACCTTTGTTGGAGGTAATCTCGTGAGTTGGAAAAGCAAGAAACAGTCTGTTGTTTCCAGATCCAGTGCCGAAGCAGAATACCGGAGTATGGCGTCAACTACGTGTGAGTTAAAGTGGTTGCGGGCTCTCATGCTTGACCTGGGCGAGGTATATGATTGTCCTCTCCCTATGTTCTGTGACAACAAGGCCGCTATACACATATCCAGAAATCCGGTCTTCCATGAGAGAACGAAGCATATAGAGGTTGACTGTCACTTCATTCGGGAGGAGATTTTGAAGAAACAGATTTGTACTCCTTTTGTCACCTCTGACAAGGAGTTGGCAGATATCTTCACCAAGCCGATTTCTACTTCCTTCTTCCGCATTTGTGACAAGCTGGGCATGATTGATATCTATGCTCCAGCTTGAGGGGGAGTGTTGAAGTATTAGACCGGGCGGCTTAGCGGTCTGATCCATCGGTTTGTAGACCGAGCGGCTTAGCGGTCTGATCCAGCGGTTTGTAGACCGGGCGGTCTGGCGGTCTCACTCTACGGCTTGTTCTATCCTGCTGGAGTTGCCGAGCGGTTATCCCATCTGTCTAACCGCGCGGCCTGATCGGTCTCCATTATTCTAGCCGCTCAGCCTGTAAATGTTTAGTCCCACATTGTTTGTATACTCTCTTTCTTATCTCCTCCATTCTATATAAGGGAGGCCATACCTTTGTAAATGATATCTTTTTTGGATAATAAAATTTCAATTATTCAAAAGTTTATTCTCTTGTTCTAGTCTTTTCGCTTCTTGTCTCTACTTTCTAACAACCCAAGGCCATTCCTAATGGGCTAAGCCTATGAGCCAAGGCCCACGAACAACCCAAGTGACTAATTACAGCCACTACCCTATGGTTTTTGAGGGTAATGAGATGCATGGGGGTATTTTGGGAAATTATCGAAGTGGAGGAGAGAGAGAAAGAGGAAAATAAGGAGTGGAGGCCACTTGGCCCTCCTCTCTGCCAAAGAATTTGGCTGAGCTCCCAAGCTATTTTCTAACCGATTTTGGGGTGGACACATGACAGCAAGGAGGAGCAACCAAAGCCATGGCCGACCACGCCCTTATTCAAAATCTTCAAAAATGTTCACTCCCAGCCGAAACCAAGCTCTACATCACCTTTAAAACATCCAGATAAGTGGAAAATGACTACTGGAGCTAAGCTTTTGCTGGATAAACAAGGATTTGAGCTAGATCATCGGAGCTAGGATCGGCCATGGAGCACCACCACCAAACCCGCCGCCAAGTTCCGTTTCTCCTCCCCTCCCTATGTGCTAGTTTTCTAGATCTACTAGGAGAGATATAGGGCTCAATTGAGCCCGATTCCATGTGAGAAAGAGGAAAAAATATCGAGCTTTTCTTCTTGCTCAGGTTCACCGGAGGATCCGCCTTCGGCGGCCATGTCGTCGGGAAATGCTAGCCACCATCTCAACGGAGGTGGTGGCGACAATCATCGGCGGTGGCAGTGGCTCGGGTGGCTCGAAATTGTGGATCAAGTTGGCCCAGGAAGGATAAATCTGGGCTGTTGGCTAACTGGGACGATGACCAGATGTCGCTCATTTTTGAGTTAATTAAACTATAATATTATTGTTACTTAATCTGTATTTTTGTCACATGTTATACAACCACATGCATGTAAATTTTAGGCCATGTAGATGAATATTCAAAGAAAGTCATCAATATAAAAATGTAGATCTAGGGCTTAAATTTATTTTGACACCCTAAACATGCAATTTGGAGTAATGTAGCTCCTTGTAGGTTCATTCTCCTAGGACTGCTCCTAGGGGTAGGGTAGAACTTCAAATGGATGCCTAGGCAAAACCATAAGAGCACATGCATTGAAATTTATGTCATGCATGTATGTACACTAGACTTAGATTATGACGAAAAATCAGAATTTTTGGAGTAAAATTTATATAGTTTTTGGTAGAAATATGATTATTAAAAAAAGGAATTTAGGGTGATTCCCTATTCCAAATGCTTCCAAATTTGGATGGCATGGATTTAACGTCATCCTATGGCATTGGTAAAATTTTTAATCCATTTGGACCTCTGAATGTTATAGAAACCAACATGCATGGTGAAGGTAAAATAGTGAACGGTGTGCAAATAGTAAAAATTAGAAAAAAAAAAGAGATTTTAGCTCATTTGGACCATTGAATGTCCAAGTAATTTTGGATAGAAGTTTATGGAGGTAAAATACTCCTTTCATGATAAAATTGGGATTTTTGGAATAAAAAATCCCATAAGTTGGATTTATTTCAAAAATAGCACATTTAGGTATTAAAATGAAAAATAGGGCTACTGAACTTAGAAAATTCCAAATTGTTGGCCCAAGCCCTAATAGTTCATTTCACTTCTCTGGAAAAATTTATGAGCATTTTTGAGAATTATTCCATGTATAAATAATGTAAGAACGAGAAACATCAGATGCCCATAATTGAAGCTCAGCCTCAGTGCTAGAACGAGAAACACCATTCTGTTTCTTGGACTTCCATGCAATAAGTGAAGAACTCAAAAACAGACAAAAACCAGTGAAGGAGTGATGGTGAACAGGATCACTAGCCTAGATGGAGTTAGAGTAAGCATGTAGGTGTAAAGAACTACTGTTGGAGATAGCACGAGAGTCACATCAAATGACCATAATGCACAGAGGTGGGCACACTAACAAACTAGCTTAGCACATGAACAACATAAGAAATGTCGGGCCGAGTAATGGTGAGATAGACGAGACTCCCCATGAGGTGGTGATATCGAGTAGGATTAGAGAATGGAAACACATCATCCAGACATAGCTGAAGGTGGAGCTCCATATGTGGTGTCCACTGTATGAGAGTTTGAGAGAGCAACCCGAGCAAGGAGATCTAATGTGCAACAATGCTGAGAGAGCTGAAATCTGTGATCTGTAGAGCTTGCCTTAAGACCCAAGAAGTAGCTCAGCTGTCCCAAGTCTGTCATCAGAAACTGCTGCTGAAGGTGATGTTTGACAAAGACCACATAAGAAAGATCATCACCAGTAATAATCATATCATCCACGTGTAACATCCCACTTCCTACTAGACCCCTTAACTTAGATTAGGTTAGGACATATGGTGTGGGGGGGGGGGGGGGGGGGAAGGGATTAGGCTAGTTTTGATCCTAGGACCATAAGAGTAAGGTGGAGTCACATGGGGCCCACTGTAGGGTTCAAGTCAACTTTAGGTCAAACTAGCCAAAATTGAAACTATGGATACAAGTTGACCTCACAATTATGTCCATAACACTAAAAGAAATCCAAGTGACCTAAAAGCCCCATCATAGGGTCACTCATTGACCCAATTTCACCAAAGTCAACCCTAACCTTAATTTGGTCAAAACCACACACATGCCCAATTAGCCCAAGTGGGGCATCACTGTGGGCCAACCAAGGTTGGGTGCTGTCATAGGGCTCATGACCACCAAGTGGGGCCAACCCACTCATCAGTTTGACCAAGTCAACCCTAAGGTCAAACCTAGTCAACCTTAGGCCTAATTAAGGAAACTTAAAGACCAAGCCAATTTCTAATGGGCTATGGCATTGAACCATGGCCCAACCCATATTGGGTGATGTCATAGTGTCCATGACCATCAAGTGGGGACAGCCCACTCATCAAATTGACCAAGTCAACCCTAAAAGTCAACTTGGTCAACATAAGGCCTAAAGGGGAAAAATGAAAGCCAAGCCCATTCCCAATGGGCTAAGCCTATGAGCCAAGGCCCACGAACAACCCAAGTGACTAATTACAGCCACTACGCTATGGTTTTTGAGGGTAATGAGATGCATGGGGGTATTTTGGGAAATTATCGAAGTGGAGGAGAGAGAGGAAGAGGAAAATAAGGAGTGGAGGCCACTTGGCTCTCCTCTCTGCCAAAGAATTTGGCTGAGCTCCCAAGCTAATTTCTAATAGATTTTGGGGTGGACACATGGCAGCAAGGAGGAGCAACCAAAGCCATGGCCGACCACGCCCCTTGTTCAAAATCTTCAAAAACATTCACTCCCAGCCGAAACCAAGCTCAACATCACCTTCAGAACATCCAGAGAAGTGGAAAATGACTACTGGAGCTAAGCTTTTGCTGGATAAACAAGGATTTGAGCTAGATCACCGGATCTAGGATCGACCATGGAGCGCCACCACCAAACCCGCCGCCAAGTTCTGTTTCTCCTCCCCTCCCTATGTGCTAGTGTTTTAGATCCACTAGGAGAGGTATAGGGCTCAATTGAGCCCGATTCCATGTGAGAAAGAGGAAAAAAATATCGAGCTTTTCTTCTTGCTCAGGTTCACCAGAGGAGCCGCCTTCGGCGGCCATGTCGCCGGGAAACGCTAGCCACCACCTCAACGGAGGTGGTGTCGATAATCATCGGCGGTGGCAGTGGCTCAGGTGGCTCGAAATAAGTGGATCAAGTTGGCCCAGGCAGGAAAAATCTGGGCCGTTGGCTTACTGGGACGATGACCTGATGCCGCTCATTTTTGAGTTAATTAAACTATAGTATTATTATTACTTAATGTGTATTTTTGTCACATGTTATACAACCACTTGCATGTTAATTTTAGGCCATGTAGATGAATATTCAGAGAAAATCATCAATATAAAAATGTAGATCTAGGGCTTAAATTTATTTTGACACCCTAAACATGCAATTTGGAGCAATGTAGCTCCTTGTAGGTTCATTCTCCTAGGACTGCTCCTAGGCTAGGGTAGAACTTCAAATGGATGCCTAGTCAAAACCATAATAGCACATGCATTGAAATTTATGTCATGCATGTATGTACGCTAGACTTAGATTATGCCGAAAAATCAGAATTTTTGGAGTAAAATTTATATAGTTTTTGGTAGAAATATGATTATTAAAAAAAGGAATTTAGGGTGATTCCCTATTCCAAATGCCCCCAAATTTGGGTGACATGGCTTTAACGTCATCCTATGGCATTGGTAAAATTTTTAATCCATTTGGACCTCTGAATGTTATATAAACCAACATGCATGGTGAAGGTAAAATAGTGAACGGTGTGCAAATAGTAAAAATTAGAAAAAAAATGAGAATTTAGCTCATTTGGACCATTGAATGTCCATGAAATTTTGGATAGAAGTTTATGGAGGTAAAATACTCCTTTCATGATAAAATTGGGATTTTTGGAATAAAAAATCCCATAAGTTGGATTTATTTCAAAAATAGCACATTTAGGTATTAAAATGAAAAATAGGGCTACTGAACTTAGAAAATTCCAAATTGTTGGCCCAAGCCCTAACAGTTCATTTCACTTCTCTGGAAAAATTTATGAGCATTTTTGAGAATTATTCCATGTATAAATAGTGTAATTACATTTTTACCCTTATGGGACTTTGATTAAAAAGATGATTATTAGTTCATGGAAAATTATGAGAAAATTTCTAGACTCTTATTTCTGTATTTTGAACCCCTGTAAACTTCATTAAGATTTTTTTGGATGATAATTTATTGTGAGTACTTTAATAGTGGCACTCTTGTAATTATATTAAATTGTGGATATCTTAGGTCAAACCACAAGGTAGAATTATGAAAACTTGCCTTGAGCATTATCCTGTCAATATTAGTGAGTACAAAGTTTCTCTGAATTTTTACATGATTATTTTTAGTACTTGATTTGAAAAGGGGGAATACTGTGATTTTAATCATAAATGGAAAATAAGGGTCAAATCAAGTTGAAAAATTAGGATATTTGGTGAACATACATTTTAAACCTAGATGAACTTCAAATAATTTATTTAGACATAATAGACCACTAGTTAGAGTAGTTCATGTTCCAAATTACCTAGGTCACTTAATTAATTAATTTAAATTATGGCCAAAAATAATTAAAAAAATGATGGAATTCTGAATGATCAATATTATACACACGATAAACTCATGATAAAAATTTGGAGGCCTTTGGCCCAAGGAATTGGAAGTCATCTCATATGGGTTAGAATTAGGTCATGGGTTGCGTTGAGTAAAAGTGATGTGTAACATTAGGGCTCCCAGGGTAATGAGATGTAGATGAATTGAGAGATGTATTAGGAAGTTTGAAACCCTGGTCGGGATCACATGTAGGTGACTACATAGTAACAAGTGTTAGAGTGCAAGCCACAAAGAGAACAATTACAACGGGGTCCCGCGAAAGATCGTCGTTTTTACCAATAAGCACTTTAAACCAGTAGGTCTACTCAAGAGAAACAACGAGATTGAGGGATTAATAATTGGTAGACACTGCCAAAAGTAAGTGTCCTTGAGAAAAAGAGCTTTGGGCTTTAGCCCATCGTAGTTCCTAGTGCCATCGAGAGCCCTTCATCGGGCATGCCTTGGGCAGTCCAAGGATTAACCCTAAACTACTATGTATAACAAAAATTAGACAAGAGTAGTGTAATAGGTTAAGGGAACGATGTGACAAACTCACCCGTATAGGGTTGGAGGGATTCAGGATGGGTTTAGTCCTACGAGCTGGAGGCTTGGAAGTTTGGATACAGGACGAGTTTAGTCCTAGGAGCTAGAGGCTCGGGTGGTTACTTCAGAATGTGTTTGGTCCTGCGAGCTGGAGGATCAGATTGGAAATAACTTGCATCTGCATAAAATATATTAGTGGCGGGTCATGTGGTACTGGCCTGTCGTCACAGCAACGATAGTACAGTGACTTTAGAGAAGTGAGGTTTTGAGGGGACAGTGGGTTGTTTTAAACTATAGTCTGGAGGACGATCCCCTAAAAAGCACTCTCGACCAAAAATGAGTGGTGGAGATGGCCAGCAAATTAGTACACAAGGACTCTAGAAAGCACCTAGGACATGTACATAGGCATACAAAGGGTCTAGGCCTGGTAGTGTGTATACTGGCCTAGGAAGTGGAGATGTCTGTTCCAATGCTTCTATATCCTCGGGACTTAAGATTGACCCAAGGCTCCAACGCAGAGGTCCCTGTTGGGTTTTGTTATACGTCATATAGTTGTGCGCAACAGAAATGGAACAAGAAAACCCAAAATAGTTTGGATATAGCGATGACCATTGATCAAGAAGTAACATTGCAATAAATAAATTATACCTTTAAGGGATTGAGTCAATACTCAACCTAGGTGCTCCGAAGAAATTCAACGAATGGCAACGACTGGAGTTCCGAGCATAGAATAGTGTCCACGCCTCTATGTATATCCACACGAGCACAGAGAACCCTTAGACTCTTATCACACAAGATCTAGGTTGGAATAAGGTTTGCCCTCAACGTCTCCACGGACTATAGGATCTATTAAAGGAGAGGCGACAGTGACGAATATGATGCTTAGGAAATGATTTCCGACGATGTAAAGGAATGAAGAACGGTCGGCAGCGAGAAACAACGATCGCGATCTAGGCGAAACTTTTTCATTGGGAAGAAGAAGTGTTTTTCTCGTTTTTCTTAATTAGGTCAAAAGAAAACTGTCAATATTCGATTTATTGTATATATCATATATATACTTAGTACCGAACCGGTTGATAGCCGCAGACCATGCCGAACAGACTTAAAGGAAATAAACTGGAGGATATAGAATTCATCGAGTATATACGTCGATATTTGACGAATCAAAAACTATTCGTCGAAATAACACGTGTATACCCAACGAATCGAGACAGGGCAAATCGTCTAAGTATTAAGGCGATATTCGACGAATCGGGGTCTAACTTGTCGAATCTGTCATGACGTTACTCTACGAACCAAGTCCAATTCATCGAGATAACATTACAATACTCGTCGAATTCAAACAGACTTGTTGAGATGTCACGACTATACTCGACAAATACAAGACTATTCGTCGAAACCTTACGACTATACTCGATGAATTTCCCTTAGATTCTTCTGACCACTTACTTGATGACCCATATTCATAATATAGGTCCCACAATGAAAATCCTTCACATCTAGAACGTCGCAGACTTATTCCTTCACTCATATCACATATGAGCAAGGTCAACACAAACCTTTCCAATTTCTCCATTTCCCTCATGTGCGACTCCATAGGCTCATATTGTGTTGGCAATGAGACTACATGTTTGATCACTTCCAGATCACCACGGTAATACCAACAGTCTCTCACTTGATCTTGAAAGTATCAAACAAAAGCTTCACAAACAAAGAGCGGCATCTAGCAATGCGTCATTGCTCCCCAAGAAATAAGAGTTTAAAACTTAAAATCCATTGTGACCAATGTATCAATGTTATCATGTCCCTTCGTCCCTTACATCCAGATAGAACTAGATGTATAGACCGTGTCACCCTCATAATTATTCAATCCTAGTTTCCTGATCTAGAATTGACTTTCAAAAATCAGTGAGTCCAATATCATATATTGACTCAACTAAACATGACTATGAATTTCTCAGTCACATTCCATCAAAGGGCCTATGGATGCAGCTCCTGCCATATATGAGGAAAAATCTCATCTTTGCTTACACGCAAATACCCAAATGATTCGTAACATACCCAATAACCACCTTTATCATCCAACTTTTTCAAGACTGGACTTTTCATAGCATCGAAGCACTCTCTTTCTCACTCGATGAATGTTGTTACTTCAGGTCAAAGGACCACAAACACCATTTCCACTTGAGCCATACTTGTGATACGTTCATATAACTATCCACAAAGTATTCTCATGGTGGGTCTGTCCAGTACAACTTATTCACTAACAAGTACTCATGTGATGACTCGATATCACAATATCATGACCTATGAGAACCGATCATCAGTCAACGCACCTGCTAGTCTTAATGTATCATCATTGCCCTTAGCTTCTAAGATGATGTGCCGACCAGGGACCATTTAAGAATGAAGCTTCTAAAACATAGGCTCTTACATTCAAGTCGCCACTTGGCTCCTATTAAGCAAACATTCTAAGGGCATTTATTACGTTAAATTAATCTATCACCATAGAAATGAATTTACATAATAAAATAACTTGCCATAAATAGAAAATGAAATGTGTAGCACTATATTCATCAAATGAATTATTACAATAACTGACAAATATACAATTCACAAGACTCTCACTAGGGCTGATCATTAAGGTATCGTATACCCATAGATCTAACATGACCATCATACTTTCTCTACGCTAGAGGCTTTGTCAGTGGATCGCAATATTTTCTTCAGTCGACACCCTACATATGTTCACATCTCCTCGATCGACAATCTCTCGAATAAGATGGAACTGCCGAAGTATGTGCTTGGAGCGCTCATAAGATCTAGGTTCCAAAACAAGTGCAATTGCACCATTGTTGCCATAGTAGAGAAATACAGGACCAATAATACTAGGAACTACATCTAACTCGCCGATGAATTCCCTAATCCAAACAACCTCCATCGATGTATTTGCAGCAGCAATATACTCGGTCTCAGTTATACAATCAGCAATTGTCTCCTGCTTGGAACCCCTCCACCTAACAACTCCTTTATTTAAGCAAAATATGAAACCTGATTGAGACTTTGAGTCTTCCCTATCAGTTTGGTAGCTATCATCCATGTAACTCTTTACAATGAGCTCTTCCTCTCCACCAAATACCAAGAACATATCCTTAGTCCTTGTCAAGTACTTTAGGATATTCTTGATGGCAATCCAGTGACATTCACTAGGATTAGATTGATACCTGCTAGTCATGCTCAAAGCATAAGAGACATCGGGTCGAGTACATATCATTGTATACATGATTGATCCATTTGCCAAAGCATATGGAAACAACTTCATGCGACCCTTATCTTCACAAGAATTAGGACACTGGTCCTTAGAGAGACTCACACAATGAGACATGGGTAAGAATCCTTTCTTGGACTCAAGCATGTTGAACCATTTCGACACCTTATCAACGTCCGTACTTTGGGTCAAACCCAACAACTTCGATCTCTCTCTTTAGATTTTAATAACAAGTATATAAGTCGTTTCACCCAAGTATGTCTGAAGTAGTTCCATAAGTTGTTCTTAACAACTTGCAAGGACGTTTGACATTCCCAATCAGCAGTATATCATCTGCATACAATATCAGGAAGACAACAATGGTTATACTAATCCTTTTATAAACATAGGGTTCATCCTCATTCTTGATAAAAACAAACTCTTTGATCTTTTCATCAAAACGAAGATTCCAACTTCGAGAAGTCAGTTTTAATCCATAAATGGATCTCTGCAGCTTGCATATTTTATTTTCATTTCAATTGAGACTTTAATTAAAAATACTGTCACTATTTTAATTAAACTGATAACCCTTGATATCAATTCAGAGAGTTTATGCGAGCTACTCTCTTAGTGGACAAGATCCGTATTTAACTAACAATATGAGTCCGCTTTGGCGTTTCTCTCACAATGCAGTTACTTAGGTACGCAACGCTTACTGATTGCATCAATATGCAACTCTTGTATGGTTGGTGAATAACTTTTTATTTGTATCCATCATATAGTGCATGCCAACCCAATGCCTCTGGGCACTCAACCTTTGAGGTCACATAGTTAAGTTTGACCTGATGTCGACAGTGGGATATCATAATTATCTGCTCGAACCCTTACCAAGATAGATTAATGCACCTTGATTTGCCAAGCCCACACTTCATTGATCGAGGCAAGAAGAGTGTCATCCATCGAAAGGCATACAAGTACTTAATATTACATAAGGGATTTCAGATAATCGATTAACACTTAATCATGTTTAACAATTAACCAATGTGCACATTTACAAAATAAAATTTACAACATTCACAGTCCAAATGCATCCCAGATATGCACAAGAAAAATCATCAACACTTGATTAACTAAGCTAAATCTGAAAATCCGGAACGCTTCTAAATCTCTATATTTCTATACACTAGACAAGAGCAACGCAAACTCCACTTACACATTAGAAAAGTTCCTCTCTCTATATGAGATTCAAAATCTTTCACACTTGGTTTCAAAAACCAACAAGAGGGACAGTTACTGTTAAGGAGTAACAAAGATATCACAACAAAATCACATGCATCGGAGGATACATAATTCATTTAGTATATACGTCGATACTCGACGAATCAAAAACCATTCGTCAAAATAACACTAGAATACTCGACGAATCAAGACATGGCAAACCGTCCAAGTATTACGGCAATATTCGACGAATCGGGGTCTAACTCATCGAATATGTCATGACGATACTCTACGAACCAAGTCCAATTCATCGAGATAACATTATGATACTCAACAAATTCAAATAGACTTGTTGAGATGTCATGACTATACTCGACGAATTCAAGACTATTTGTCGAAACCTTACGATTATACTCGATGAATTTCCCTTAGATTCTTCCGACCACATTCCTGATGACCCATACTCACAATATAGGTCCTTGAATGAAAATCCTTCACATACAGAACGTCATAGGCTTGGTCCTTCAATCATATCACATATGAGCAAGGTCAACACAAACCTTTCCAACTTCTCCAATGGTGTTATGTGCGACCCCATAAACTTATATTTCATTGGCAGTGAGACTACATGTTTGATCACTTCCAGATCACCATGGTAATACCAATAGTCCCACCACACACCCGAAAGATATTAGAGCTCTTCCCCTCCTTAGCCAGTGCTGAGCTAAGGGTAGTATAAAAAGCGCAATGGGATTAGAGAATGAGAAAACTGGAAAGCATGCCTTCTGAGGTACCCTCTTGGGTCTATTTATAGATTTCTGAAAATGGTCTACCAACAGCTCAACTTCATTGTTCTGAATGGATATACGCAACCCAAATCGGTCTGCCAATAGCTCAACTCCGCTGTTTGGAGGGGATAATGGCAGACCAGCAGGGGTGGAATGGTAAAAGCATCACTGTGCGAGTGGTCCCAGAATTACCACTTGCCTGAGGTGGCGAGTGCCCGATGAGACTGACACTCACCGCCTCCACAGGGCCTAGGGCAAGTGCGGACCTGACCGTCCCACTTGCCTGTTATCTATCGAGGGTCAGGGGCACGTACGAGCCCACTTATTCCACTTACCCGATATTTGATATAACCCCCAGCCAGGGCGAGTCGGGGAGCTCTCAAGGCACTCGCCTCCCCGCCGACTTTCCTGAGCCTTGGACCGCATGATTTGGATGGTCTGGCTCCTGTCGATCCGGCTTGCCAAATATGGGATTGTACACAATCCCCGCTCTTTGCATGGTTGACCTAAGCTCGGAAAGAATCATCTAACCCCAATAGATCGGCGAGTGGGGCAGGAGTAAGTGGAATATTTTTGTGGGATCCACCAATTACTATATATATGTCTGTCTGCATGGGAGAGCGTTGCTACTCAAACAAATTTTCTGATTTATATCATCATGCCCCTTTCAAAGGAGTTCCAGGAGAGGCTCAACTACGCTAGGGTGCTTAACTCCTCCCGCACTGCCGAGCTGAGCCCCTAGATCTCTAACTAGTCACCGCACGAGTCACCGAAGTGCAAGCCCACAAAAATGGCCAAATCTGACCCTAAAGTCGGCGAGGCCGTCCTTAGTGACCTAGCCCCTATGCTGGACCATGGACTCGCCTCTTACTCTTCCAAACTGACCAACCAACCTAAAGGGTAGGAGATTCATGACACTCCCGCCAATCCTGATACTCATCATCACAAGGATGTAAGCACCCCTTTGGTGTGAGATGATTCTCCACTGAAGTACTCGTGCCCCTAAACCACCACTGATGGACATGCGAGAGGCCAGGTCCCCACCTTTGGGACCACCAGACTAGGCTCGATGTTGCTGAAAACACCGGGTCGTGAACTATCTTGTGACCCTACCCATGATCCTGCACTCGCGGAGGGAGGCATTAAGGACATCCCAGTTCCTGATTTCAATCTGATCACATAACCGAGCTCCTATCTTCTAGGTTACGGCAAGATGCTCACCTCTCCTCTCACTGGGCCCCCTCAGGGAGAGTCGAGCTCTTCCAGCCATCCACAACTCCAGAGGACTTCTGCCTCGCACGGTTAGTTGAATCACTCGCCATATTTAGAGCCCCAGGTCTCTCATTTGGATTGGTTATCATCGCAGGCCTTATCGGTCAATCTAAATCCGAAGAATCCTCCGACCTGAGACTCCACTCACCACCTCCCTCTCCCAACGCATGCCTCAATCGAGTATACTGAGCTGAGGAGGCTAACTATTGGGATCCTCATGAAGTATGGGCTCTTACTGCATGAGATTCAAGAGGACAGGGTTGTCTATGAGCAGCGGCTGCACCCACTCAAGAAAGAGTATGTGCTGCTGGCTAATGAGGTGGGTCATGGCTCGACTAGCGGGATGACTTCCTGGGGACCACTCATGGATCGAATACATGGGAACCTGCGCTTCATACACCAGGACCTCGAATTGGTCTGCGAGTTTAACAATCCTCACCGACCACCGGGGATAGGGGCGCGTGACCGGGGTACATGGAAATAGCTCCCAAGCTGAGCGTACCGACACCCGCCCCTTGGACCCCTTAGTTCTCATATCTTGTGATAACTTCCCCTGTAATATTTCTTTTTATGAACACTCACACTACTCTGCCTAATAATTTTGATAATGTTTAACATTTGTTGATCTCGCACATGCAATATTTCGCTTTAGATTCGACTCGCCTTGTGATAGAATGGGTCGCGAGAAGCTGGCAAGTTGGGGGTCGGCGAGCGGGGCGGAGCAGGCGCCTCGGCAAATATCAATCCATTTTCTATACACCTTACCTACCCCAGCCCAAAACCTTTATTGCAGACATATACCCCACTTAAAAACTCCTTAACACTTGCACTCGCACGAAGACTGGCTAAAATTGGAAAGACGCGAGCTGATGCCGATGGGAGGTCAAAGTGTGCCAAGCAGTTCTCTGAGTACCCGTTCTTTGATGGGAATCCCACGGAGCAGGAATATATCGCCTTTGTGGTTGTTCATTTCCCTGCAGGGTCACTGCGCGCTGATACGGCCAAAATGGATCTACGTAATCACGCAAGTGCACGTGTCGAATCAAGTAATAAAATGATGAGTTGAGTTATCGTTCCTAGAGGAAGTGCAACGTTAGTGCTCGTAATTACTAGCCTTACCCGTTCCGTGAATCCAAGTGAGATGATCAAAGGTGAATTTAGATTAAGAAAAATTAAAGATAACAAAATTAAAACTAAATAACACTTAATTAAGAGACTTTTATCAAATTGGAGAAATAGTCTCATATGTGATTTCACTTGTTTGTTGTGATGAGTTCTAAGAATAAACCCTCATGAATGCTTAATTACTATCCTGCGACGAGTTGAAAGTAGATTTCTTTATCTCTCGATCTCCGAAATCCATTTACCCTAATTTCTCTAGTTATCTCTAACTTAGATGAAATGAGAATAACATACACACACAACTCAAAGTTCGCTAGCGAGAAATGAAATCTCTTTCTTTCCAACGCTATCTCATAATCTATATTGCACTTTCGTCACTCCTCTCTCGAATCTCGCGACGAAGTATGATAGTGGAATTTTGGTTAAAGATTTGTACGACTCATCTCTCGAATCTCGCCGCACAAAAGAGAGGATTCAACCCTAAACAACGTAACTCCTCTCTCGAATCTTGTTACGCAATCTAGAAGAAGAACACTTATCCAAACATTCCATGAAATAAATATAGATCCAAGAAAAATAGTTTTCAACCATTCATAGAGGGAAGGTTAACATCAAAACATAACAACAACACAAGTTACTCTCACATACAAGACTTATGAAATTAGTTCATGCTAGAGGAATGAAACCACACAACAAAGAAAGTCTTACTAAACATGTTTAATGAGTTTTAATGCTGCAGGAATATGCTTGTAGATCTCGCTTAGACCCTTCTTCCTTCTTGCAAGTGCGTCCAAACCCTAGCCGTTCTTCTCTTCTTCTTCTCCAAGATGATGGCCTCCAATGTCTCCCTTTTTTCTCTCCAATTTCGTGCCCTTTAGGAATGAAAATCCCCCCTTAAAAACGAGCAGCCACTTTCCAATAGATGCCTTCTTTCATATTTAGTTTTGGCGCAAAATTCGAAATTCGAATTTTAAAAACGCCCAGACTTGTTACAACAACTGCTTCAGGTTTTCTGTAACAACTGCACAGCCAAAATACAATTCCTGCACTTACTTTGCCGGTTCGATTTTTACGTCATTTCTAATAAGAAAAACATAATCAAAATATGTTAATTAAGCGTGAATAACATGACTATTAATTTATGGACATTTATACTAATTTAAGTCATTTCTTCTCATTTATCACAACGATTATGTAAAACTAGGGGACTAGATAACTTCAATTGAGAAGTTATCACACCTCCACACTTGAACTTTTGCTAGTCCCTAGCAAAGATAATTCAAATCAATGGATTGGATGAAGATATACTATCAAGATGCAAATTCAAATGATCCTTCTTGTAAAATAACTTAATCAAAGCTTACTCCAGAAATTCACTTTACTTAACTGATAGGCTTAGAAATCAACAAGAGCTCAAAATTCACAAATTCATTAGTTAGATAGAAGATAATGCTCAAATAAGTAACTTAGTGCGGTGCGTGCTTTTCTTAAAAGTAATTTACTCCCATGCAATTTTTCTCATTGAACCTCAGCATTTAGTGGAAAGGATAAGAATAGGCTAAGCTTCGATTTAGCATACACATGAGTTAGTAGTTCAATTGAAAATAGGATAAACTTGGCTTGGTTAAAAATTTATGGATAACCTTGATAATGAAATGACATTCCCTAGTTAGTAGTCTTAGTACTTCACCGTATTATGGGGTCTAACAACAACTATTTATTTAACATATTTTTTTATAGTAGGGATCATTCCAAGTATAAGTGCACATACCCGGGCCACATATCACTATGATGCTCAACCACATTTTTCTCTCTTTTTTTTTTACTCATAGTTGGGATCATTCCAAGTACGTTTTCACATACCTAGGCCGCATATCACTATGACATACATTTCTCTATATTTTTTTATCATCATAGTTGGGATCATTCCAAGCATGTGGGCATATACTTAGGCCGCATATCACTATAAAGTTCAATCATTTGTTTGTACAAATTTAACACCCATAAATGGCTAACTTACTAAGATACAACTAGTCGGAATATAGGGAATTTAGGCATGAAATCATATGTATGAAAAAGTTCAAGCTCAATTATTCTAGTGAAGATCAAAATGGAATAACTACTTCAGCACATGTCTTAGCTTACATCGTTGACTTAGTTCTTGCTCGCCCCTCCCGTTATTTGTAGAGGTCAATATCAAAAGATTGTCATGGAAGTAAACAAAAATTTTGTGCATAAAAACAAAAATGCTTAAGTGAGCGTTATCATAAAAAAAATCTAACTAAGTTCAAATTCAGTAATTGAACTCTTTGGACTGTTCAGCCATACCAATCAATTATCATTGAATATATCTAGAATAGTCTATTGATTAAATGAAACAAGACTGAGAACATTCAAAACATGGTTTAACGATTCATCCAAATGGTAGGGTTGTAATACCCCCACCTCCACACTTAAATGATTTGCTAGTCCCTAGCAAAACTATCGTTGGACTATGATATTGCAAAATAGTTGTAGTACGACGTACAAAATCATATAAAAGAGCGGAATTGAACTGTATATATAAAAAAAAGAAACTTCCCTGAAGTAGGAGTGCCCGCAAAGATACTTTGGCCAATGATCGTAGCAGGAGCTAAGTGCATAGAGATTGTCACTTCATGTGTCCTAATGATCTGCACTCTTAACATGTGTACAAAACCTGGAGACAATTCATTCTACACAATTTCCCAAAGTAACTGTCCAAGTAATAAGCTAAACTGCATGTGTAATCGAAAGGTATGTTCATGTATGAGAGGAATAAACAGTGCAGTAGAAAAATGCGATTAAGACGAAAACAACTAGGCACATATGGCATATCATAATACCTCTCTATTTTTGACCAGCATATCAGCATAAATCAGGACAACAGCCCAGCATACGCATGTATCAAAAACGTGGCATGGCATTGAAGATGTGAAGTCCGCTTAGTAATAATTAGCTACCATAACACAGTAAAGTTCAAGGATGCATATATGACCTCCAATCATGATTTATCCCAAAATGGATGACAGTTGCGCCCTCCATGCCCAATCATTAGCAGTAATAATGTATTAAAATAGTACAGATCATGTGCAAGATAACGTATCAAGTCAAATATAAGTTGCAATTAGCACATAAACATATTATGACAATACAAACTGCAATGTACCAAAATGGAGCGTTCATGGTGTCACACCACAAAATATAAATCCCCAGACAATAGTCCATACTCATAAACATCCAGGAATAGTGAAGAACAAAATATGGATGATATATCCGTTAACAATCATATAGTCAAAACTATGCAAGACAAAATGTAATCTGGGGAGGTCCTACTCCTCATCGTCCGCGACATCCTCATCGTCAGCTTCGTCGTCATCAGCATCTCCCTCGTCATCATCATCGTCCTCGTCATCATCGTCCTCATCATCATCGTCCGCGTTTGCTTTCGTCGCTGGATCAACTCTAGTCTTGTCACAAGTCAAGAGGAAGCCTTTATC
Source organism: Platanthera guangdongensis (assembly GCA_039583875.1). NCBI lineage: Eukaryota > Viridiplantae > Streptophyta > Magnoliopsida > Asparagales > Orchidaceae > Platanthera > Platanthera guangdongensis. The sequence goes on along the minus strand of CM077153.1, from coordinate 280,750,839 downwards.
GTCGAACTGCCCCATCATCCTAAAATTCGGCTCAGACACCGGAATCTTCCTTTTCTCCATGATTTTACGGATGTTGGTACGAATATCTTCAAATTGCTCCCTTGCAAACAAATGGTGACATCTCTGATAGGCTTTGATGTACTCAATATGCTCCATCAACAGGTCGGGATCAGTGCCATGGTCGACCACTGGAATGTCAATTCGCATTGGTTTCAGTCTTGGTGCCTGTGAAGTCTGAGCTGCATCCCCTTTCTTCCAACTGCGACCCCTTTCCTGTGTTTCCGCAGCAACCTTGATGTTAACTTCTACAACCGTTTCAGTAATATGTCTCTTCACAGGTGTAACCATGTCCTCCACACCCTTTTCCACACCAGCTTGCAGACATAGCTCAGTTATGAGGGTAGGAAACCATAGCTGCTTAGGGTTCTCCTCTCTAATTTTCTGCCGAAGTTGCAATGAAATAATCTTTCCCAAATCGAAGTATAGGCCCTTAATAATACCGTAGATCAATGCCACCTTATCCAAGGTAATAGTGTTCGGGTGCCGAGTGGGCATGATACTAGCATTAATAAACAGCAGCCACACTTTAGCTTCCCTAGTTAGACAAGACGTCTTCAGTACTCTATGTGTCTTACTAGCCCACTCTGGTGTCGGTGTGCAACACACTGTATCCGTCATTTCCTGAAGAGATACCTTATTAAGAATTTCAGCATAGTCGTCATACCCATGATCCTCCAAACTGAACAGATCACTAATCATCTCTGCAGAAAACTCAACCGTCTTCCCTCTAACAGTCACTACTTGTCCCTCTATGCTTTTAGCATTTGCATAAAATTCGTAGACCATGGGGAGTATAGCCTCTGTCCTCGGATGGCAGACGACCTCCCACTGGAGTGCCTTGATCTGCTCAGCATAGGTTAGACTCCAAGCCCTCTTTTCCATTTTAAATCCTCTTTCAAAGATGAAAGGGAGCGTTTTCAATGAGCGAAACCAATACTCTGCGGCCTCACTTGAAAACTTCACTGCTTTCTCTCCAACAACTTCCTTCCCCTTTTTCTTATTAGACCTTCGTTTAGAAGACATAGTCCTAACTAACACAGCACACAACATGGGAGAATATATAAATTTTCTACTAACTACTCTTATCCATGAGTTGCAAGGTTAGGGTTTATACCTCAAATCTTTTAGGGAATGTGATTTGAAGCCCTGGCACTGCTCTCGTTGAACTCAGATGGAGGTAATGTGCTCGCCGTCCACCGCACTCGTTCAGAACTCCGCTTATGTACTGTAGCTTGCTTCCAAAATCCCGATCACGTCACAGCCGTGCGCCGGTTGTCTCCCACTTCGTCGGTAACCTAACCATAAATCGGGAAGACTAAAATGTGGGTCGGATTCTACAATGTGTTGGGGATTAAAGGATTTACCTTCAACAACCTCGGAGATCCTCCCCCAGAACTCACCCCGTGGCGATTCTTCCTTAATCGCAACAGCCCAGATAAGGTCGCCGCCTGGTTCGAAATCTACGAGCCAGGGTTTGGCCGCCGCCGCCCGGGTGGAAATCGCCGCCAGGCAGAGCTTCCGCCGCTTGCTCCTTGCCGATGTCGCACCCTCGCCCGCTCGCAATCGTGCCCTAGAACCCGGTGGGAATGAGGGGAGATAAAAAAAAAAATTTATATTTATTACTGCAATAATTAATGGATTAAGGAATTTGATTAAACATAAAACCGGTTTAATATTTAAATAATTGCGTTTATATTTTAAAACCTAAATTAACTTAACTTAATTTAACCCCAACCGCCGGTGTGGCGATTCACGCGTGCCGGTTCAGTTGAACCGGCGGCTGGAGGTCTTCCGCGGCATCCATGAAGAAGCAGTCAGAAATTAAAATTCCGCTACGCATGTTTTTGTAGCGTTGTAACAACTGCCTTCTGTTTTACAGAATCTATTTTACTCTAAATCCCTACAGATCTTTGTCTAATTTTTTTCGCTCCTCCAGCATTTTCACTCCTAAAAATTATTGATCAAAGTCAACTAAGTTCATATGGTCCTAAGTTCCTCCAGATCCTTCAACACATCATTTTTTTTTTACTTAATGAAAATAAACGAATATATATAATTATCATTATTATTATTTATATATATATATTATACGATACGATGGGTTGCCTCCCACCAAGCGCCTCCTTTAAAACGTCTCGGCTGGACGTATCTCTTCGTTGCTCGTCATTGCAATTTCACGATCGTCGACTCCCGACGATCAATATCTATATGATATTCCTTTAGTCTTTGGCCATTTACCTTGAATTCGGAGCCATCCTTCTCGTTGCAAATCGTGACTACCCCATACGGGTGCACCTGCGTCACTATGAATGGTCCCGACCATCTCGATTTTAGTTTTCCCGGGAATAATTTAAGTCTTGAGTTAAATAACAATACCAATTGTCCGGTCTTGAACTCTTTCACCGTTAATCTTGCGTCGTGCCATTTTTTTGTTCGCTCTTTATAAAGTTTGGCGCTCTCGTATGCGTTAGACCGAATTTCTTCCAATTCATTAATTTGCAATAGCCTTTTATTGCCCGCCTCTTGGAAGTCAAAATTTAATTTCTTAATTGCCCAATACGCCTTATGTTCCAACTCCACCGGTAGGTGACACGCCTTCCCATAGATCATTTTATAGGGTGTTAATCCGATCGGAGTTTTAAAAGCCGTTCTATAAGCCCACAAAGCATCACCTAGCTTTTGTGACCAATCCTTGCGCGTTGCATTCACCGTTTTCTCTAAGATGGTCTTGATCTCACGATTTGACACCTCGGCTAAGTCATTGGTTTGCGGATGGTAGGCAAGAGCTACTTTATGCGTTACACCATATTTCTTTAGTAAAGTTTTAAATTGTGAATTACAAAAGTGCGCCCCTCCATCACTAATTATTGCCCTCGGTGTACCAAATCTAGTGAAAATGTTAGTCCTTAGAAATTTTAGCACCACCTTGGCATCATTCCTTTGCGTAGCTATCGCCTCTATCCACTTCGACGCATAGTCTACTGCTAGCAAAATATATAAATTTCCATCGGAGTTAACAAAGGGGCCCATGAAATCAATCCCCCATACATCAAAGACTTCTACTTCAAGGATTCCATTCATGGGCATGCTTGCTCCCCGCTGAAGATTTCCAACCCGTTGACAACGGTCACACTGTCCTACAAAGTGATGAGAATCCTTGAATAAGGTGGGCCAATAGAATCCTGACTCTAAAACCTTCCTCGCTGTCCGGTCTCCCTTATGGTGTCCTCCATAGGGTGATGCATGACACTTTTCTAAAATACTATGAACCTCCATCTCGGGCACACACCTACGAATAATTTGATCAGCACAAATTTTAAATAGATACGGGTCATCCCATAGGTAAAACTTCACCTGATGAAGGAATCGCTTCCTTTGTTGGTAGCTAAAATCCGGTGGAAAAACCTTGCTAACTATATAGTTAACGAAATCAGCATACCATGGGATACTCCCTTCTGTGACTGCAAGTAAACTCTCATCTGGGAAACTTTCCTTAATCTCAACGTGTACGTCTTTCTCACACCCATTCTCTAATCTCGATAAGTGGTCGGCAATCGGGTTTTCTGCCCCCTTACGATCCTTGATCTCAAAATCAAACTCTTGGAGGAGTAGAACCCATCTAATAAGCCTAGGTTTAGCCTCCTTCTTCTCCACTAGATATCGGATTGTCGCGTGGTCCGTGTAAACTATGACTGAAGAACTAATCAGATAAGCGCGGAATTTGTCGAATGCAAAAACCACCGCTAGGAGTTCTTTTTCTGTAGTTGTGTAGTTCACCTGGGCGTTAATAAGAGTCTTACTAGCATAATGAATGGTGTGGAAAACCTTGTCGTGCATTTGCCCCAACACGGCTCCCACCGCATAGTTGCTCGCATCGCACATGAGAACGAAGGGTAGTGAGAAATCAGGTGCCTTGACAATGGGTGCCGAGATTAATTTTTCTTTTAACGTTTGAAATGCTTCTAAGCACTCATTATTGAAAATAAAAGGTGTATCTTTCTCGAGTAAATTGCATAAAGGCTTTGTGATTTTTGAAAAATCTCTAATGAACCGCCTATAGAATCCGGCATGACCGAGGAAACTACGAATGCCCTTGACATTCGTTGGCGGAGAGAGTTTTTCTATTACTTCAATCTTTGCTCGATCCACTTCTAGTCCTTGACTCGATACCTTATGTCCTAATACAATGCCCTCACGTACCATAAAATGGCACTTTTCCCAGTTCAGTACTAAGTTAGTCTCAACACAGCGGGCCAATACCCTCCCCAGACATGCCAAACATGCATCGAACGATTTACCAAAGATGGAAAAATCGTCCATGAATACCTCGATTCCATACTCTGTCGGATCAATGCCTCGAGCGATGAAGTCGGATAGTATTGCCAGAATACAACGCTGAAATGTGGCGGGAGCGTTGCATAATCCAAATGGTAGTCTCCTAAATGCAAATGTACCAAAGGGGCATGTAAATGTTGTCTTCTCTTGATCTTCTGGTGCAACCATAAGCTGGTTGTATCCTGAATATCCGTCCAAGAAGCAAAAATACTGGCCACCTGCCAATCTATCTAAGACTTGGTCAAGGAATGGTAACGGAAAATGATCTTTTCTAGTCACCTTGTTCAATTTTCTATAATCAATACATATCCTCCATCCCGTGACAGCCCTAGTAGGTATAAGTTCATTATTTTCATTCTTAATAAGTGTTATCCCTCCCTTCTTTGGTACGCAATGCACCGGGCTTACCCACTTGCTATCTGAAATAGGATATATAATGCCTGCGTCCAGCCACTTAATGATTTCCTTCATCACCACCTCCTTCATTGGAGGACTAAGCCTTCGTTGATGTTCGATGGATCCCTTCTCCCCATCTTCCAATAGAATTTTGTGCATACAGATGGATGGGCTAATCCCTTGATGTCGGCAAGAGTCCAACCAATCGCTTCCTTAAACTCCCTTAGTAACTCAATTAATTTTAACTCTTCTTCCATTCTTAATGATGCATTGATTATGACCGGAAGAGTGTTATCTTTCTCTAGAAATACATACTTAAGGTGTTCAGGTAGTGGTTTTAATTCTAACTTAGGTGGTTCAATGATAGAAGGTTTTATCATTCTTTGTTCACTTGTCCTAGTTATCACTTCAAAACTCTTATATGGTGGTAACCCTTCACATGTATTGAGTATGTGAACAACTTCTTCCATTACTTTATCTTCTTCACCCTCGTCGTTAACTAAGATGTCTAACAATCTATGGTCAAAATCTTCTTCCTCGTGTGTCAACCTAGAGGGCACCTCAACCTCTTTAATTACATAGCATTCCTCTCTATCTTCAGGGAATTTCATGGCCTTAAGTATATTGAAGGTTACCTCCTCTTCGTTGACTCTCATTGTTAGCTCCCCCTTTTGTACATCTATGAGGGTGCGTCCTGTGGCTAAAAATGGTCTTCCTAGAATAATAGGAACTTCCTTATCCTCATCCATATCTAGCACCACAAAATCGGCTGGAAAGATGAATTTATCCACCTTAACCAATACATCCTCAACAATTCCCTTGGGAAAAGCTAAAGACCTATCGGCCAACTGTAGAGTAAGAGATGTTGGTGTAATCTCTCCCAGGCCTAATTTTGTGTAAATAGATAAGGGCATCAGATTGATGCTAGCTCCTAAGTCACACAATGCTCTCCCTGAAAATGTCGTTCCTATCAAACATGGTATTGTAAAGCTACCTGGATCTTTTAATTTTTGAGGTAGTTTCTTTTGTAATATAGCACTACATTCTTCCGTTAGGGCGACTATCTCCCTCTCAACGAATTTCCTCTTCTTGGATAAGATGTCTTTCATAAACTTGACATAACTAGGCATCTGTTCAAGAGCCTCAGCAAACGGAATATTTATAGTTAATTTCTTAAAGATTTCCATAAACTTTTGGAATTGCTTATCAAGCTTTGTCTTCGCTAATCTAGATGGGAAGGGTGGTGGAGGATAGATGATTTCTTTCTTTTTATTATTTAATGGTTGGACTTCAACTATCTCCGGTTCCTTAACTCCCATAGGCTCTTCTTCTTGCATCCCCCTAGGTTCATTTCCTTGTTCCTTCCTCTCGTCATCTCTAGCCTTTTCTAACAACCCATCTCCACTTTGAATTTCCACCCCACTCCTTAAAGCGATTGCATTACAATGATTTGGAGGTTCCTCTCTTGTTGGGTTAGGCATGGTATCTGAAGGTAATGATCCAATCGGCCTTTTGCTTAACGTGGTTGCTAATTGCCCCAAAGTGGTCTCTAAAGATCTTAGAGATGACTCAATCCCTCCAATCCTAGACTCATTCTTTTGGAACATCCCTACAATAACTTCATCAGTTAACTTCCTAGGATTGTTTTGAGGATTCCCTTGGGTGGGATTCAGATTTTGATGAAATCCCGGAGGTTGGTTCACCCCTTGATTATTTCTCCAAGAGAAATTAGGGTGATGTCGCCACTCGGGGTGATAATGATTAGCAAATCCCGGTGGAATTTGCCTCTGTTGTCCTCCTATATAATTGGCTTCCTCCGTTAATAGATTTAATTGTTCCACCGTTAGTGGTGCACTAGGCGCAGGATTAGATAATGAATCCAGCCTCTTGTTAATCAAGTTGAATTGTGATGCCATTTCGGCGGCTAATGATGTGATTTGATCTACATGGTGCACCCCTGCTGGTTTACTAGTTACTTGTCTTTCATATGCTTGATAATTATTAGACGTTAAATCTTCTAAAATGATATACGCATCTTCCGGATATTTTTTCATTAGGGAACCTCCCGCGGCTCCATCTACTAGAATCATGGTTGCGGTTTGCAACCCGTTGTAAAATGTGGATACTTGTTGGTGTTGTGCTAACCCATGGTGTGGACATTTTCTTAACAGCTCCTTAAAACGCTCCCATGCGTCATAAAGAGTCTCCCCATGATGTTGCATAAAAGTAGTGATATCTCTAATCAGCTTAGCCGTCTTAGAAGGTGGAAAATACTTATTTAAAAATTTATCTTCTAATTGGGCCCATGTGGTGATAGCATCATCGGGTAATGAGTCCAACCAATCTCTTGCTCGACCTTCTAAGGAAAAAGGAAATGCTCTTAGTTGAATTGCGTCTGCGGACACACCATTTGCCTTAAACATGTCGCATATTGTTAAGAAGTTTTTTAAATGAGAGTTTGCATCTTCATGGCTAAGACCCCCAAATCTATTTAGTTGAACTTGTTGCATAATGAAAGGGTCCATCTTAAAATTATTAGCTTCTATAGGTGGTCGGGCAATACTTGTGTGCAAACCTCCCCTAAAAGGTGTGTTGTAATCCCTACATGTCATTCGAGGCGGCACGTGTTGATTATTAGGATTCGCTTGCCCGTTATGGTTCACGTGACCCTCTATGTCATCGATAACTTGTTGTCCGTTATTATCCATCTCAGGATGATCAATGTTTTCCGTTCTATAGTTTCTTCGATTTTGTCTACAGGTGCGCTCTATTTCTAAGTTTAGTGGCAATAATTCCGGGTTTCTATACCTTGACATACACCACAAAGCTTCGAAATAAGCGCTAAGACAAGAAAAATAATTAAAAACAAAAATACTTGATCTCCAACTACTAAGGTTTAACTAATATTACGAGAAATAAAACACTAAACCAGTTGCGTTCCCCGGCAACGGCGCCAAAAACTTGATACGGCCAAAATGGATCTACGTAATCACGCAAGTGCACGTGTCGAATCAAGTAATAAAATGATGAGTTGAGTTATCGTTCCTAGAGGAAGTGCAACGTTAGTGCTCGTAATTACTAGCCTTACCCGTTCCGTGAATCCAAGTGAGATGATCAAAGGTGAATTTAGATTAAGAAAAATTAAAGATAACAAAATTAAAACTAAATAACACTTAATTAAGAGACTTTTATCAAATTGGAGAAATAGTCTCATATGTGATTTCACTTGTTTGTTGTGATGAGTTCTAAGAATAAACCCTCATGAATGCTTAATTACTATCCTGCGACGAGTTGAAAGTAGATTTCTTTATCTCTCGATCTCCGAAATCCATTTACCCTAATTTCTCTAGTTATCTCTAACTTAGATGAAATGAGAATAACATACACACACAACTCAAAGTTCGCTAGCGAGAAATGAAATCTCTTTCTTTCCAACGCTATCTCATAATCTATATTGCACTTTCGTCACTCCTCTCTCGAATCTCGCGACGAAGTATGATAGTGGAATTTTGGTTAAAGATTTGTACGACTCATCTCTCGAATCTCGCCGCACAAAAGAGAGGATTCAACCCTAAACAACGTAACTCCTCTCTCGAATCTTGTTACGCAATCTAGAAGAAGAACACTTATCCAAACATTCCATGAAATAAATATAGATCCAAGAAAAATAGTTTTCAACCATTCATAGAGGGAAGGTTAACATCAAAACATAACAACAACACAAGTTACTCTCACATACAAGACTTATGAAATTAGTTCATGCTAGAGGAATGAAACCACACAACAAAGAAAGTCTTACTAAACATGTTTAATGAGTTTTAATGCTGCAGGAATATGCTTGTAGATCTCGCTTAGACCCTTCTTCCTTCTTGCAAGTGCGTCCAAACCCTAGCCGTTCTTCTCTTCTTCTTCTCCAAGATGATGGCCTCCAATGTCTCCCTTTTTTCTCTCCAATTTCGTGCCCTTTAGGAATGAAAATCCCCCCTTAAAAACGAGCAGCCACTTTCCAATAGATGCCTTCTTTCATATTTAGTTTTGGCGCAAAATTCGAAATTCGAATTTTAAAAACGCCCAGACTTGTTACAACAACTGCTTCAGGTTTTCTGTAACAACTGCACAGCCAAAATACAATTCCTGCACTTACTTTGCCGGTTCGATTTTTACGTCATTTCTAATAAGAAAAACATAATCAAAATATGTTAATTAAGCGTGAATAACATGACTATTAATTTATGGACATTTATACTAATTTAAGTCATTTCTTCTCATTTATCACAACGATTATGTAAAACTAGGGGACTAGATAACTTCAATTGAGAAGTTATCACGCGCTGGCCTAGGAGGGGCGAGGTGATTAATACTTTCTTTGCTAATTAGCTCGCCTTCCCCATCTCACATTTCTAGGTGGGGTTACGCTTTCCCCTCTGGCCGAAGGTTTTCCAGGTGTTTAAGTACTTTGGGGCTGTCCCCGCGCAGATGAACCCCAACGCGATTGACATTCTCGTGGCTTTCACGAACTTTCTTCGGAGGGAATGGATTGAGTTCAATCTCATCGTTTTCCGAAAGCTGTTCATCTACCTCTCCACCAATGACGGGGTCGCATTCTTCGTCGGCTCGCAATTCAAGGTGCGCGAGACTGGCAACAAAAACCACAATTGGTTCACCAAGTTCGTCTTCATTAAGGTTGTTCTCTACAACATCTCCTATTCGCCCATCTAGTGGAGCGAGGAGATATACCGGCCGCCAACCTTGATAGGCGACGACTCCAACCTCCACCAATTCTTCCTCCACAAAGACTTCGAGGTCACCTTCCTGCGAAGAGGCCTCGACTTGCTCCCGCCAATTATTCCCAGCAAAGGTACATCTCACTCTTCTTTTCCGATAACTCGCCCAAAGGGGACCTCCTTATAGACAATGTTAAGTTTGTTTTCTACAGGAGAGTGGTTGATCCCGGAGCACCCGCCCGCTAGTTCTTGGGCATCCCCTTGGGGATTAAGTATGGGCAGATGGTTAAGCTCGGCTCGGTTTCTTAGCCTTGAGGTACGAGAGTCCCCTGCCCGGTGAGATCCACCTCCGATTGGCTGGACTCACTCTCTTTTAACATTGTTTTGCCGAGTGGTTATGGCTCCCCACTTGTTAGAGAGATCTCGGCTAGTTAAAGCCTAGTCAGATGGATTTTTCTAGATCCAACATCTTTGTGTCCCCAAATTATTTTCTACCTAGCCAACTAGTGGCAGTGTGATCTGCTTGGGGTCAATATGGGAGAGACCATCGAGTGACATCCAGCCCTGCCAGCTAATGAGAGCCTGACAACGGGATCTGCTCGAAGTCAGCTTGGGAGACACCATCAAGTGACATTTAGCACTGTAAGCTAATGGGAGCCTGGAAGCTGGATCTACTCGGGGTCAGCTTGGGAGATAGAATCGAGTGACATCCATCCCTGCCAACTAATGGGAGCTTGGAAGAGGGATCTACTCGGGGTCAGCTTGGGTGACACCATCAAGTGATATATGGCCCTGCCAGTTAATGAGAGCCTGACAACGGGATCTGCAAGGGGTCAGCTTGGGAGACACCATCGAGTGACATCTAGCCCTGTCAGCTAATAGGAGCCTGACAGTGGGATATAGTCAAGGTTAGCTTGGGTGACACCATCGAGTGACATTCAGCCCTGCCAGCTAATGGGAGCTTGGCAGTGGGGTCTCCTCGGGGTCAGTTTAGGAGACACCATTGAGTGACATCAAACCATACCAGCTAATGGAAGCCTGACATCGGGATATGCTTAGGGTCAGCTTGGGAGACACCATCGAGTGACATGCCAGCTAATGAGAGCCTGACTGTTGGATCTGCTCGTGGTTAGCTTGGAGACACCATTGAGTGACATCTAGCCCTGCCAGCTAATTGGAGCCCGACAGCGGTATTTTCTCCGGGTCAGCTTAGGATACACCATCGAGTGACATCCATCCCTGCTAGCTAATGGGATCTTGGCAGCAGGATCTGCTCGGGGTCAACTTGGGAGACACTAATGAGTGACATCCAGCCCTGCCAGCTAATGGGAGCCTGACAGCTGGATCTGCTCGGGGTTAACATGTGAGACACCATTTATTCCTGCAATCCATTGCAAAAGGTTTGGAATGTCAAGGGATCTCATATTGGAAAAATAATTTACATATATGGCTTAAGGATAAAAACGCTTCAAATCATCACCGCTCTAGGTGTAACGTAGAGCTCCCCCTCCACATTCTGGAGGTGACACCCTCCTGATCTCAATGATTCCTTAACTATATTTATAGACCCTCCCATTTTGGGGTTAAGCTTTCCTACTGTTGATGATCTTCCCGCGACATCCCCCATTTTTATGACCAGGTCTCCTTCTGCGAATCATTTTATTCTGACATGTTTATCAAAGTATCTGGCCATCTGCCTCTGAATTTCTTCTTGACTAATAGCGGCCACATCACGAAGTTCCTCAGCTAGATCTAGAGAGAGTTGCAACTCATTCTCGTTCTCAACCCTCCATTCTTCTCCACCTTCTTCCGCCTCTACTACTCGTGGTGTTCGGACCTCAAACTCTACCGGGAGCACAACGACAAAGCCGTAGGAGTGCTTTAAGGTCTCAAATGTAGTCCTGTTAGGAGTGGTTCTTAGGGCCCAAAGGATCAAAGGGAGTTGCTCCACCCGGCTCCCCTTCAGATTCTCCACCTTCTTTTTTAACAAGTTCACGATGATCTTGTTCACCACCTCCACTCTCCTGTTACTGCTGGCATGGTGGACCGACATGAACCTAAGATAATTCCCGAGTTGGCCATAGAAACTGATGAATTTAGCGCTGGCGAACTGTGGCCTATTATCTGTGACAATAGCCTGGGGAAACCCATGCCGACAAATGATTTCTCCCTAAATAAAATTTTGAATTACCTGGAAGGTCACCTTGGCCAGTACCTTGACCTCCAACCACTTAGAAAAATAATCGATCATGTCCAATAGGAACCTTCTCTGCTTGCTCACCTGGGTAAAGGGTCCTACTAGATCCATTCTCTAGATAGTGAAGGGCCAGGGTACGGTGATGCTTCTGAACCTCTGAGCTCATAGTAGTTGGAGCGGGGCGAACAACTAGCACTTCTTGTATTTCTTGACGAACTCGGTGGCTTCCCCGATTAGGGTCGGCCAAAAATACCTTTGCCTGACTATTCTCCCCTCTAGAGTCCTACTCCTTAAGTAGCTCACACACTCCCCTGCATGGACTTCCTCTAAGATTTTCAAAACCTCTTCCTCAACCATACAACATGCTAGCAGCCCTGAGAGGGTCTTCCTGTATAGCCTCCCATCTCGCATTAGATAATATGATGACTTGTGCTTGATGTGCTTTTTGTCCAAGCATTTCAGGAACTCCCCTATGGACAAGAAAGCAGCAAAGGGATCCATCGAGGAGGGGTGCCAATCCACTTCCATTAGCTCCCCTTCTTCAATGGAATGGCAAAACAGGTTGGTCAAGGTTCCTCCCACACAGGGTCCAAACTTGGCCAATTGATCTACTTGCACATTTTTCCCCTAGCATACGTTGGATGGAGAATGTTTGGAACGTACCGATGACTCCCTTTACCTTTGCCATGTATAGCTAGAGGGTAGGCTCCCTGACTTCGAACTGGTCGTTGATTTGAGAGGACACCACCATGGAGTCTGTTAGTACCTCCACGTCTTGCACTCCCAGTTCCCTTACCAGATGCAGCCCTGCGATTACCGCCACATACTCTACTTGGTTATTAGTAATTGAAAAATGGACGACCACCGTATTCTCTATCCTCATCCCTTGAGGGCTCTCTAGGATCACTCCTCCTAAGAAGTGCCTTCCTGAAGCGCCATCCACTATCACCTTCTAAGGGACTAGACGAGTGAGCTCAGTCTTCGCCACCTCGACCACATAGTCAGCCAAGAAATCAGCAATTGTCTGGGCCTTGATCGAGAGGCGAGGTACGAAAGAAATATCGAACTGACCTAGTTCTACTGACCACTTTGCAAGTCTTCACGAGTGCTCCACCCCCTCAAAGATGTTGCAAAAGGGATAGTCAGTCACCGCCCAGATTGAATGTGCTTGGAAGTAAGGTCGGAGCCTCCAATCCGAGATGACCAAAGCGAAAGCCAATTTCTCTAAAATTGTGTATCGAAGATCCGCCTTTCTAAGGACACTCCTTATAGAGTAAATTGGTAGCTGCTTCTTTACCTCCTCCCGGACTAAGACGGAGCTCAGGGCCTCGGCCCCGACCCCAAGGTGTAAGGATAGATCTTCCTCCTCCTTTAGTCCTTGGAGAAGTGGAGCCTGAGTCAGATGTCTATTCAAGGCTTGAAAATCCCCCTCGTACTCCTCAGACCATTAAAATTTCTGGCCTCCTTTCTACTCTTTGAAGAAAGGCGAGCATTTATCTCCAGCCTGAGAGAGGAACCTGCTCAACCCTGCCAGCTTCCCTGTCAAGCGCTGGACTTCCTTGGCGTTTTGAGGTGACCACAATTACATGATTACCCACACCTTATCAGTGTTGGGTTCCACCCCTACGGGAGTAAGGAGGTGACCTAAGAACCTTCCCCTACCCGCCCCGAAGGCACACTTCGAGGGGTTTAGCCTCATTTTATATTTTTGCAAGGTGCTGAAGGTCTCCTCCAGATCTTGGAGGTGAGAGTCTGTATCCCAAATCTTGATCATGAGGTTATCTATATACACCTCCAAGTTCCTTCCCTTCTGCTCCCGGAAGATCCGATTCATCAGTCTCTGATATGTCGCCCCTGTATTTTTCAGTCCAAAGGGCATCATCTTATAGAAATATCACCCATCCCCTGTGAAGAAGGAAACATCTTTCATGTCGGTCAGGTACATCCTAATCTGGTGATAACCTGAAACTGCATCTAGAAAGCTCATTAGAGAAAAATCAATGGTTGCATCAACCAGCGCGTCGATTCGAGGCAAGGGGTAACAATCTTTGTGATATTCTTTATTCAAAAGAGAAAAATCAATACACATCCTCAAGCGACCGTCCCCTTTTTTGACCATCACCAGATTGGAGACCCAGCCTGGATACTGGATCTCTGATACAAACCCTACCTTCAAGAGCTTTTCCACCTCTCCTCAGATTGCCTTGGCTAGTTTATAGGTGGTGGACCTCTTCTTCTACCTGATGGGACGGGCATCAACATCAAGGTTGAGGCAGTGACAAGGCATATCCACATCAATTCATGGCATATCGGTCGCTCTCCATGTGAAGATGTCCATGTTCTTCTTGATGCACGCCAACATCCTCTTCTGAACTTCCGGGCTCAGCCCCCCGCTGAGCCGCACTTTCTCCACCCTGCCTCCATAGATGAGAACTTCTATTTCCACCACCTCCTCCGCTGCCTCCAGCCAGGACTGTTATTACCACTCGTCTGCGGCCCCCTCACCTAGCACAAGAACTTCCTCCTCAGCTTCCTCTACGACCATCACCTTGGCATACTCCTCCTGAACTTCCTTTGTCGCCTCTACACGGGCGTGAACCTCTTCCTCTTCCACCTTCATCTCCTCAACTTCTCCCATGGCCTTCTTTCCTAGACATCTCCTCCCTCCTCCTCTCCATCACCTCGGTTCATCCCTTCCAAAAGATGGTGTTGATCGCAGTGACATAACACTCTCTTGACACCTTAGGGTCTCCTCCGACCTAGACCTGGATGCCCTCAACTTTGAACTAGAGGCATTTGTGGAAAGAAGAGGGTACGCAGCGGAATGCACTGATGAGGGGGCGTCTGAATATTACATTGTAGCTGATATGAGCGTCTATGATAACGAACCTGTAGTTCTGGCATTGGCCCCCCAAGGTAACATGAAGCCCCACTCCACCTTCCACCTCCTTCCTTTCTCCGGAGAATCCGAACAAAGGCCCGTCCGAGGCCAACACCCTCCTAGCCTTCACCTTCATTGCGTCAAATGCCTTCTTGAAAATGACGTTAACAGAGCTCCCATTATCAACGAGGATCCGGGAGGCGGTAAAATTCTCGATGGCCTCCGGAACTACTAGCGCATCACAGAACGGATCCTCATGATCTGGCATGTCCTTCCGAGAGAAGGTAATCTTCTCATATGGGGTGAGGTTATGGATGTGGAGGCGACACTCCGACGATACATAGTGTGGAGACTCGCCTTGCGAGCAGCCTCGACACCTACTCCCCCCACCCTGGATCACCTTGATCCCTCCTCGACATCCTATATTAGCTCAATCTTCACATCTATCCTCCTCTACTCTGGGCAGGAATTCCTCTATCCATAACTCCTGGCGGTGGTACTACTACCGCTAGGTCTGATCCTTAGCTCCACTTAGTTCTAAGAACTCCGGGCAGGTGGTCGTCTCATTGACCACCTCCTGATGGAAATCATAATAGGGCAGCTCCACCCTGTCTTCCTGCCTCCTCCACCTCCTTAGGGCTATGACCATAGCCTGGTGCTACTCATGGAGAGGGGGTCTCTGGCTATGCCTCCATCCTAGAGGGTTGAACTGGCCTTACCATCCATGGAGGTTGTCTCCTCCGTGGAAACCTCTCCTCTGTCCCTGATCATGCCAATCCTGCTGCCTCCAGCCCAGTCGATTATTCGGCTCCTAGTGGCCCCACCTCGGCTACTGCTATGGTTCTCGCTGCCTGGGCTCTGCCCTCCTTACCTCCTGACCATTGCCACCTCCCGACTCTCTCTCTCCTACGTTGCAGCCCACTTGACTAGCTTCTTAGCAAATGCTAGGTTCGGCGCTTCTCCCTTGAATTCCCCTGCTACACTCTCCATCAACTCCTCAAAAGATAAGGGAGGCACCCACTTCAACTCCATCCTGAAGAAACCCTACTGTAGTCCCAGGGTGAAGGCCACCAAGAGGGTGTGTTCGGGCATCTCCTGGACTTGAAGTTTCTCCTCCTGGAATCTATCCACATAGCTTCCCAACATCTCATCCACCACCTACTTGATGAGAAACAAGAACTCTGACGCCTTCTTCCTCTTCTTCGAAGTGGTGAACCTCAGCAGAAAACCCTGGTGTAGGTCCTCAAAGCAGTAAATAGAGATGGCGGGGAGCTGATGGAACCAATCTCTCGCCTTCTCCTTAAATAGCCGACACGTAAAAGCATCACTGGGTGAGTGGTCCTAGATTTACCACTCACCTGGGGTGGCGAGTGCCCGATGAGACTGGCACTCGCCACCTCCATAGCCACCAGGGCGAGTGTGGACCAGACTATCCCACTCGCCTGTTATCTACCAAGGGTCAGGGGCACGTGTGAGCCCGCTTACTCCACTCTCCCCACATCTGATGTACCCCCCAGCTCGGGCTAGCCGGGGAGATCTCAAGGCACTCGCCTCCACACCGACTCGCCTGAGGCTTTGACCGCATGATTTGGCTCGTCTGGCTCCTGTTGATCTCGCTCGCCGGAGAGGTGTTGTACATTTTGTGAATTCATTTTTTCCCTCCTATAATCATCTTTACACATGGTATTTTTGATTTCCGGCTCTATTTATCGATTCAACTTGTGGGATCTCGCTCAGAGTCCTCTACGAATTAGGGTTTCCCCAAGCTTAAGTGTCTCTAACTCCTGGATTCTTTATGGTAAACCTTTCCCCCTCACTCTTGAGGGAGATAAATCTCTTAGCCTGCTCTTGATCTAATTTTGCAAAGAATCATTGTCTGTGTTAGCGTAGTGAACTCTGTTATGTCTTTTTTGTCGTTCTTGAGCAGGTCCAAGTAGGGTTTTTAAATCTTGCTTGCGCCGCTCAAACGCCTCCATCAGATTCAGCTTCTGTCTTAGGGCAAGTAGAGATATTTCTCTCTTGCAAACACTGTGCTAAAATTATGCATCTATTCTTATTATATATGATTTCGCTCTTGGATATTTGATTTTCCAAATAAACTTTAATCTTGAATGTCTAATATGAAAAGTTTGTAGTTTATAGTTCAATGTATTTGGTATGATATTACTTTGTGATCATGAATGTTTTTATTTTTATAGTCACCTATATGAATGAATTTTTTTTGACGAATAATCCAAGAAATGATAGATTGTTGAGCATGAGTAACAAGTGTCATGATAATTATTGTAATGATTTTTGGTTAGCAAATATATGAATTAGTGTTTTTATAATATGCTCGTATCGTGAACATCTTATGTGGAAATTAATCATGCCATAAAATGATTTAATGTAAACGAGTGTTTGTTATCCTAAAATCGAAGAATGTCAAAATTACCCCTGCGATTTTCTTGAAAAAACCTTTTGGTTAATGATAACCTGATCGCACGAATCCGCAAAGTCCAAACTCGTTTCTTAGTTTTCGGTGTAATTGAATATTGTTTCTTATGTCTATCTAGTTCTAGGAATTGAGTATTTTTTTGTTAACTTGATTCCCCCTTCCATGTTTATGAACAATGTTTTTGTACATCTGAATCGCTAAATTCATATGTCTTGATATGTTTGGAATCTCCTAAATCATAAATCCTTAAAGTCATTAATATTATATGCAATCATTGATAGGTAGTATTAAATTGATGTGACGCTTTGACTCAGGTTTCCGCTTGACTGGCAACATAAACTAACAAATGACCATAACAAGCACAATTATTTTGATAAGCTTTGCATTTAGACTCCTATTAGAATCATAAGCATCAAATAGAAACACTTACACTTTTCACTGATTACAGCTAATGGTATTATATGATCGAATCAATGTTGTACTCCGGAGTAGTATAATAATTTAACTTATTTTTGTTTAACTCATTTACTGGCTTGTCTTGTAAGTTTTGTTACATGAAAATTGTTTCTCATATATTTCTGTTTCTCCTTACTAGTTTTTGTACTTTACTTGCTCATCTTTTTATTTCAATATTTTGAGGCATTTTCTTCTTATTTTGGAATTGTCTTAGCGTTCGTGACAGTGCCGCCAGGTCCTCAAACCTGATTTGTATTAAGTTCCAGGTTCTGTGTGTACATTTCATTTCCTTTTCTGTCAGTCATTTCTTTTATGTAATAATAATGATAAGTAAATCATGAACAACTATTAGGCTATATTATATGCACTCGAAGTTAATATTTTTTGTATGTTCATTTATTTGAACATATCATTGCATGAAATTTGTATCATAAGTTTTAAAAAAATGCTTATGCACTAGTTTCAAACTACCATATTTTAAAGCTTCCCCATAAAAATAACTATTTTTCTTGAAATTAATTATTTTAAATCTAATTATCAATATCTCTGCTTTCGCCTAACAAACATGAATTATCTTTCCGCCCATGTCTGTGGCATCACGACTTTCCATATAACGCACTCTGGCTTTTGTTGAGACAGGTCGTGACATATGTGAAAGGACGCTCTAGAGTCAAGCAACCAGTCGGAGGTGGAGATACCTGCAGGGGAGGAGGCAGCCGGGTGAGATACATAGGCAGAAGAGGGGACAGTGAAAACCACTAGAAGAACCGCTGGGAAATTAGTTGTGCAAGCTCAGATACCGAGAGAGACTCCACATGAGCTGAAAATTGGGCGAAAGAAACTCGAGGAGCACATTGTTGACTAGACTACTGAGCCCTCTAAAACTTGCGACACTGATATTATATATGTCCAAGACACTAACATTAGTGATAACAGCTCGGTTGGCGACAAGGAGCACCAGATTGAGTAGTAGAGGGCGCAAGAGGAAGAGTCCCCGTAGAAATCACCAAGGCCTTCTAGAGGAAGTCAGAATAGGAGTGTGGTGACGCCATTGAATAAAAATGGAGGACGGTAAGATCCGATGGGCTACAGGAGCAGCGAACGAGCTCAGAGAGACTAGGGAACAGCGGGGGATGATCAGGATCAATCAGAAGTGAGAAGAGTGGGATCGATCTAGAGAAAGGAGCACGGTAGCTGTAGGGCTACGTCGATCAGGATCGCTGTTTGCGGATACAATAGTAGAAGGACCAACCAATGTTAGAACAGTAGAAACCAATGGGAAATGGCGGTCAAAATCTTAACTAGAGTCATCGACTTGGATCAGGCATGGATCGAGGTATTCTTGCATTAGAATGACAAAAGTCGGGGTGGCAACTTCTAAAGGACGTGCTCCGTCGATCGGTGCTTGCGGCTCTGGTCATAATACGATGGACTAGGAGAGTAGTTGAATGGTGAAGGCAGTAATATGCGATTTGAACGGCAGAATAAGTAATAATCAGAAGCAGCTGCTCGGCGGCAGACAACAATTGAACATCAGAGGTAGAGGATCGACAGAAGACAGCGGAAGCAAGCGTGCGACTAAGTTTTCAGCTTTGATACCACGATAGCTGTATATTCACACTTTAACAAAAGGAATATATATACAGGTACAAGGGATGGTGATCATAACACTCATGGTGACTCTAAGCTAACAATATCACTCATGAAGTACACCATATCTAACACTCCGCCCCACAAACTCACGGAGGATTGCACACCGAGGGTTTGGATAGTAGATATGCATGTTAGGTCCTCTTCTATGACTTTGTCATCAAGTATGGGATCCGCTGCTCGGAAGGGATAAAAGAAGGAGAAAGAGTGCCACGACCATAGTGCTCATACAGGAAGAAGCTTCCACCTCGATATACCTGGAGAAGAATGCTTCTTTGGGTTTAGAGTAATCTGAATGATATCAGTGTTATCATAGTAGATGGGAGTGAGATCCGGAGAAGAGACATCAAGATTCTCAAGAAGCCAAATAATATCCTCAGCAGTGCTAGCTATGACTAGAAGCTTAGCCTCAGTACTGGAACAAGAAACACTAGTCTGTTTCTTGAACTTTCACACAATAAGTGAAGAACCCAAAAATAGACAGAAACTAGTCATAGTGCAACGGTCAACAAGATCACTAGCCTAGGTGGAGTCGGAATAAGCACATAGCTATAGAGAACTATTGCTGGAGACAGCGCGGGAGTCACAACAGATGACCATAATGCATAGAGGTGGGCGCACTTACAAACTAACTTAACACAAGAACAACATTAGCAATGTCAGGTCAAGTAATGGTGAGATAGACGAGAGTCTCCACAAGGTGGTGGTATCGAGTAGGATCAGAGAATGGAACCCCATCATCCAGATGTAGCTAAAGGTGGAGCTCCATAGGGGTGTCCACTGTGCAAGAGTCAGAGAGAGCAGCCCGAGCAAAGAGATCTGTTGTGTAACACTGCTGAGAAAGCTAAAACTCGCGATCTGCAGAGCTGGCCTCAAGGCCCAAGAAATAGCTCAGTTGTTTAAGGTCAGTCATCTGAAACTGATGCTGAAGGTGATGCTTGACGAAGGCCGCATAAGAAGTATCATCGCCAGTAATAATCATATCATCCATATACAGTAACAAAAGGGTCCAACCACGAGAGGAGGAGTGTACGAACAGAGCTGGATCATGTGGACAAGGCTGGAAATCGACGGCTATATTTGCTGAATTGAAATGCGTAAATCATGCGCAGGGAGCCTGATTGAGCCCATACAAGGACTAAATGAGAGGATAGACCCGAGGAGGAAGAAGTATACCTGCTACTGAAGATTACTGTAAATAAAGACATTCTTCACGTCGAGCTGTGATAGAGACCAGTGGAGAACAACTGAAATAACAATAAGAGTACGGACTATAGTCATATGAGCAACTAGAGCAAAAGTATCATCATAATCTCTCCCCTGCTCCTACTGGAAACCAGGAGCAACAAGATGAGCCTTGTACCTCACCACAGAACCATCAGAGTGAGTCTTGAATTTAAAGACCCACTTGCAAGTAATAGGAACAAAACAAGGTGGAAGAAGAACAAGCTCCCATATACAAGTGGGTTCAAGCGCCTCCAACTCAGCAGATATAATAACTTGTCACTTAGGTATCATGGCAGCCTCACAGTAGGAAGTTGGCTCTGGAGTACTGCAGACAGTGGCGGGAAGGGCAGGTTGGTATAGCAGTAGGGTAGCAAGGCTAAGGCGATTGGGAGGATGCCTCTCACGAGGTGGGTTGCGGCAAATAGGACGATATCCACAAAGTACTCGCTAGAGGAGGTTGATACTGAGTCTGGGGCACTAGAGGCGAGGAGATAAGGGGAGGATGACGAGTGTAGTGATATGGAAGAATGCAGTTTTTAAAAAATACATAGTTTTTGAAACGTGGTAAATAGTTTTTTAAAAATTATCGATCGTACCATTAGCCATGGTTTCAAATAGTAGCTAATAGTTAGATTATTTGTCATTATCGAAAGTTGTGGCAAATAGTACATCCATTTTATAGTTATTGATAAGTTTTTTCTAGGGACTGAAACGTGGAAAAGGTGAAAGCATAATAACCACGACAATATTTGGTAATATTGAATCCAAAAATAATGCCAGTCGCCGAATAATCCCCTTTCCCGAATCCTGGCTTATACCCATTGTTGTATTTGCTGATGAAGTTGGCACTATTATTTCATGTTGCAATTACAAGTGTAGAAAGAGCTTTCTTTGTGATAAGATTATCAAAACGTCAGTATACATTCAGATAAGTGATGATTAGAAGAATGCTTGTCTAGTAACATATATCAAAAAAGATGTCTTCTCCACTATCGACAATAAAGTTATCATGAAATGTTTCTAGAGCATGAAACATTGCAGAGAAGTATTGTAATCTTATTTTGTTAATTAAAAATGTCCAATTTTAGATTTTTTTTTACTAATTTGTAGTTATTTTTTTATCGTATGCACTAAACATTTTGTTGTTATTTCATTTAACGCCACCACTGAAAACACTCGCTGTGTTCGCCTCAACATTGAGCCGATTGTTAATGATCTTGTTGAAGGCATTCAGATGCTCCAACATTGATATGATAGATTCATGCCAAATTCAAAAGATTATTGGATTTGTTCTTCATCATAATCATATACAATTTCTCGAGTCATAATCAAAATCTGCTAATAGTCTTCACTTGAAGAAATTATCCATTATGTCATCCACTATACGAAGCTGAGTAATGCTAATGGCATTTGTGTCAAGCACATCACATTCATCACCCATTATTTTACCCAGCTTGCTTTTTTTCAAAGCGGTGCCTTTATAAGATACTGATGAATCAAAAATCCACTCACCCTATTTTACCATAGCACAAAATTTCAGTTTCTACACAATTTTAAATTTCCATTTCATATTTGCTCAATATGAGATGTTTGGGAGCATGAACCAAAGGAGCCTAAACTTCACCAGATGCACCAGTGATCAAACTCATATTTAAGTCTGAAGCTTATGCATTTCAATGAAAGACACTCACTTGGCATTTATAAGCCAATAATGTACCTATCCAATACTCTTATGTGCCTTAACAAATGATTCAGAGAAAGCTTGACATTATTTAGTGCTATAAGTTGCTAGAAAAGAAAGATTAAGGATTTATAAGCTTTTTTCCTTAGACAGTATTTTTCTGAAGAACTAATCTTCCTTGTAGGAGAATTGTAACATCTTAGATGCACTTATTGTGTGTTTGATGTGCGTCTGGGGCACATTTTCTCTTCTAGCATGTGAGATGAGCAACAGAAAATGGTAGCAAGCTCTCTAGTGTTTGTTTGTTTTTCATCCTTTACCCAATTAAACGTATTTAATGTGTTTGTACATCTCTTTTTGATCATCTTTTTTTGTTGTTGTTTTACCATTGCTACACATTGTTGTTGCTTTTGTATTCTCTGGAAATCAAAATTTTGAGAGAAGAGTTCATCCTTTGACTGAGCTAATTATCTAGTCTTACCTCCACTTGTGGTAGCATATGCTCTTGCTGACACAGTAAGATTTAACTATAGCTCTTTTGCACCAAATCCCATTAACCAAGGATAAAATGTTGGTATTTTGTGACTCAATATGTTATTGGATTTCATAAAGGGTAGCCCGGCGCACAAAGGCTTTCCCACATAGTGAGGGTCCGGGGAAGGGTCCCACCACAAGGGTCAAATGTAGGCAAAGTACACGATGCATTTTTGCAAGAATTTTATAGTTCTCTAAAAAAATATACTAATAATGATCCAATCTCATTTCCATCTGACCCACATCATAATCGGTTCAAAATAATTCAATCTGATCTTGATTAGAGCCAAGTTTCTTTAAAGGATACCTCGATGCAATCTTTATTCGAATAATGCATGATCCATTAACTTTGTTACAAGCTCTATTCAGTTGATCATATTTTAATTTTTTTTGAATCTCCTAATAAGACAAATTTTTTGGTCCAACATACAACCTGCAAGCAAAAAAAATATATTATAAGCACACAGATATTGGTTTTACCTCATGTCAATTGGATCCTTAGTTGGCTTAATTCAAATTCGGGTGAGCATGGTTCGTTAGTATGCATGACTTTGATCCAAGCCAAAAGTCCTTTTGAACTCCCAACAATCTTTGATCTTTAAGCTAAACTCACATTCTTGAATAGCATATAATACATCACACAAGAGAACATGAATCAACACAAGTGTCCACGAGCGGCTATTCCACAACTAAAGATCTATTAACACTAGTCACCATATTCCAAAACTAAGATTCTAGAGCTTGTAATGTAGCAAACAATGACATTGACCTCATCTCCTAGTGTCAGCTTAGAAGGAGGCAATGGTAAACTCGTCTCTCACCCATTTCTATTTACTACAACAATATTTGCATTAGGCATCCCCCGTTTAATGACATTAACGACGTTCATTGTCATATGAAGACTTTTAAGGCTTGTTTTTTTATCATGCATAGGTATGTTTGGTCCTAAACACCCCAAACCTAACATCAGAGGACCATCCATCGTCACTGATTCCAAACAGACATTGACACTACCTCTGATTCCGTATACACCTTTATTCATGTCGTATAATCACAACACTAATATATATGATGAGGATGAAACCCCTTTTTATGGAGAATGAGTGTGAACTTAGCCTACTCCCCCATGATCCCCACCACATCAGTGGGATTATATGTTTGACCGTCGCGCGCAATTCGCACACGCTATCGCGCCCAATCCCTCTTTCAGTGGCCGACCAGGGCCGACCAGGGCCGACTAAGCTGCCGCACCCTCTCCCTCTTCTTCCCGCCGGTCGGCCAGCCTGAGCGCGCACGGCCTCCGACCAAGGAGGGGAGCGCCCCTCGTGGACGTGCCTTTTCGTCAGCGCGACGCGGCACCCCGCCGGCCTGAGGGCGCCTGGCCTCCAGCCAGGGAGGGGGCCGCCCCTCACGACCGTGCCTTTGCGGCCGCACGACGCGGCCCCCCACCGGCCGGCGAGGAGACCGCATCTCTCAATCGCCCCCTTACGGCCGCACGGAGCAGCCACCCCGCCGGCCGTGCCCTTGCCACGTCCGGCCATGTTCGGCCTCCGGCCGGAGACGAGGCCGCGCCTCGCGGCCACGTCTTTGCGGCCGCACGACGTGGCTACCCGCAGGCCATGCCCGACCTCTCGGCCGCGTCCGACCCTCTGGCTGGATGCGTTGACCGGTTGCGCCGGGTCCGCCCCGTTCCGCCGGCTCTTGTCGGCCTCTCCCGTGGCCGACCGACACCTTGCCCGCAGGAGGTGGATGACGCTGGGGCCGGCCGCTCCCGACGCTTCTCACGTCGGTCGGGGTGCCACCACCCTTCTCCGCCGTTCGTTTGGATCGCTGTCTTCATGACCATTCGTTCCCCGGAAAAACTGTCTGCGTAACTTATGCCGATAGTGGGAGACATCAAGGTCATGATGGCGACCTGCATTTAGCGGGAATTATATACTCCAAAGTCATGGTAAAAATATTAATTTGGGTGGTTACGGTGTGTGGATAGCCGCATAACCACTATAATCACCTCATGGAGGCTATAAAAAGGCCCCCATGCCTCCTCATTTCTCACAAATTTCGCTCCAGATCTTTCTTCTTCCTTAGGCCAGAGCTCTACCAGATTCCTCCTACGTGCCGCATTCAAGCCGTATTCAAGCCATATTCATGCCACCTTCAAGCCACCATCTAGCCACCCCCTCTCCACCAAAATCCGTTCAAGTCCACGACGTACAGCGAGAAGGAAATTCCTACAACATCAAGCATCCTGTTCCTCCACAATTCCCGGGAAAACAGTCTCGCGCGGAGTAGCCTGTTGCCCTCCATGAGTCTGCAACTCTTTCCCTCACCTCCAAAGTGTAACGAGGAGCGACCTATCACTCTTGATTCTCTATGAAAGTTGTAACCACAATAAAATAGTGAAATTCGACCGACACATACCCGATCGCGTGGTGTTTTATCCAGTTGAGGGGTTTTTCCACGTAAAAAACATTGTGTGACTAACCTCTCTCTCTCTCTTATTGACTGTGTGCTCACTCGATCGCTCCGGGAGTTAAGACGATCCAGGTTATTACGGTCCGACCGGGACGATGAGTTTGGCCGCAATAGTTTAGCGCAGTGTGTGGGAACCACGATTCCCAACATACTCATAAGAGCAGTACCCTCAATTTGACGGTACTCGATGTCACTCCCAATGAAAAAAAGAAGCGTCCAAACTGCCAACGGATCGGTCCCCGGGGGACTCCCTGAGGCAACACACTCTCATTCACTCGTCAATGCGCCGCTCGAAGCCGAAATCATACTCGCGCCCGTAACAACTTTGGAAGGATGAGTCCGACATATGGAGGAGCAACAGACGAAGATGCTTACTCTCCTTTGAAATTTAGGAGCACCTCCCGCTCCTCCCCATCCACCGGCACCAGTCAACCCCGCGCCTCTCCCAAATCATGCTCCAGTACAAGAAGCTCCTTATGCGGAATAAGTGTCAGAAGAACTCTTCGATGCCGCTAGCTCCACTCACCCAATTCTTAGGGGTATCAGAGCCGGTCACCATCGATACCGCGCAACTGAAGAATCTCGACCACCACCAGGCGGAAGGATCACCCATGAAGAGATACGTGAAGTAATCGCAGACGAATGCAGACAAATCAGGCGGCGGGACGCCCTCGCTAGACATCCTCACTGCCAAAGCTCTCCGCTTGTACCCCAATTTCTAGCTCACCCGATCCCACATGGTTTCAAACTGCTAATCATCGAGGCGTTCGATGGAACCGAGGACCCACTGGAAAATATCAACCACTTCACTACCATTATGAGAATCTACAATGCTCCAGATCAACTACTCCGTCAAGTGTTTCCAGCCACACTGAAAGGGAAGACACACACCTGGTTCCATTCCTTGAGAGAAGGGACCATTGATAATTTCACATAGCTGGTAAAGCAATCGTGGATTAATTTGTTTCTAACCGAAGGACTATTCGATACCTCTCACATTTGTCTGGAATTCACCAAAATGAGGGAGAGCCTTTAAAATAATTTTTTCGCCGTCTTACCGCTGAAGCCCGACAAATTCCGGGAGTAGACCCTGAGCATTTGAGGGGTGTATTTCTTGGAGGATTTCGCCCTAGTAGCTTTTACTCAGCTCTAATGAGGGAAACTGTCCCTACCAATCCGGAACTTGTTCATCGCGTGGAGGCACAAATTGCTGCAGACGAAGATATCGAGGTGCATCGTCAACAGTTCAAAGGCAGTCAAAAGAGAAGGAGAGGTCCAGAACAGACTTCTAAGACTCAGGAAGAGCGATACAAAGAAGAACGTCGAAATGGTCAGCGTTAGCATGACTTTCAGAGGGAGCGTCACCCCGAGAATATAACACACTAAATACCACACGAACTAATATACTTTATGCAATTCAAAATGACCCAACCTTTCATCGACTCGAAGTGCCGATTCTAAATCCAAGGAATGACCCATCAAAGTACTGTGAGTTTCGTCACGGGACCGGACATACAACCGAAGAATGTATGTGGTTAAAGTACGAGATCGAGCGCCTGATACGGCAAGGGCTTCTCGGTAGAGTTTTACAAGGACACGTGAAGCATCATCAGGCCCCCCTAGGAAAGCAAGGGAGTAGCAAACCGCTCCGCAGGGGGGACCCGAAGGCAGGCAGATTGTGGGTAATATTGAAACTATCACCAGACCTTCAATCCTCTCTACCCAGAGACTCGCTATGGATGTCGAGGAAGGCATCAATGAAGATAAAAATTCAAGCAAAATTCTACCAGTACATTCAGAGAAGAGGACCTTGAGGGATTGCGATCACCTCACCAAGACCCGCTTATCATTAATGCGGGAATTGGCGATCCCTGCTACAATGTCAAAAGAATACTTGTCGACAACGGAAGCTCGGTCGATGTTTTATTCCTGTCAACTCTCAAGAGTATTAAACTCGCCAATCAGTGCCTCTCTCCAGTTGAAGGACCTATTTATTGCTTCAACAACCACCCACTTCCGGCACAAGGAATAATAACTTTGCCAGTTACCATGGGTGAGTTCCCAAGACAAGCCACGCATGATGTTCAGTTTGTCGTTGTAGATTCAAGTTCAGTTTACAATGCTATTTTCGAAAGGCCAGTCTAATCCATCTTCAAAGCCAGTCCTTCAATTCCACACCTTGCAATGAAGTTCCCCACCACTGCTGGAATAGGAGCCGTCCGAGGAAACCAAGAAGCAACCCATACTTACTACTCCAAGCAAGCCCAGCCAGCAAAAGCAACTGCTCTTAACATTGATGATTTTGATTTGCGAGATGAGACAATTGTACAGCGAGGAGCACCTATAGAAGGATTGATCGAAGTACCTCTTTCCGACTCAAATTCGACCCGCACCATTAAATTAGGATCCCTCATACCACAACAATAAAAGGAGGAATTAACAACGTATCTTCGGGCAAACAAAGACATTTTCGCTTGGAGCACCGAGGATATGTCAGGTGTGGATCCACAAGTCATTCAACATTCTTTAAACATCAACCCTGCGTGTAAACCAGTCATTCAGAAGAAGAGAAATTTTGTTCCTGAGAGACTGCAAGTAATTAAAAAAGAAGTAAGAAAGCTTCTTGATGCACAACTCATTCGGGAGGTGGAATACCCCACTTGACTGGCTAATGTGGTCATCGTCAAAAGTTCCTCTAGGAAGTGGAGGATGTGCATAGATTACATCAACCTCAACCAAGCCTGCCCAGAAGACAATTTTCCCCTCCCAAGAATTGACCGGCTCGTTGATTCAACTGTCGGACACCAACTTCTCAGTTTTATGGATGCGTATTCTGGCTACAATAAGATCAAGATGAATCCTAAAGATGAAGATCACATTGCATTCAGGGCTGATAAGGGAATCTATTGTTACAAAGTGATGCTTTTTGGTCTTAAGAACGTCGGAGTAACCTACCAGCGATTGATGAACAAAGTGTTCAAAAATCTCATCGGGAAGACTATGAAGGTATATGTAGACGCCATGCTGGTCAAAAGCATCCATCCAAGTGATCATCTGAAAGATCTAGAGAAATGTTTTGAGCTCCTTTGTTAGCATGACATGAGACTCAACCCGAGCAAGTGTTCATTCAGTGGCACGTCAGGAAAATTTTTGGGGTTCATGGTGACACATCGGGGAATAGAGGCAAACCCGAAATAGACCAAAGTAATTGAATATATGACACCCTCATCATTCCCTGAAAGAAGTACAATGACTAAATGGAAGGAACACCACACTCTCACGCTTCTTGGCACGGACCGGAGACAAGTATCTTCCATTTTTCAAAATCCTTAGAGGATCACAGAGCACAAGGTTCCAATGGACGGACGAATTCCAAGCCGCTTTCAGATCCCTGAAGCAATATCTGGCTTCGCCTCCGCTCCTCTCAAAACTGATCCCTAGAGAAACACTCTACCTATACTTGGCCATATCACCAGCTGCATTAAGTTCGATACTGGTTAAAGATGAAGGAGGAATTCAACGCTCAGTCTACTATCTCAACAAAGTACTCTCAGATACAGAGACTCGATATCCTATGACAAATAAAACAGTCTTATCCCTTGACTTCTCTGCACGAAAACTTCGACCCTACTTCCAAGCGCTCGTGGTGAAAGTGTTAACCGAACTCCCACTTCGTGCAATCCTCCAGAAACCAGAAACATCTGGTAGATTGGTGAAGTGGGCGATCGAACTAGGAAAATTCAATATTTATTTCCTGCCCCTGCAAGATATCAAGTCCTACATATTGGCAGACATCAAGGGAGCAGGGACAGAGTTGCTTTTGATAAGCCAAGAAGCTACCACTCTAGAGTTGAAGTTTCCAGCTACCAACAATGTTGCCAAATATGAAGTCCTAATAGCAGGGCTCAGACTCGCCATCCATTGCCAAGTAAAAAACCTGACAATTTATTCAGACTCCCAACTCATAGTCTCATAGATCGAGGGCGATTATGAGGGAAAAAATGACCATCTAGCTCAGTACCTCGCACTTGTGAAATCTTTTCTGACCAAGGTGCCGCAATACCAGATTATTCATATTCCCAGAGAATAGAATTTTAGGGTTGACACACTCTCCAAACTGGAAACGTCTCCCTCCCAATATCAATCAATGAGATGCAAAGTGGAAGAGATTGTAATCCCCAGTATTCCAGGACCTTGAGAAATCACATGAATTAAGGAACCAGAGTCATCATGGATTAGCCCACTACAAGTCTACCTGGAACAACAATATCTGTAAAAAAACCTAGGTGAAGCACGAAGTTTGAGGATGCGAGCAGCAACTGTTACCATCATCAACAGAGAGTTGTACAAGCGGTCCTTCTCCATGCTCTACTTGAAGTGTTTATGAGAATCAGATGCAGAATATATGTTGCGAGAAGTCCACAGATGAGTTTGTGGAGGGCATTTGGGCAACAATGCATGAACTCAGAATATTTTACGCCAGGGCTTCTACTGGCCTACCATGAAGAAAGGTGCGACCGAATTCGTTCAAAAATGCAAGAGTTGACAAATGCAGTCGAACATTCTTCGACAGCCTCCGGTCACTCTAACAACAATGCAAGGAACATGGTCAATCACACAATGGGGAGTGGACCTTCTTGGCCCCTTCCCCAAACTTCAGGGCAAAGAAAATTCATCATAATGACCGTTGATTACTTCACCAAATGGGTTGAGGCAGAGCCCTTAGCCAAAATTACAGTAGAAAATGTTAAACAGTTTCCGGTACGCGGTAACCCGATCTCAGAGTGATCTCGCAAATTGTCAACTAGCCTCCAGGAGGATTTGGCCCCCCTCCTCGGTATGCGGTATCCTCACCTCAAGATCGGTAGGCAAACCGTATCTCTTTCTCCAGATCGCAATTTGATCATCGGCGAGTGATGAAAGCAGACGCATCGGTCTCGCAGAACGCTTTGATGCCTGAAATAAAAGAAAAACAAAAGTTGATATTTGGTGATAAAGGCAAAGCCTACTCAATCATGGAGATTTCGCGCGGTCGCGAACACGTGCGCAAAAGTCTCTCACGTCAAAAGAATATGCACGCACATAGACGTGCATGGCCGCACGCACCATCCAATGCGCACAAAAAATAGTCACGCGCGCACACAGCCAGGAACGCACACACGCGCAACCCGATGCGTGCGCGCACACCCAAGCTCGCGCGTGGGCGCACCCAAGTCCACACGCACGTGCGCAACAAGGTGCATGCGCGAGCCCGAGGCCGCGCGCGCGTGACAAGGTGCGAGCGCGGGCCCGTGGCCGCGCGCGCGCGCGCGACAAGTTGCGCATGCGGACACAAGCCGCGCGCACCTGCCGTCGCGCCCGCGGGCTTTATCGCGCCTGCCTTTGGGTGCGCACTCGGGCGTTCGCACCCGGAAGATCGGAATATAAATGATAATAAAATTTATTTGACAAAAAAATTTATAAAATAAATAAATATAAGGGAATAATAATATATATTATAATGATGTTAGTTTATAGAAATTTACAACGGATTAATTTAGGCGATTGTTATGGGCAAACCGAAATTGGATATGTGCAAACCAATTTTATGTGCAGACCGAAATATTATAAGTGCAGACCAAATTATTACGTGCAAACCAAAATTTAAATTTAAAAATAATCATATTAAAATAGCAGAACTTGAAACAAATCTTAATGATAAAAATGCTCAAAAAAATGTAACATTAAACCTCGAATTACAAAATATAACAAAATTGAAATTTTTTAAAATCATCATGTAATTCTTCTCCTTGTTCCAACTGTAGCTTGAATTCTTGCATCTCTCAAAAAAAGGTATCAAACTTTTAGCATTCATCATATAAATAAGTTAATTGAATATGTGGCTACTTTATAGTACCTGTAGTCCCAAATTTGCGAAGGAAAACTTGGATATGTGGTTACTTTATAGTACCTGTATCTCATTTTGACACCTGTAAAATTTATATTTTTTAGCGAACAATATCAAAAGAAATGAAGTCATTAAACTTTACATTTTTGAATTTAATGGTTACCATTTCTCAGCAATCTCTTCATGATATCTCCTCCAAATCGAGATCGTTGGAGGTAGTGGACAATCATCCATCATCTTCAGTTGTACGAAATGATTTCCATGAATGAATCCCATGAATAGTGTTTTTCGAACAGCCGGAGGTGGTGAATGCAATGGCAAGAAAGTGAAAGATTGAAACATGCTGAAGTGGACTACTGCAATATTATAACAAGAAGCAATAATCAATCCCATATCAGGCATGGTCATCCACTTATCCAATGGAGCGGGAGCAACTGTACAGTCCAAGGAATTTTGCAATTCAATTCTTCTCGTCATTCCAAAAATAGCATCATATAAGATATCTTTTTGTTGTAGCTCCCTTGATAGATCATTGCGCACTTGTAACCAATCATCCCCCATTTCCATTCCGTTGCTGATTACCCGATAGCCACAATGTCCATCTCCTAAAACATCCACGACATCAGAAATATAGTCCCTTATGTATGCTGGCATTTCTTTCCGGACTACTTTTATGAACCTTTTTTCCAAAACTGCTTCTTTTTTGGTGGGACGCACCGATCTCATTTTCTAAGATAACTGCCCACTCTTCAAAACATGTTCAAATAGCGATGGATCACGTTTTGTCGATTTAAAATCACTTGTAAACTTCTTATAGCTTCCTTTAGGTCGACCCTTTGTTCTGGTTGGCAAAGAAGGCTCTAATGTTTGAGTAGAACTAGGATCCATAAGCTCGCGAAGTTTTCTTTTTATCTCTTGTTTTTGAAGATCAGAGGTGTTATTATATCTCCTTAGTATACCTTCAATTTCCACATTGATTTTACTGTCTGCTTCATTTTCTTTTTTAATATCCTGTTCTTCTTCAGTTTCATGCAAAGTAAGTTGCTTCCAGTGTTCATGTATCATCCATAATGGAAAAGTGTTATTATGTCTTATGTACGACAACAAATCGTGTGCACAAGGAAGTCCCAAAGTATATTTTACTGTATGTGTGCACTGCTCAAATGAACCATGACCGGTCCTTGCCCTGAATTCTTCCTTTTTGATGTACTCCAAAGCTGTGATAGAAATATACCCAACTAGATCAGAATACAAAGATGAAGTAAACACCCTGTTCGTCTGAATAGTGCTTTGTCCAAAAGACCGCTTAATTTCTGTGTGTTGTAAGTTAATCATCTGATCAAAAGTTTGCCAAACAGTAGCAAGATTTCCAATTGACACCTCCAAAAATTTCTTAAGCTGGCTATGACTACCTTCAACCCGATTAGTTGTAGAGTTACCCAAATGTAAATGCATGTCGACCCAAGCAGCAACAAAATATTCTTTATACGGAGTTATCCAGGTAGCGACAACATATGAATAAACTTGTGGATATGCAATCTCATACTCGGTTTTCATTTCAAGAAAGGTTTGATAGAAATCAGATTCTCTTGGAGAATCTACTAATTGTTGTCATTTACCGTTGAAGTTTTCACATTCTTTACCCTTCTTGAATTCCTTTTTGCAATGCGCCAAAATATTCCTACTTATATGAAATTTACACAAAATATTTTTGGCGCCCGGAAAGACAACTGCAATTGCATTCATTAATGCTATCTCTCTATCAGTTACCAAGACACATGGTAATTTCTTTTGGTCTAAAATAGTTCTAAAACATTCAAGAGCCCATGTATAACTTGTTTCTAGTTCGTTTGACATGAACGCAAAGGCCGCATAAAAAGAACGATTGGTTGAAGTAACACCAACTATGCATAGCAGTGGTAGTTTGTACCTGTTTGTCTTGTATGTGCAATCCAATAAAAACACAGACGAAAACATTTTACATAACTGAATTGATACTGGATGAGCGAAAAATAAACTTTCCAACTGATTAGTGCCAACATTTACTTTGTTGAAGCTAACATAACCACCATTAGTGATACATTTGTATAGAAATTGTATTTGAGTCCCCCCATCCAATTCTGCCCTTTGCATCTTCGCTCTTTTATTGTAAATAGTTCTCATTACAGTTGTGTTCGAAGGATCTCTCTTTTTCAAAGTCGATAGAATCTTTCTAGGTTTTACCCCGGCCACAAACATTTCCTCTACAATATTTTCCTCATTTTCATTTAGCTTACCGGCATATGAATGAGCTTCTAGATGAACCATTTCATGGTTGTGCACTCCACACTTCACTTCAAGAGTCCACTCATTTATGTGTGCATTGTTTTGACCTTTTAGTGAAAACGGACAACCACACCTCTTTGTGCTACTTCTTCGCATATTTTTTCTTACCCATCCTTTGCCTCGCTGTTTCTCACGATAAAAACCAGCTCTATCACAACCCAATAGAACCCTCGGTTTAGGCCGGCTTGTAAGTTTATCGGCACTTTGAATAGTTACAACAAATCCCAATCCCTTTGCAACCTTTTGGGCCCACGATATTAACTCCTCCTTTGATTCAAAACACAGTTTTGTGACAAAGTGTGCTCCAACATCAACTTGTGTGGTTTGCGATGATTCAACGCATGTCAACAATTTAATATTTTCCAAACTCATTTCAACAAACTATAACAAATTGACCAAACTCGGATTTTTTGCACCTAATATAACAACACAATCAAAAATAGGATGAAGCAAACTAACTTGAATTCTAACTCATTTAAACATTTACAGATTCACATTGAGACTGATTACCTCAAACAAATGCAAGATTCGATCCAATTTGAAAGCGGTGTTGTGCCTCTTTGGAAAGCTTGTCCACCCTAAACCAGTACCAAAACTGGAGTGAACAGCAGGAGTTAATATTTTCCAATTTCAAGAACTCCAATGCAAAAAAAAAGTGTACCAGTAGCCAATAGCTGGCATGAACATGCAAGCTTCTTATAAGAAAAAGAAAATCGTGTGTAACTAAATAAAAGAAAGTGTAGAATTTTGAAAGTTTTGTTCCCTCAAAATAAGGATTAGTGCTGAAGTTCTACAAATCATTGGTTAAAAAGGTTAATTATAAGAGTGAAGGAAGGGAAAAATCAGTTATCTTAGAGCAGAGGGCGCAAGGTTAAATTGAAAACTCACAAAAGTAATGGTGTACCCTGATTTCAAATCTTTGGAGTCCTCCACGTCTAAAGATATCAAGTGCTTGAAAATCTATTTTGATGCAAAAAATTATGGAGCTAAACTTTGAATTTTCTGAGATAAATCAATCAAAGAACATGACCAAGATGTAACAGGTAAAACTAAACAAGCATACGAAAAGTTTAACATCGAACATACCTATGAAGAATGGTTGTCTGTATTCTCTACGTTGATGAAGCATGAAAGCCCTCCAAGCCTCTTAAACCTAATTAGTTTCCATCCCGGCTCCGCCTCTGACTCGAGTAGGCACTCAATTGAAATCTGCAATGGAAATCTGAAATGACGGTGAGAAAGGAAGAGTGTAGTGGTGCGATTGCAGTGATGGTAAGCAGGGCAGAGATGGAGAGGGAGATCGCAGAAGGCTATGACCTGGGATGATAGTTCATACATTATCAACGCATGTCAACAAGCCAAGTTCTACGGAATAGAAACTCTTACCTGCGGTAGGATGACTGAATGGAGGAGAGCAAGGAAGGAAGTGGCGGTGAAGCAGCGCGCGGGCCTAAATGGCGCCTTCAAGAAACCTGTTGACATTGAGAATGAAGAAGAGGTTTGTGAATCCAAAAAATGAGGAGGTTTGGGAAGGGCGCGACATGGATCGGGCTCCAGGCGAAGCGGGGAAGGCGCGGGAGAGGCGGTGTGGGGGGTGAAGAAATACCTAACAAATGAAGATCGGCGTACTCTTCCTTCGCCGAAGTACTCTTCCTTCGGTCTCGCGCTGCCGACGGATGAAGACCGGCGTCGTCTTTCGCACCGGAGGAGGCGAACGAGATACCAGCGAAATCGCGAGAACAGGGACGGCGGGCTTGGTTTGCACCGATCGGGATTATGGCTTTTACATCAGGCTTCAAGGCGCGCCACTCTTGCCCACACGAGCTCTTTCATCAAGATCCTGTGGACTTATAGATTTTTCTCAGATGAGACGCTTCCATCAAGGTTCTGTGCACTTAGACAAATTTCTAAGCTTGAACGCTTTCATCGAGGTTGCGAGAACTTAGCCAAATTTCTAGGCCGGAGCGCTTCCATCGAGACTCCAAAGACTTAGTTGTTTTTCATTATTTTTGTATTTTACGCTATAACAGAGAGGTGGTCTGTCACCCTCAGAGAGATTGTGTCAAACTCTTGTAAACTCTAACAAAAGAGTGAATTTTGGCTCGGCATATATCCAACCATGTGGTTTTTCATCCTTTCTGGGTTTTCCACGTAAAAAATGTCCTTTGTCATTTACTGCTATTTTTTTACTGTTTGTGTGTCTGGTCCAATTCCGAGCTAAGATGATCCGATTCTCCGGACCGGGAAAAACATAGTGACCCGCAACACTACTCATTAAGAAATTGTTGTTTTTTTGAAGAATGGGAAAGAAGAATGTTGAAGCCAAAATCTGACTTCGACAAAAGTTCGAAAAATAGGGGCGTAGCCAACACCTACTCGTCCCAAGCTCCGACCTCCGGCCGGTCGTGAAGGACTAGAAACTGACCCAAAGCCTCAGCAGGGAGGTCCCACCGCTTACCCGGAAGATCTCTGAGAGCTTCCCCTCTAAAGCCAAAAGCTGGGCTTGAAGCTCCTCAGAAAGCACAGACAAATCCTCTCAGATCCCGGACCAAAAATCTGTGTGCTTCTGAAGAACCCCTGTGGGCCTATTTATAGTTTTTGACTCGGATCTGCAAATAACCATACTGAAGCTGATCTGAAATTACCAGAGTACCCCTGGTTGGGTCTGCCAACAACCAAACTCCGCTGTTATGATGAGCTATACGCAGACCATCAAGGGCAAAAGGGTAAAATTATCTTGGGTAGAAGTGTAAAATCCCCTTGGGTATAGAAATGTGAAAACAACCTCCTTTTTGTATGGCGAGCGGGAGAGCACCTGGCGGCGAGACGATTCCTCCTGCTCGTCTCGCCGATATCTTTTGCTATGAGGTCTTCTCGCGGTTTATAGGCCTTCTCGCGCCCCCAGTAGGGGCGTCTCGCTCATTTGCGGAGACCAGTCGTCTCGCCCCTGCGAGTGGACCCCATGGTCCCACTCGCCCGTCAATTCCTCTTGCATGCTTCAACTATTCACGTCTTGAGGACCTCTCGCGAGCCCGAGGTTGTACACAATCTCCGCTCTTTTCAAGATTATTCTAAGCTCGAAAAGAACATCCAACCGAGGCTCGTCATTAAAACGTATTTATGGACGCATTTATGAGAGAATCTTTTATGAGGCCCCCCACCTAAACCTATAAATATGAGATTCCTATCCCGAAAAGAGTCTGCCCCTTCACACATTTCCTCCTTCCTTGCGGTGAACTGTTCATCATGTCTCATAGCCAGAGTTTTCGCGAGCGCCTCGCTATGGTGCGTAAGCAGAACAAGGCTGCTGTGGCTGCTTTTACTTCATCCCTAGTTCGTCCTCTACCTTCTGTACCACCCTCTCTGTCTCGCCTGAAGAGGGTAAAATCTGGTGGCCCCGCCTCCCCTCTCGAGGGGCCCTCTCACGCAGTTCTGGAGACCTGTCCCACCCCTCCTCCGCATCTCCCAAAGGGAAAGAGGTGAGCTTTCGCTTCTGTCTTTATTTCTTTCTCATTATTTTTTCAATATTCGTACCAGCCCTGTTAATTATTTGTCTGAGGAAGCCTAGACTACAACTGGAACTCCTCATGAATGTCCAAACATAAAACTCCACATTTTATACAGGATAGGAATGTCTTACAACAAGTACAAAGAGTTGGCCTTATGGCCTTACATGACTTTCAAACAGTGGCCTAAAACAATTGGTGCGCAGGCCGGCCACACGAAAAGAAAACACACAACATAAAATAGAGCATTCAAGGGCTCACAACAGTAGCAGCAACAACAGCAGGTACATCAACCTCTATGCGTCCCGCTCGGCTCTCCAGCACCTGTACAGGGACAATCCACCCAACGGTGACAAACAAAAGCAACGGTCAGCTTTCAGCTGACCAAATTATAACGACCCTACCCCTACTCTCGGGGCAGCGGTATTCTTCCCTGCAAGCATATTATATCACAAGTATGGCAACATAGCATCAAAATGTGCTTTCACGCACACAAGCCATCACAACCGTTCGCCACCCGGCCCAACGGTTCGTGCACTCAGGGCACATTCTTGGTGTTCTGACAAAGCTCTTGCCCACCACCGTATTAGGGTCACAACCCAACGGTAAATCTCTTGAGCATTTACTCCATGGCGTGCAGCCGGAGTTAGTCTTCCTACACCGGGATGGCCCGTAGCCCCCCATTGTGTCATGGCGCGCAGGCCGAAGACTCTTGCTATGCGCTCCAACAGACCGCACCTTTTGGTCTCACGTCAGACGGACATAGCGCAGGTCGGATCCTCCACCCCCCGTTGCTCAAATCGCCTTGCATACTCCGAGTACAGCGTACTCATGGCTATATCAAAGGCGCGGGTCAGTCTCACCAATCCTGTTCTTGGCATTCAAGCCTGGGTATTTTTCTATACCCATTTCTTTAGCACAACAACGGGTCTTTCCTGGGCCTCCCAGTACTTCCTGTGACTCTCTCCACAGGTGGACACCGCACAAGCACAAATGTCAGGGGTCTTTCCTGGCTAGCATGTCAGTACTTCCTGTTACTCGCTTTACAGGTGGACACCCTACGACATCAAGCATCACAAAGGGCCTTTCCTGGTCACACCAGTACTTCCTGTGCCTCATTCACAGGTTGGACCCAAAAACATCACATGGCTATTTTTCCTGGGCTACCACCCCAGTACTTCCTGCTACTCCTTTTCGCAGGCATAACCCGTAGACTCCTTAAACTACACGTTATCATGGAGTCTTCTCCGGTTCGTGTGCAACATCACCAATCCAGACCAACCTGTCCAGATGGGCTTCACACAGCATGCCTATTCCGTACTCCATTTCCGGATCTATATGCCAACAAAAGGGGATTTCAAGAATCCACCCAAGGACTCCCACAATCAGCCACCTCTTGGTGGGGGAATCACAAAATATGCCAAATAGGAAGCCTTCACATGGCTAGGAAGAAAAGTCGTTACCCTTGACGACCGCTTCGGTGCCATGACCTCAAAGCTTGCTTGAAAGACTCACAAGAGCGTTTCCTCCGCAACGCCGGCTTCGGAACTCTCGTCGGTAACCTACAGCACCACCACCAATAGCCCTTCCCCTTCTTCCTCCTTCTTCCTCTCTCTTTCTCTCTCTTAACTTGAAGAAAGATCAAGGCCAAGTAAAATGAGAATAACTTCTCAGATTTCGGCCTTTAGGAAAAGAGGAAAGAAGCTTCAACCCTTGGATCTCAGCTGAAGGAATGGACGGCCACAAAACTGTTAGAAACGCTAAATTTGACCTGACACGGCCTGTGACACGGCCGTGTCCCAGGCCGTGTGCCTCAAGCGGTGGTCAACCGACCTATCCAAACCAGTGGCACGCCCATGGGACACGCCCGTGTCATGGGCCGTGTCACCAACACGCCTTCAGACACGCCCGTGTCTGTGGCCGTGTGCCAGGGCGAAAAAAAATCCCAAAACATCCCGAGACTTCACACGGCCTGTGACACGCCCGTGTCCCAGGCCGTGTGCCCAGACACGGCACAAAGACACTCCCTGTTGAAATGCTTCGTCGGGCTGAGTTCGTCGACCCGATTTGACACGCCCTGTGACACGCCCATGTCACAGGCCGTGTTCAACCTCTCGACACTCAACACTCGACACTCGATACTCACGTCTCGACACTCGACGATCGTCGAGTAAAAGTCGTCGAGCACACGACACGGCCTTGGACACGCCCGTGTCCTGGGCTGTGTGTCTCCTCTCGAGACATCGTCGAGCGAAAAATCGTCGACACCAAGGCGTATCTCCGGGCAAACAAAGACGTTTTCGCTTGGATCCCCGAGGATATGCCAGGTGTGGATCCACAAGTCATTCAGCATTCTTTAAACATCAACCCTGCGTGTATACCAGTCATTCAAAATAAGATAAATTTGTTCCTGAGCAACTGTAAGCAATTGAAGAAGAAGTAGGAAAGCTTCTTGATGCACAGTTCATTTGGGAGCTGGAATACCCCAATTGGCTGGCTAACGTGGTCATGACCAAGAAGTCCTCCGGGAAATGGAGGAGGTGTGTAGATTACACCAATTTCAACCAAGCCCGCCCAAAAGACAGCTCCCTCCCTCCCCCCCGAGAATTGACCGGCTCC
The DNA here is from genome assembly GCA_039583875.1 of Platanthera guangdongensis. Classification (NCBI taxonomy): domain Eukaryota; kingdom Viridiplantae; phylum Streptophyta; class Magnoliopsida; order Asparagales; family Orchidaceae; genus Platanthera; species Platanthera guangdongensis. The sequence continues at coordinate 280,711,449 of CM077153.1, read as the reverse complement.
TTGATTTAACCGTCAGACACCAACTTCTCAGTTTTATGGATGTGTATTTTGGCTACAATCAGATGAAGATGAATCCTAAAGATGAAGAGTGCACTGCATTCAGGGCTGATAAGGAGATCTATTGTTACAAAGTAATGCCTTTCGGTCTTAAGAACGTCGGAGTCACCTACGGGCTACCTCATTCCCAGAAAGAAGTATAACGACTGAATGGAAGGAACAACGGACTATCATGCTTGTTGGCACGGACCGGAGACAAGTATCTTCCATTATTCAAAATCCTTAGAGGAGTGCGGAGCATAGGGTTCCAACGGACGGACGAATTCCAAGCCACTTTCGAATCCCTGAAGCAATATCTGGCCCCGCCTCCGCTCCTCTCAAAACTGATCCCTAGAGAAACACTCTACGTATACTTGGCCATTTAACCATTTGCATTTAGTTCGGTACTGGTTAAAGATGATGGGCAAATTCAACGCTCAGACTACTATCTCAGCAAAGTACTCTCGGATACGGAGACTCGATATCCGACGGCAAAAAAAACAGTCTTAGCCCTTGTCTTCTCAGTACGAAAACTTTGACCCTACTTCCAAGCTCACACGGTGAAAGTGTTAACAGAACTCCCACTTCGCGGCATCCTCTAGAAACCAGAAACATTCAGTAGATTGGTGAAGTGGGCGGTCGAACTAGGAGAATTCAATCTTTATTTCCTGCCCGACCAAATATCAAGTCCTAGGTATTGACAAACTTCATCGTGGAAAGCACCCTTCCTTAGGAGCCTGCCTCAACATAAAGCACCCTTGTCCCTCGATGAGCTCTTTATGTTGATGACATGTCAGGCATCGAGGGAGCAGGGGCGGGGCTGCTTTTGATAAGCCTAGAAGCTACCACTCTAGAGTATAGACTTAGGTTGAAGTTTCCAGCTACCCACAATGTTGCCAAATATGAAGTTCTAATAGCAGGACTCAGACTCGTCATCGATTGCCAAGTAAAAAACCTGACAATTTATTCAGACTCCCAGCTCGTAGTCTCACAAATCGAGGGCGATTACGAGGAAAAAATGACCATCTAGCTCAGTACCTCGCACTTGTGAACTCTCTTATGACCAAGGTGGCGCAATACCAGATTGTTTATATTCCCAGAGAACATAGTTTTAGGGTTGACGCACTCTCCAAAATGGCCACGTCTCCCTCCTAATATCAATCAAGGAGGTGCCAAGTGAAAGAGATTGTAATCCCAATATCCAAGGGCCTTGGGAAATCACATAAATTAAGGAACCAGAGTCATCATGGATCAACCCACTACAAGCCTACCTGGAACATCAACAGCTGCCAGAAAACACAGTGGAAGCACGAAGTTTGAGGATGAGAGCAACAACCTTTACCATCATCAACAGAGAGTTATACAAGCAGCCCTTCTCCATGCCCCACTTGAAGTGTTTATAAGAATCAGATGCAGAATACACGTTGCGAGAAGTCCACAGAGGGGTTTGTGGAGGGAATTTGGGCGACAATGCATTAGCTCAGATGATTTTACACAAAGGCTTCTATTGTCCTACCATGAAGAAAGATGCGACCAAATTCGTTCAAAAATGCAAGAGTTGCCAAATGCACTCGAACATTTCCTAACAGCCTTCAGTCACTCTAACAGCACTGCAAGGATCATGGTCATTCACATAATGGGTAATCGACCTTCTCAGTCCCCTTCACCAAGCTTCAGGACAAAGGAAATTTATCATAATGACCATTGATTACTTCACCAAATGGGTTGAAGCGGAGCCCTTAGCCAAAATTACAGTAGAAAATGTTAAACAATTTCCGGTACGCGGTAACCTGATCTCAGAGTGATCTCGCAAATCGTCAACTAGCCTTCAGGAGGATTTGAACCCCCTCCTCGGTACGCGGTATCCTCACTTCAAGATCGGTAGGTAAATCGTATCTCTTTCTCCAGATCGCAATTTGATCATCGACGAGTGATGAAAGCAGATGCATCGGTCTCGCAGAACGCTTTGAGGCCTGAAATAAAAGAAAAACAAAAGTTGAAATTTGGTGATAAAGGCAAAGCCTACTCAATCATGAAGATTTCGCGCGGTCGCGAACACGTGCGCAAAAGTCTCACACGTCAAAAGAATATGCACGCACATAGACGTGCATGGCCGCACGCACCATCCAATGCGCACACAAAATAGTCACGTGCGCACACAGCCAGGAACGCACACACACGCAACCCGATGCGTGCGCGCACACCCAAGCTCGCGCGAGGGCGCACCCAAGTCCACACACACGTGCGCAACAAGGTGCGCGCGCGCGCCCGAGGCCGCGCACGCGCGACAAGGCGCGCGCGCGCGCGCCCGAGGCCGCGCGCGCGCGACAAGGTGCGCATGCGGACACAAGCCGCGCGCACCTCCGGTCGCGCCCGCGGGCTTTATCGCGCCCGCCTTTGGGTGCGTGCGCACTCCAGCGTTCGCACCCCGAAGATGGAATATAAATGATAATAAAATTTATTTGACAAAAAAATTTATAAAATAAATAAATATAAGGGAATAATAATAAATATTATAAGGATGTTAATTTATAGAAATTTACTACGGATTAATTTATGGATGTTGTAATTATGTTTGAAATTTATAAAAGTAGGGCGTTGCTTGCTTAGGAGTTTATTTATGGAAAGAGGACTAAGCCGGCACTGCAGTGTTGTTTATTTTGGAAATTAATAATAACGGCTCTCTCTCTCTCTGAGGAGGGTTTATTTCATCGTCCCAGTTTGTTTCTCCAAGACCGGTGAGGAGGAAGGCAGTGAGTGAGAGACGGGGTGGGGGGAGGGAGAGTGGAATGAATGCCTTCTCCTCGGCCTCCTCCGGCGAGGAGTTCCGGTGGTGATTGGAAACATGTTTCTCTGCCGGAAAGAGCGGGCGCGAGAAGCAGAGGGTGAGGAGGAAGGCGCGACGACTCATGGCTAAAAGATCCGATCGAAGCAGAGATTGATTGCTTCTGATTTCTTCCTTTCATTTTCTTTTTTTCCGATCAGACATTGCAGGGCTGCACTGCAGCAGGTGAGTTCAGATTTCTTCCTTCTGATTTCTTGCTTTTTTTAAGTTCTATAATGAGGCAGCGATGAAGTTCCAGATAATTGAATAATTGATAAAAAAAAGATATGCTGCATGTTGGATTTGTGGATAAAATTACTGTCAGAAGGATTAAGATGGAAAATGGTAGATCTGTTGTAACATGAATACAAGTGTTCAACTGTATTTCTGAAGAATTAACATCACTTGGTGTAACAAATATTAATGAGAAATCATATATTAACTATCTAATAGCTATAAAAGACTTGATTTTTCATGTTTTGATCAGCCCACAACTTGAGGCTCTTCACATGATTACCAAATGCATTCACCCTGATACCTTACCAACCTGCCCTAATCTTAAGCAATTTCCATGTTTTGGTCTCCTTATAATTTCAAACCTCATAAATTCTTCTGTTTTGAAGATATCCGCTTTTGCATTTCTGACTTTCTTCTGTTTTAATAAATTGACAGACACATCAAAAGAACCAGCTGAAAGACATGATTGCTGATAGTGATGAACCTGAGGGTATGTTAATTGTTTGTTACATGGATACATGTTTCCTAGTTAAAAATATATATTAAAATTTAATTTGTATTTTATTTTAGAAGTCGGGCAACCATTGAGTGCTGATGAACAAGAAGAAAAAGAGGAATTGCTGGAGGAGGTGAGTTGGGTCTTTTAAATTAGACTGAATAGTTTGTTCGGCTCTTAATGTTTGCTTATTAATCTAAAAAATTTAAACAGAAATCGAATATTTTCAACTCTACTCAAGCATAAACTGAAATTCTTGGTTTTGAGTTGAGGATTATTAAACTCAACTCAATAATTCTTCATATTTTTGTAGGATTATTAACAGTTACAATACTCTTTTGTTTACTCCTAGGTCACACACTCCAACAATCTCCACAACACAGCCTCACCAACTCCAAGCTATGCAAGCCCCTGTCCAGTCCAGAAACAACACAAGAATTAAATTCTAGCGATTCTTCCCACCCCCACCTCCTCTCACCTACATCCCACAGCCCCACCTCCTCTCCCCTGTTGAATTCTGTGAAGTGAAAGTGGGTGAATGGAAGGCTTGGGAAACCTATCCGCGCGGACTACGCGGACTGGGTTGGCGGACTGCTAGGTCGGCAGGGATGTTGCAGGCGGTTTGCTCTGTGGCGGCCTGGGCGGTCTGTTCGCGCGGACTGCGCGGACAGCAGCGGCGGTCTGACAGGCCAGTGTATGCTCAGCAGGCGGTTTACTCCCAGGAAGTAACCGGGCGGATAGGAATGTTATCCGCGGAGTCCGGCTTGAAGCGGACTGAAGAACTGGAGCTCGGCAGACCGGTTTGGCAGTTGCCTTGGTCTTGCTCTAGTGAAGCGGCAAGTGGAAGCCGCGGAGACCGCCGGTCAGCGCGGACAGGAACTGGAGGTCGCCCGGTATGGCGGGCTAGATCCAGTGTCCGCCAGTAAGTGCGGACTGGCCCTTGCGGCCAGTGGACTGGACTTGGTGGGAATTGAACCAAGTCCAGGATGGCTCAGTCCGGGGAGATCGCGCAGTGGAGCGCGGGCTGGTTTCTCAGTCCGCCAAGCGTAGTAGAAGTGCTTTGCCTTGTTTGCTAGCTTGGGGATATGCGGACTGGAGGATTGCCCGTGCAGGAGCGTGCGGACTGGAGCTGGAGTCCGCTAAGTCCGGAGATGCCTTGTGATGAGGCAATGGACTCAGGAGTTGCGGACTGGAGTCTGCTGTTAGCGGACTGGATTGGCGTGTCCGCTAAGTCCGGAGGTGCCTTGGCAATGAGGTAATGGACTTGGGATATGCGGACGATAGCTGGGTATCCGCTGAGTCCGGCAGGTGCCTTGATGGCGCGGTTGCGGGCTCGGGTTTTGCGGGCTGATGCCTTGTCCGCAGAATGGCGGATACGGCTGTTGTGGAGTCCGGCTGTGGTGGTCCTGGCTTGGTCTCTGGCGGCAAGGCGGACTGGATATTGGAGTCCGGCCTTGGAGAAGCTGGGGCGGACTGGCTATCTGCACAGGAGCGGCGGACTGGATTGTGTGTCCGCGGGCTGGCGGACACACTATGTTCTTGCTGCGGGTTGTGGCGGTTATCCTATCGGGAAGGGCGGTGACCATACTCATCGTCGTGCCTATAAATAGGACTCATGTCACATCAGAACCAAATGGAGGAACCTAGACCGAAGTAAGTGAACAGTGTTTGAGCTCGCGTAAGTTGCTGCGGCCTGGACTTTGTGTCCGCGCGGATAGAGTTGACCCGGTTGTGCTGTGCAGGTTGTGCGGATAGCGCTGGAAAGCCAGGACTTGGCTCTGATTGCGGTCAGGGACAGTGCGGACTCTGCGGTTAAGCAACAGGCGGTAAACAGCAGGTCGCGGATAGCGGCCAGGCGGTCTTCTCTTTGGCGACTTGGTTCGGGGTTCAGGAAGTCGCCGGTTTCTGGCGGACTGTTCCATTCGGTGGCGCAGCTTGTGCGGTCTGGCGGCGTGCAGACCGGCGGTGAAGAGCTAAGCATTGGAGTAAGGGTGAGTTCGCGCGGCTTGGGTTGCGGTCTGGCGACCTGGCGGACTGAGCGGACTCCACAGCAGTAGGTCGGCGGCTTAATTGTTTGAGTCCGCGCGGCTTGTTTTTTGTTCTTGTCTTTGTATCTGTCTTTGCTCTCCCGGTGTTGGGTTTTGGTGAAGCATGTCTCGCCATGTATGTCTCGCCTTGTAAAGAAGTTTGCTCTTGATCAATAAAGAAGCTTGTGCTGCATGTGTTGCTGGTTGTTACTGCTTTGTTGAGATAACCACTGTTAACTCCACGATCCGGGAAAACTTTCAACATATAAGTGGGCGTATTCTCCTTCGGTTTGTTGAGTTTTCAGCAGGGTATCCAAGGGGGCGTCTGCGGTTTGTTGAATTTTAACATGGTATCAGAGCCAGGTTGTTGGAGTGGTCAAGCAGTGCTCAATGGAAGTAGTTGCTCTTCTGAAGAGGAAACCAGTGGTAGAACCATGGCAGTGGAGGATGCAAGTTGTCTTGGTATTGATCTTCTTACAGAGGCGAACTGTGAACGGTGGAAGTCCTGTATGAAGAGCTTTCTTCTTGGCGAGGACCTTTGGGAGGTTGTATGCGGAGCAGGAAGACAAGAGGATACTGCTGGCAATGCTGAGGCGATAAGAGCTTGGAAGGAGGCAAATGCGAAAGCGGAGTCTATTCTCAAGCAGGTGATCTCATCGGAGCTCTTGGACCACATCAGTGGATGTCGGTCAGCTGCGGAGGTTTGGACTTCCCTTGATGGGTTGTTCAGGAAGAAGGTGAAGGAGGTTGCTGCTGATGATGGTCCCTCTACTTCATATCAGGAAGAAAGGAGTGTTTCTCCTAGGCGTGATAGGAAGAGGAAGGAAGGACCACGGTGCTATAAATGCAAGCAGCAAGGTCATCTTCGGAAGGAGTGCAAGGTTACCTTGCTCTCGGCGAACGTTGCTCAGGTAGGGAGGAAGGAGAAGAACGTAGTTGGGACTTCAACTAGTTCTGGATCTGATCGGCTGGATGCCACTGATAGTGCAGCTATCTGGCATGAAAGACTGGGGCATGTAGGGATGGACAAGCTGAAAGCAATGGCGGAAAGAAGACTCGTAAGAGGCTTGCCTAGATTGTCATCCTATGACGATGGTCGGGGGTGTGCGGGATGTCAGGAAAGTGGAGCCTATCGCTTCATGGTCGACAAAGCACAAGCCAGGAGTAATGCACCATTGGCGGTTGTCCATTGTGCTCTGGTGGGACCGACCGTCACGGCCAGTCTTGGAGGCAGCAGGTTCATGCTGATATTGGTTGATGACTATTCTGGGTATACTTGGGTATACTTCATGAAGACGAAGTCCAGCATGGTACGCTTGTTTGTGGAGTTCAAGAAGCTTGTCGAAGGCCAGCTTGGCCGGAGGATCAAGGTGTTGAGGACAGGTTTCGGTGGTGAGTTTGACTCAACCGAGTTCTCACGCTTTTGCAGGAAGCAAGGGATCCGGATGAGGATGGAGCTTTCTTGTGGACATACTTCACAACAGGGTAGTGTTGCAGCTCGGATGATCCGTTGGTTAACGGGGACCTGCAAGTGTTGGCTTCGGAGTAAAGGCGTTCCGAAGGCTCTTTGGGCGGAAGGAATGGCCTGTGCTGCTCATGTCATCAACCGGATGCCTCTTAGTCCGATCATAATGAAGACTCCTTATGAGCTAATGTTCGGAGTGAAGCCCTCAGTGAAGCACCTTCGGGTGTTTGGATCTACCTGCTATTTACACTCTCCGGGTGCTCTCAAAACAAAGCTAGTCTTTGTAGGGTATGATGAGCAGAGAAGAAGATGGAGGTGTATGGATCCTGCGACGAAGAAACTCATAGTGTCGAGAGACATTGTTTTCGATGAGTTGACGCCGTATTGGGGTAGCTCTTATGTGGAGCTAGAGATAAGCAGGTCAGATGGTGGGCTGAAGGAGGCTGCTGCTAAGGAAGTGGAGTTGTCTGAGTCACCAGGTGCTCCAGGTTGTTCTAGCTCCGGGGCAAAGGCGTCAGAGTCGGGAAGAAGGGGAGCGATGCTCCAGGACCTTCTGACTCAAAGGCGGAGGCTTCCTGTTCAGGAAGCAAGGGGAGCGATGTTCCAGGCAGTTCATGTTCAAGAGGGAAGTCTTCTGGTTCAGGTAGCAGGGGGAGCGTTGCTCCAGGTGCTCTTGGTTCTAGTAAGGAGGCGTCTTGTTCAGGGAACAAAGGGAGCATTGTTCCGGGTCTGCCCGGGAACGGAGCTGGTTCAAAAGCAGCGGAGGTGGTTAGCCATGATCAGGTTCTTCGGAGATCGAAGAGGATCAGTAAGCCACCAGCTCGATATAGTGAAGGGAACACGGCGGACTTGGTCCCGTGTTTCCTTGGTAGCCCTCAGGTCGAGCAAGGGACTTCTGGCTGTGATGACCCCACTAGAATCAAGGAGGTGGTTGACACCAAGTCTGATGAGGTGACTTCTCTCAGAGGCAACGAGGCTTGGGCTTCTGGATCCAAGGAAGTTGGTGATTCTCCTTTGATGCATGAGTGGAGGTTGAAGCTGAAGAAGGCAGAGGGAAGCATGGCTCCTTTTGGGAGATGCTGGAGGGCTCCCTCATGGTCCATGATATGCGGGGCGAGGACTATGTCTTGGACATCTCTTCGTAGATGCTATCGGAAGGACCAGGTGCAAGGTTACGGGAGCTGCTGGAGTTATTCACCACTTCTCACTTCAAGGGGGAGTGTTGAATTCTGTGAAGTGAAAGTGGGTGAATGGAAGGCTTGGGAAACCTATCCGCGCGGACTACGCGGACTGGGTTGGCGGACTGCTAGGTCGGCAGGGATGTTGCAGGCGGTTTGCTCTGTGGCGGCCTGGGCGGTCTGTTCGCGCGGACTGCGCGGACAGCAGCGGCGGTCTGACAGGCCAGTGTATGCTCAGCAGGCGGTTTACTCCCAGGAAGTAACCGGGCGGATAGGAATGTTATCCGCGGAGTCCGGCTTGAAGCGGACTGAAGAACTGGAGCTCGGCAGACCGGTTTGGCAGTTGCCTTGGTCTTGCTCTAGTGAAGCGGCAAGTGGAAGCCGCGGAGACCGCCGGTCAGCGCGGACAGGAACTGGAGGTCGCCCGGTATGGCGGGCTAGATCCAGTGTCCGCCAGTAAGTGCGGACTGGCCCTTGCGGCCAGTGGACTGGACTTGGTGGGAATTGAACCAAGTCCAGGATGGCTCAGTCCGGGGAGATCGCGCAGTGGAGCGCGGGCTGGTTTCTCAGTCCGCCAAGCGTAGTAGAAGTGCTTTGCCTTGTTTGCTAGCTTGGGGATATGCGGACTGGAGGATTGCCCGTGCAGGAGCGTGCGGACTGGAGCTGGAGTCCGCTAAGTCCGGAGATGCCTTGTGATGAGGCAATGGACTCAGGAGTTGCGGACTGGAGTCTGCTGTTAGCGGACTGGATTGGCGTGTCCGCTAAGTCCGGAGGTGCCTTGGCAATGAGGTAATGGACTTGGGATATGCGGACGATAGCTGGGTATCCGCTGAGTCCGGCAGGTGCCTTGATGGCGCGGTTGCGGGCTCGGGTTTTGCGGGCTGATGCCTTGTCCGCAGAATGGCGGATACGGCTGTTGTGGAGTCCGGCTGTGGTGGTCCTGGCTTGGTCTCTGGCGGCAAGGCGGACTGGATATTGGAGTCCGGCCTTGGAGAAGCTGGGGCGGACTGGCTATCTGCACAGGAGCGGCGGACTGGATTGTGTGTCCGCGGGCTGGCGGACACACTATGTTCTTGCTGCGGGTTGTGGCGGTTATCCTATCGGGAAGGGCGGTGACCATACTCATCGTCGTGCCTATAAATAGGACTCATGTCACATCAGAACCAAATGGAGGAACCTAGACCGAAGTAAGTGAACAGTGTTTGAGCTCGCGTAAGTTGCTGCGGCCTGGACTTTGTGTCCGCGCGGATAGAGTTGACCCGGTTGTGCTGTGCAGGTTGTGCGGATAGCGCTGGAAAGCCAGGACTTGGCTCTGATTGCGGTCAGGGACAGTGCGGACTCTGCGGTTAAGCAACAGGCGGTAAACAGCAGGTCGCGGATAGCGGCCAGGCGGTCTTCTCTTTGGCGACTTGGTTCGGGGTTCAGGAAGTCGCCGGTTTCTGGCGGACTGTTCCATTCGGTGGCGCAGCTTGTGCGGTCTGGCGGCGTGCAGACCGGCGGTGAAGAGCTAAGCATTGGAGTAAGGGTGAGTTCGCGCGGCTTGGGTTGCGGTCTGGCGACCTGGCGGACTGAGCGGACTCCACAGCAGTAGGTCGGCGGCTTAATTGTTTGAGTCCGCGCGGCTTGTTTTTTGTTCTTGTCTTTGTATCTGTCTTTGCTCTCCCGGTGTTGGGTTTTGGTGAAGCATGTCTCGCCATGTATGTCTCGCCTTGTAAAGAAGTTTGCTCTTGATCAATAAAGAAGCTTGTGCTGCATGTGTTGCTGGTTGTTACTGCTTTGTTGAGATAACCACTGTTAACTCCACGATCCGGGAAAACTTTCAACATATAAGTGGGCGTATTCTCCTTCGGTTTGTTGAGTTTTCAGCAGGGTATCCAAGGGGGCGTCTGCGGTTTGTTGAATTTTAACATCCCCTACATCCCACAGCCCCACCTCCTCTCTCCTTACATACCCAGCCCGAGCTGCAGAACCCATCCAACCCCATTCCAGCCCTCTCCAACTCCCATACCAGTCCACAAAACTCCCACACAGCACGTGGCCTTTTGATTCCTTCTGATTTCTTTCTTTTCTCAGACATTGCTTAATTAGATCACACAAAAATGCCTGCATAGAGTTAATAAAACCTCACACATCACTCAGACAGCAAAGAATAGAAACTGAAGATTCATTTATCTTCTTCTTGCAAAATATTAAAACTCCGTGTTGTAAATCCCCCCCCACCCCCCCCCCCCCCCCCCCCCCCCCCCCCCCCCCAAAAAAAAAGAAAAAATGATGCATCTTGTCAAAATCAAATTATTTGTATAAGTCTATTTACATGAATTTTCTCTTTAGGTTTGTCTATTTTGCCGCATCTAGCTTGTCTAATTTTTTTCTAGCATGATGATGAATGCTTCTTAGATTTAATTAATCCATTTTGAACTGATCATTACGATTAGGATGCATTATTAGAGTGTTCTGTTCTGTATATTAAACTGTCTTAAATCATTTTGTTGGTACAAAACATAAAGCTTCTATTAGTTTTTCATATGATTCCCCCGCGCCTTTGTTTTTCTATGGTAAAAGGAAACCAAATAATACAAAATTTTATGGCTGCGCATACTTTAGGTAACCCCGCAGTGTTATTAGTCAACAATTTTCTTTATATCAGTCGAACACTATTTATTTATTTGTAGGAATATGTTGGTAATTCTGCCAAATCTCAAATAAACTTGAAATTAAAGAGTTGCACGTCCATGACTGTATGAGAGCCATTTAGCTTGAAGATTTTTTATTTACCAAGTCACCTTATTTTGAATATTCTTATATGGATCTTCATTAGTGGTACAAAAAGACTAAAACTTAAGCTAAGATTAGATGTAATCCCATTTTAATTAAAAAAATCTTTGGTCGTTCAACATGTATTTTCAATACTAGCTAGCACTTCATAATATATATTTTATTTACTTCATCTCTAACCCACCTTCCATACACAAAGTTCTACTCTAATGTTTACTAAGGGTTCGTTTGGTTCGGTGTTTGGAGCAGCCGGCGGGAGAAAATGGGCCGCCGTTCGAAACGTAGGGGGGAGGCTGCGTTTCAAATACCCCCGTTTTCCTCCGTTTCATATGGCGCTACGGGCTCAAACGCAGCAAACGCCGCAGCCGGGCGTTTAGTTACCCGTTGTGCGGCGACGTTTGCCCCCAACGTGAGCTCCGAACGCCGAATCAAATGAAGCCTAAGTCAGTTCTCATGATATTTGGCCATATCTTGCCACGATTAATAATACTCATGTGAACATTCCTTTTTGTGTTCTCTATACTTATTATTTATTTGTTTAACAAAAAAATTACTTCAATAGCTGCTCTTCTTGACATTATATCACATTGATTCTCTGATTTCTCTTCTTTTCTTTTGTGTTCTCATGTGAACATTCCTTTTCTACTCTAATGTTTAACATAAATTTTGATCCATCTACATGAATTTATAAATCCATCTCCATAAAAATATGCAAGGCATGCCTAAGTGCATATTAAAGACGGAAACGGTACGCACAAATCTGTTATTGTAGAATTGTAGGCTTAAACAACAAAATAAACACCAAATTCCATAACAGAATGCATCAACATATCGTGATCAACCTAGCAGATTTACGCGATACCCTTTTCCTAGATTTACGCGATGAGATCAGACTGTTTGGGGCGACAATCGAGCTCTGATGAAGTAGCGAATCAACGGGGATTCCAACCAGAGGTGGGTTGGTGGAGCGTCACCGCCCTTTTTGCGAAGGTTGAACGTCGACGCCTGCGTGCGGCGCACGTTTATTTTCTTGCCTTGCAACGGCGATTGTCCCCCTAACAGGTGGCCTAACGCCACCCCAAACAGAGCCATAAGGGTTCATTTGGATCGGCGGCGGGAGCCGACGCGGGAGGAATAGTTGCAGGGTTTCAAATCGGAGGTGGGGAGGCGGCGCTGGAGACGTGGCGTTATCTCCGCGGTCGCCACCGCCCGCACTCAGCGGACAATTGTTTTCCCGCAGCGCAGCCATGGTTGCCACCGCCCGCACTCAGCGGACACTTGTTTTCCCGCCGTGCAGCCATGGTTGCTCCCACACCGACGCTCAGATGCCGATCAAAACAAACCACGTATGTTGGCTTTTAATATTATGATTACACATGTGAATTGATTCTGAGATGTATTATTTAATTGAACAGCAATCATCAAAAAACTTAATTAAAGTAACCTGTTTAAGTAAGAATGATTACGAATTTACTGATCGTTATTTTTGCTCCTTGTCAGCTGGGGAAACAGATATATCCAATCAAATAATTTAAGCTAATTAATTTAGTATTATTATTAATTTTTTCTTTCTAATTTGAAATGTTATTAGGCTCCGTTCATTTAGACGGAATGTAAAGACCCACGACAAACCCTGGAACGAGGTGAAAACATGCACACAATCCAATGAATAAGAATACCAACTGATGTTGAGCTGACTGTATATATATGGGTTTGCATTCACTTATATAATAGCCAATTTTGTTTTTGTTATATGTATGAGTTTGTATTCAATTTCATGATGTAGATGAAAATGAAACAAAGAAAAAATTACAATGTTTGAAATGATTGTTGTATAGAAAACCCTGTGAGTACTCATTGATGAGTACTCACATGCATGTGTTCACTTTCTTATCAAGTACTCTGCATGCAATTTTCTAACACTAACCTATAATTGCCATTTAAGGGGAAAACTCAAAAAACTAAATGTGGTGTGATATTATGTTTTAACACAGTCATTATCTCTCTGATATTTAATAGGTTTGTGGGTGTATTTGTGATAAATTTTCGGTTTTGGTTGCACAGGAAACGAATGCTTCTCATGGACATCATAACAAAGTTATATATTGGTTTGCTAACATAATCATCTGGTTCTCCGCTATTGATTTATCTCCATTCCACACTAGAAGGTGAGTTTCATTTCAAGAAATATTTCAATTTTCATTCTTTTCATTGCACATGGTATTTAATTCAATTTTTTTTGTAATGACCCACTTGCTTGATCTAATTTTTTTGGCTTGTCTTGGAATAGTATTACAGTCATTTATTATTCAAAAATGCTAATTTTCATTTATCTTAAATGATCCTTGTTTTTCTGCTTGCACTATTTGTTCATTTAGATAATTATATATAGTAAGTATTATTGCAAGACATAATAAATTCATATAATATTTTATAGCGTGGAGTTATTGTTGCAACACATTGTATAATTCACATAACGTATAGATAATTTACGTAACTGTGTATAAATTAAAATTGTTGGAACAAGCTTGATGCAAGTGATAGACAGTTTTTAATCTTCTTCCTCCTAATCTTCTTCTTCCCTACTCTCCTTCTTCGCCAATCTTCTTCCTTAATTTTTTTCTTCCCTTGTCTTCTTCTTCCCCAATCTTCCTTTTCTCCCCTAATCGTCTACTTCTTCTTCCTCCACCTAATCTTTTTTCTTCCCGCTAATCTTCTTCTTCTCATGTATCTTTCTCTTCTTCTTCTTCCTCCACCAAATCTTCTTCTTTTTCTTCCCACTATTCTTCTTATTTCCCTCTAATCTTTTTCTTCTTCTTCTTCTTCCCCTAATCATCTTCATCTTCTTCCTCTCTAATCTTTTATTCTCCTCTTTTGCTCTAATCTTTTTCTTAATCACCTCTATTTTTCTTCGTCTTTAATTCTTATCTTCTTCCAAAAGATAGGCATGTGAGAGTCTAGTCACTAGGCATGTTAGACGAGGGAGGGGTAGACCAATAAATACTTGGAATGAAACTATAAAGAAAGACATGATGTACGTAGGCATTAGTGAGATTATGACAAAAGATAGGGCATTATGGCGACAAAGGATCCATATACTTGACCCCACTATAGTGGGATAAAGGCTCGAGTGTTATTGTTGTTTCATTCTAATCTTGTTCTTCTTTTTCCCCAATCGTTTTCTTCTTTTCCCCTAACCTTCTTCTTATTTGCTCCTAATCACATGCTTCCTCTTCTTCTCCATCCTAATTTTTTTCCTTCTTCTTCTCTCCCAATCCTCTTATTCTTTCATTCTCCCCTCTAATCATCATCTTCTTTCATTCTAGTTCTTTTTTTTCTTCTCCCTCAATTTTCTTCTTTTTCCCTAATCTTCTTCTTCTACTCCCCTCTAATCTTATGCTTCCTCTTCTTCTCCCTCCTAATCCTCTTCTTCCTCCAATCCTCTCCTTCTTTCTTCTCCCCCACTAATATTCTTCTTGTTCATCACTAATCTTCTTCTCCAATCCAAATCTTCTTTCCCCTAATTTTCTTTCTCCTTTTCACTCACAAACTTGATCTTCCTTTCCCCCTAATCTTATTCCCCTAATTTTCTTTTTCTCCTAATTTTCTTCTCCTCCTAATCTTCTTCTTCTCATAATATTCTTTTTTCTCCTAATTTTATTCTTCCCTCCTAATATTCTTCTCCCCCCCTAATATTCTTTATCTTATTCTTCTCCTATTCTCCTTCTCTTTCTTTCCCATAATCTTCTTCTTCTTCCCTTAGGCTTCTTTTTCTTTTCCCCTAATCCTCTTCTTGCCCTAATCTTCTTCTTCTCCGCCTAATTTTCCTTTTTCTTCTTTACCCATAATCTTCTTCTTCCCCTAATCATTTTTCCTTTCCCCATAATCTTCTTTTTCCCTAATCTTATTCTTCTTTGTTCTTAATCTTCTTGTTCATGCCTAATATTCTTCTTCTTGCCCCATAATCTTTTTTCTTCCTCCATAATCTTCCTTTTCTTTTCCCTAATCATCATCATCTTCTTCTTCTACCATGATATCCTTCTTTTGATTCTCCCTAATCTTCTTCTTCTTTTCCCATATTTTCTTCTTCTTCCTTATTCTTCTTCTTCGTAATCTTTTGTTGCGTAATTTTTTTCTTATGTAGTCTTCATCCATAAGTGTCTTCTCTATAATCTTCTTTCCCAAATCATCGCCCCATAATCTTCTTTTTCTTTCCATAATTATCATCTTCTTCTGCATTCTTCTTCCCCCTAATTTTCTTCTTCACTACTTTTCTTCTTTGCTAATTTTCTTGATCTATTTTCCCTTGTTTTTTCTTTTACAATCTTTTTCTCCTCCCCTAATCATGTTCTTCATCTTCTCCCTCTTATATTTTTCTTTTTCATCCACCTAATATTCTTCTTCACTCTAATCTTTTCTTCTTCCCCTCTAATCTCCCTCTTTTTCATTTTTCCCCTAATCATCTTCATCTTCTTCCGCTCTAATCTTTTTCTTCCTCCTCTTTCAAACCTCTAATCATTTTCTTTCCTCCTAATCTTCTTTTTCGCCATTAATAATATTTTTTCTTCCTCGCCCCTAATCTTCTCCTCCTCTTTCTTTCCCTATAATCTTCTTCTTCTTCTTCCCCTATTCTTCTTCTTTCCTTCTAATTCTCTTCTCGCCCTAATCTTATTTTCCTTCCATCCTTATTTTTTTCTTTTCCTTAATTTTTTTTTCTTCTTTACCCTAATCTTCTTCTTCCTCCTAATCTTTTTCTTCTTATTTTTCTGAAATTTCTTCTTCTTCCCTTAATCTTCTTCTTATCCTCCTAATCTTCTTTTCTTTCCCATAATCTTCTTCTTCTTTCTCTTCTCTTCTAATCTTCTTCTGTTCCCCTAATCCACTTTTCTTCTCTAATCTTCTTCTTCTCTAATTTCTTTATTCCTTAATCATCTTCTTCTCTAATCTTTTTCTTCACTAATCTTCTTCTCCCTCTATTCTTCTACTTCCCTAATTTTCTTTCTCAATAATCGTCTTCTTCCCTAATATTTTTCTTCTTATTTCCTCTAATATTCTTCTTTCTTCCTAAACTTTTTCTTCTTCTTATTCCATATTAATGTTCTTTTTCTTCTTGCTCTCTCCATAATCTTCTTCTTTTTCTTCTTATTCCCCTAACTTTCTACTTCTTCTCCTTAATCTTCTTCTTCCTCTTATTCTTCTTCATCTTTTCCCTAATCTTCTTTTTCCCTAATATTCTTTTACCTAATATTCTTCCTTTGATAATATTCTTGCCTCGATAATCTTCTTCCCTAATTTTCTTCTTCATTAATCTTCTTTTCCCCTAATCTTCGTCTTCTTAATCTTCTCTTCTTTGCTCCTAATCTTCTTTTTCTTCTTCAATCTTCTTCTTCTTCTCCCCATAATCTTCTTCTTCCTTTCCCTAATCTTCCTCCTCTTCTTCCCCATGCTTCTTCTTCTTCCCCTAATCTTATTATTATTATTATTATTATTATTATTATTATTTTTTTATACTTTTCTTATAATTTTCTTCTTCTTATTATTCTTCTTCTACCCTAATTTTCTTATTCTTCTCTTCTTCTTTCCACATAATCTTTTTCTTCATCCTAATTTTTTTTTTCTTCTTCTTCTTCTTATTCTCCCATCTAATCTTCTTCTTCCCCTCTAATTTTTTTCTTCTTCTCATAATCTTCTTATTCTTCTCCCCTAATCTTCTTCTTTCCCTTATTAATCTTATTATTCCCTCTAATTTTCTCCCCCTAATATTTTTCCCTTACTCTTATTCTTCATTCCTAATTTTTCTCCCCTAATTTTTCTTCTTCTTTTATTCCTCCATAATCTTCTTCTTCTCTCTAATTCTTCCCCCAAATCTTTTCTCGCTCTTATCTTCTTATTCTTCCCCATAATCTTCTTCTCCCTCCTATCTTCTTCTTCCCCTAATTTTCTTTCTCTAACCTTCTTCTTCTTCTTCTCCCAAATTTCTATTCCTTAATTTTCTTTTTCTTCCTGTCTTTTTATTTCACTTCTTCCCCATAATGTTTTTCTTTCCTAATATTTTTCTCCCTATTCTTCTTCTATCCTAAGCTTCTTATCCTTAATCTTATTCCTCCTAATCTTCTTCTTCACGAATTTCCTTCTTCTTTCCTGTTTTTTCTTATTTTCTAATTTTCTTCATCCCCAATCTTATTCTTTTTCTCTAATCTTTTTTCTCCTGTAATCTTATTCTTCTCTCGTAATTTTCTACATCTTCCATAATCTTCTTCTCCCCCAAGTCCCTTTCTTCTTCTTTCTTAGTTTTTTTTCTTAGTTTTTTCATGCTTTTTCATTTCCTCCATTCTTCTTCTTTTTCCCCTAATCTTCTATTCCCAGATAATCTTCTTCTTCCTAGATAATCTTCTCTCTTTCTTCTTCTTCCTTTCTAATATTTTTCTTTTTCTTTCCCCTAAATTTCTTTTTATTCCCACTAAATTTCTTCATCTTCTTCCCCTTAATCATCCTCTTCTTCACCATAATCTTCTCTTCTTCTACTTCTTCTCAATTTTTCTTCATTCATAATATTCTTCTTCCTTCCTATTCTTCTACCAATCTCCTTATCCTCTAATGTTGTTTTTTCCTAATCTTCTTCATCTTTTTTATTCTCTTTCTTCTTTGCTAATCTTCTTCTTCTTCCCAAACATTCTTCTTCTTTCGTATTATTCTTTTTCTTACGTAATCTTCTTCCTCCCCTTAATATTCTTCTTCTTCTCTCCTTAATTTTCTTCTTTTTCACTTTCCTCCTGATCCCTTCTTCCTCTCCCCAATCTTCTTCTTCTTCCCACATTATCTTCTTTCTTCTTTCATTCTAATTTTCTTCTTCTTCTTCCCCATAATCTTCTTCTTTTTCCCCTAATTTTCTCCTACTTTTCCCCTAATTTTCTTCATCTTCTTCCCCCTAATCTTCTTCTTTTCGGTAATCTTTTTTCTTCCCCTAATCTACTTCTTCTCTCCCCCCAATCTTCTTCGTTTCCCCCTAATCTTCTTATTCTTTCTAATCTTCTTCTTCCTCCCTCTTATATTATTCTTCTCCCTCTTAATCTTCTTCTTTGCCTCCATAATATTTTTTTTCTTTCTCATAATCTTCTTTTTCGCCCTTGTAATCTTCTTCTTACTCATAATCTTCTTTATTTTTTTTCTTCTTCTTTTCCCCCTAATCTTCTTCTTCTTTTCCCCTATAATCTTTTTCACCTTCTCCCCTATAATCTTCTTCTTCTTCTTCTCCCAGTATTTTTTTATTCTTTCCCCTTAATCTTTCTCTTCTTCTTCTTCAGCCATAATATTCTTCTTCTTTCTTTCCCCTAATCTTCTTCTTCTTCCCCTTAATCTTTTTTCTTCTCCATAATCTTCTTTTTCTTCTTCTCACTAATTTTATTCTCCTTTTTCTTCCCCTCTAATTTTCTTCTTCTTCTTCTTGCCCGCAACCATCTTCTTTTTCTTCCCACCTAATCTTCTTTATCTTTGTCTTCTTCCTCTTAATTTGTATTTTTCTTCTTCTTCCTCCCAATCTTCTTCTTATTTTCATAATCTCCTTATTCTTCCCAAATCTTCTTCTCTAATCTTCTTCATCCTTATTCTTTTTCTTCACTAATCTTCTCTCTCATATTCTTCTTCTTCCATAATCTTTTTCCCTTAATATTTTTCTTCCCTACTCTTCTTCTTCTCTTATATTTTTCCTTAATCTTCTTCTTCCCTTGTCTTCTTTTTCCCAATCTCCTTCTTCTCCCTTAATCTTTTTCTAATCTTACTATTCCTCTTCTCCCTCCTAATCATCATCATCATCATCTTCCCCTCTAATCTTCTTCCTCCTCCTCTTCCCTATAATCTTCTTCTTCTCAATATTCTTATTCTCCCCTCCAATCTTCTACTTCTTTCTCGTAATCTTCTTCTCCCCTAATTTTATTCTTCTTCCTTAAAAACTTCCTCTTCTTGTTCCCACAATTTTTTCTTCTCCCCCTATAATCCTATCTTATTCTCCCCCCAATCTTTTTCATCTTTCCCCTAGTTTTACTCTTCTTATTTTTCTTCTCCCTAATATTCTTCTTCTTCTTCCCCAAAGCATCTTCTTCTTCCCTAATTTTCTTCTACTTCCCGATACTCTTTTTTTCTTTCCCTCTAATCTTCTTCTCTCCACTTGTCTTATCATTTTTCTTCTTCCTCATAATCATCATATTATTTTTCTTCTTTTCTTTTTTCTTTACCACTTCTTAATCTTTTTTGTTTCTTCTCTTATTTTCTTCTTATTGTTCTTCTCCCTCAATCTTCTTATTTTTCCCTCAATCGAATCTTCTTCTCCCCAATCTTCTTCTCCCAATCTCTTCTTCTTTCTCAATCTTCTTCTTCTTCCTCAATCTTCTTCTTCTTAATCTTCTTCTTCTTCCATATTCTTCTTTCTCATATTCTTTTCTTCCCTAATGTTCTTCCCCGTAATCTTTTTTCCCTAATCTTTTCCCAGCTAATCATCTTCTTCCCTTCTCTTCTTCTTCGCTAATTTTCTTCTTCCCTTCTCTTCTTCTTTTCTAATCTTTTTCTTCACCCATAATCTTCTTCTTCTTCCTCCACCTAATCTTCTTCTTTCCCTAATCCTCCTATTCTTAGTCCCCTCTAATCTTGCTCTTCTTCTTCCCCTCTAATCTTGCTCTTCTTCTTCTTCTTCCCCTATCATCTTTTCTTCTTAATCTCTTCTCCTCTAATCTGCATCTTCCTCCTCTTTCCCTCTAATATTTTTTTTTCTTCTTCTCTAATATTTTTATTCTCCTCTAATCTTCTTTTTCATTTTTCATTTTAATCTTCTCCCCCCTAATTTTCTTTTCTTCCCTTAATCTTCTTCTTCTTCTCCTAATCTTTTTCTTCTCCCCTAATCTCATGCTTCCTATTCTACTCACTAATCTTTTGTTCTTCTCTCAATCCTCTTATTATTTCTTCCCCCTCTAATCTTCTTCTTGTTCCCACTAATCTTCTTCTTCCGCCCTAATCTTCTTCTTGTCTAATATTCTTCTTCTTATTCTCCCCCTAATTTTTTCCCTTGTCTTCTTTTTTTCACATTAGTCTACTTCTTTTTCCCTAGTCTTATTCTTCCACCTCTCCATCTTCTTAATCCATCTCTTTCCCATAATCTTTTCACCTTCTTCTTGTAGTCATCATCTTCTTCTTCCTCATACTCTTCTTCTCCTTAATTTTTTCTTCTCCCCTAATCTTCTTCTTTTCATAATCACCTTCTTTTCTTGTAGTTCCCCTTAATCTTCCTATTTTCCTTCCTAATCTTCTTCCACAGAATCTTTGTCTTCTTACTCTTCTTCTCCTTAAATTTCATTTTTTCTTCTCCCTAATCTTCTTCTTTTCCTGTAGTCTTCCTTTTCTTGTTCCCCCTTAATCTTCCTTATTTTCCTTCCTAATCTTCTTCCCACAGAATCTTTGTCTTCTTATTCCTCCTAAATTTCATCTTCCCCTTAATCGTCTTCTTCTCCCCCCAAACTTTTTTTTCTTCTCTTCCTTTCTAATCTTCTCTACTCCTCGTAATCCACATCTTCTTTAATATTTTTCTTCCCTAATCTTTTGCTTCTCAAATCTTTTTTTCTCAAAATTTTTTCTTCCTTATTCTTCTTCTTCCTAATCCTTTTCTTCCATAATCTTCGTTCTTCATCCCTGATATTCTTCTCCCATAATCTTCTTCTTAATATTATTCTCCTCTAGTCTTCTACTTCCTTAATTTCCTTCCCAAAATCTTCTTATCTATTCTTCTTCCTAATCTTCTTCTTCTTCCCAAATCTTCTCTTTCCCGTAATCTTTTTCTTCCACAATCGTCTTCTTCTTCCTCTAATTTTTTTTCTTCCCTCTGAATCTTCTTCCCACTAATATTTTCTTTTTCTTTCCCCCTAATGTTCTTTTTCTTCTTCCTTCATTATCTTCTTCTTTTTCTTGTTCCTCTTCCCCATAATCTCCTTCTCCCCCATAATTCTATTCTTCTTTCCTAATCTAATATTTTTCTAATTTTTGTTACCCTAATCTAATCTTCTTTTTCTCCTAATTTTTCTTCTTACCCATAATCATCATCTTCTTCCTCTCTAATATTATCTGCTTCTTTTTCTTCTCTCCTAATCTTCTTTTTCCCCTAATCTTTTTTCTTCCGCATAATTAACCTCTTCTTCCCTCTTAATATTCTTCTTCTTTCCCAATAAACTTCTTCTTATTTTTCTTCCTCCCTCCATTCTTCTTCTTCTTCTTCTCCACTAATTTTTCTTTCCTAATTTTTTTCTTCTTCCCCTCTAATTTTTTTATTCTCCCCATAATTTTCCTCTTCTTCCATCATAGTCATCTTCTTCACTCCTATTCTTCTTCCCTTTTAATTTTCTTTTTCTTCTTCATCCCCCCTAAATATTCTTCTCCCCTAATTTCCATGTTCTTTTTCCCCTTTATTTTTTTCCACTAATCTTCTTCTATAATTAACTTCTTCCCCCCTAATCATCTTTTTCGCCTTCCACCCTAATATTTTTTTTCTTTTCCTAATCTTCTTCTATTCTCTCCCAATCTTCTTCCTCTTCCCCTGATTTTCTTCTTCTCCCTAATTTTTTTCTTCCCTCTCAATCTTCTTCTCGACCTCTCTAATCTTCTTATTCATTCTCCATATTCTTCTTCTTCATCCCCATAATCTTCTTTCCCTAATATTCTTATCCCCACCTAATATTCTTCTCCTCCTAACCTTCATCTTCTCTTCTCAGCCTTAATCTCTTTCTTCTTCTCCCGATGATCTTTTTCTTCTTCTTCTCCATTCCTCCTAATTTCTTATTCTTCTTCTTTTCACACATTATTCTTCTTTCTCAAATAATCTTCTTCTTCTCCCAATCTTCTTCTTTCCCCTCAATATTCTTCATCTTCTCCCTTCCTCATCTTCTTCTACTACTTCCCCCTATTTTTTTTCTTCCCATTCTCCTTCCATAGTCTTCTTCTTCCACAATCTTTTTTCTTCCTCTCCCTCTAATCATCTTCTTCCCTCCAAATCTCCCCCTAATATTTTCCTTCTTCTTCCTTCATAATGTACTTTTTTTCTTCTTCTCCCCATTATCCTCTTTTCTTCTTATTCCCGTATTTTTCTTCTTCTTCCCCTCAATCATCTTCTCCTCTTCCCGATTATTCTTTTCTTTTTCTTCCTCTTCCTCATAATCTTCTTCTCCCATATAATTCTTTTCTTCTCCCTAATCTTCTTACTTTTCTTCCCCCCTAATTTTCTTCTTCTTCCATCCAAATATCCTTATTTTGGTTCCCCCCAATGTTTTTCTTCTCACTCCTAATCATCATCTTCCCCTCTAATCTTCTTCATCTCTAATATTTTTCTTCTTATTCTCCCCCAATCTTCTTTTCCCATAATCTTCCTCTTCTTTCGACTAATCTTCTTCTTCCCTCTTAATATTCTTCTTCTTTCCCAATAAACTTCTTCTTATTCTTCTTCCACCATAATATCCTTCTTTTTGTTAATCTTCTTCTTCTTTCTATTTTTCTTCTTCTTCTTTACTTAATCTTCTTTTCCCCTCTAATCTTATGCTTCTTTCTTTCTAATCATTTTCCTCTTCATCCCATGATATTCTTATGTGCCCTAATCTTCTTCTTCTATATGCTTCTTTCTCCATGTTCTTCTACTATAATCTTCTTTTTTAGTATTTTTCTTCCTCCGTAATCTTCTTCTCACGTAATCTTCTTCCTCAATATTTTGCTTTCTCCATATTCTAGTAACTCCATATTCTTCTTCTTTCAAATTCTTCTTCTTCTTTTTTTTGTATTCTTCTTCTTCATTAATATTCTTATTCTGTAATCTTTTTCTTACGTAATATTTTTCTTCTGTAATCTTCTTCTGTAATCATCTTTCTCGTAATTTTCTTCCATCAAATCTTCTTTTTCCCAATCTTCTTCCCCTAAACCATCTTCTTCTTGCCCCCTAATATCCTTCTTCTTTCCACTAATCTTCTTCTTTTTCCTTAATCTTCTTCTTCTTCTCTAGTCATTATGTTCTTCTCCTCCCTCTTCTTTCACTTAATTTTGTTTTTCTTCTCCCTAATCTTCTTCTTGTTCTTCTTATTATTATACTTCCCTCCTAATCTTCTTCCTCCTTTTTATTCTTCTCCCATATTCTTCTTATTCTTCTCTTATTCTTATCTCTCCTAATCATCATCATCATCATCTTCTTCTCCCCTCTAATCTTTTTTTCTTCATTCTTTTTGTTCTTCTCCTTATTCTCCTTTCTAATCTTTTTCTTCCTCTCTAATCTTCCTCTTCTTCTTCCTTCTAATCTTCTTCTTTTCTCCCTTAATTTGTTATTCTCCATAATCTTCTTCTTCTTCTCCATAATCTTCTTTTCCCCTGGACTTATTCTTCCCTTTTCTTCCTCCTAATTTTCTTCTTCTTCCCATAGTCTTTCTTCTCTTCTTCTTCTTCATAATCTTCTTTTCCCCTCTAATCTACTTCTTCCCGTTGAATTTCCTCTTCTTATTCGTCCCTTAATCTTTTCGTCACTTAATATTTTCTTCCCCTTAATCTTCTTCTTTCCTTAATCTTATTTTCCCCGTTAATCTTCTTCTTCCATTTCTTTTCCCTAAATTTTTTTCTAATATTCTTGTTCCCATATTTTCTTTTTATATTATTCTTTCCCCTAATCTTATAATCCCCGACTCTTCTCCCATAATATTTTCTTCTCTAATCTTCTTCCACTGTAATCTTCTTCATTTTCTTTTCTAATCTTCTTCTTCCTCTCTTTTTTTCTTCTTTTCTTCTTCTCATAATATTCTTATCTTCCCCAATCTTCTTTCTTCTCCCATAATTTTGATTGACCTAAATGATCCTTGTTTTCCTACTTGCACTATTTGCTCATTTAGATAATTATATAGAGTAACTATTATTGCAAGTCATAATAAATTCACATAACCTTTTATAGTGTAGTTATTGTTGCAACACATTATATAATTCACTTAACCTATAAACAATTTATGTAACTGTGTATAAATTAAAATTGATGGAACAAGCTCATTTTTAATCTTCTTCCTCCTAATCTACTTCTCTACCCTTCTTTTTGTTATTCTTCTTGCTTAATCTTTTTTCTTCTCTTTGTCTTATTCTTCCACAATCTTCTTCTTCTCAATCTTCTTCTTCCCCTTTATCTTTTTCTTCTTTTTTTCTCCACCAAATCTTCTTTTTCTTCCCGCTAATCTTCTTCTTCTCCTCTAATCTTCCTTTCTTTTTCTTCCCCCTAATCATCTTCATCTTCTTTCCCTCTAATGTTTTTCTTCCTGCTCTTTCCCTCTAATTTTTTACTTCTCCTCTAATCTTCTCTTTCTTCTTCATCGTTCATTCTAATCTTCTTCTTCCCTCCAATCTTCTTCTTCTTCTTCCAACAAATCTTCTTTTTCGTCCATAATCTCATGCTTCCTCTTGTTCTCTCCCATAGTCTTTTTCTTTCTTCTTCTTCTTCTCCCCTAATGCTCTTATTATTTATCTCCCCCTCTAATCTTTTTTGTTCCCCACTAATATTCTCTCTTTCTCCCTAAACTTTCTTCCCTCATCTTTTTCTCTTATTTCCCCCAACCCTAATCGTTTCCCCCCTTGGCTTCTTCTTACCCCCTAATCTTATTATTCCTCTAATATTCTTTTTCCTAGTCTTCTTATTCCCCCTCCACTAATCTTTTACTTCCCCTAATTTTCTTTTCCCCTATTTTTATTCTTCCCTTCCAATCTTCTATTAACCCCTTAATATTCGTGTTCTTCTTATTCTTTCCCGTAATACTCTTCTTCTCTTTCTTTCCATATAATATTCTTCTTCTTTCCCTTGTCTTTTCTCCTGATTTCCCCCCAATTCTCTTCTTGCCCTAATCTCCTTCTTTCCCCATATTCTTCTTCTCACATAATCTTTTTTTTTTTTTTTCCTTAATCTTCTTATTTTTCCCAAATCTTCTCCTTCCCCTAATCTTTTTCTTCTTATTCGTCCGAAATTTCTTCTTCTTCCATTAACCTTCTTCTTCTTCCCCCCAATCTTCTTCTTCTTCCCCCCTAATCTTCTTCTTCTCCTCTTCCCTTCAAATCTTCTTCTTACTCTTTCCTTCAAATCTTCTTCTTTTTTCCCCTAATTCATTTTTCTTCTCTAATTCTTCTTCCCTAATTTTTTTCTTGCTTAGTCTTCTTCTTCCCTAATCCCTTCTTTCTTAATATTCTTCTTCCCAATTCTTCTACTTCTCTAATCTTCTTCCCCATAATCTTCTTCTTTCCTAATCTTCTTTTTCTTCCCTAATCTTCTACTTCTTCCCCAATCTTATTCTTCTTCCCTTAATCTTTTTCTTCTTCTTCTCTTATAATCTTCTACTTCTCTTCTAATCGTTTTCTTCTTCTTCTTCTCCTCAATGTTCCTTTTCTTCTTCACACCATAATCTTCTTCTTTTTCTTCTTATTCCCTCTAACTTTCTATTTCTTCTTCCCCTTAATCTACTTCTTCCCCATATTCTTCTTCTCCTTCCCCTTTCCCAATCTTTTTCTCCCCTTAATTTCTTCTTCTTCTTCTTCTTCTTCTCTATAATCTTCTTCTTTGATAATCTTCTTTTTCTCTAACATTCTTCTTCCTCATGTTCTTCTACTTTCTAAATTTTTTTCTTTTTTAATCTTCTTCTTTCACGATCTTCTCCCTTAATCTTCTTTTTCCCCAATCTTCTTCTTCCTTAATGTTCTTTTTTTCTAATCTTTCTTTCTTTCCTAATATCTTGTTCTTCTTCCCATAATCTTCTTTTTCTTCCTCCTAATTATTCTTCTTCCCCCTAATCTTCTTACACTTATTCACTCAATCTTTTCTTCCTCTTTCACCTTAATATACATATTTTTTATTCCCATTTTTTTTCTCCAACTTTCTTATTCTTTGACCTCATCTTCTTCTTCTTACTCTACTTATTTTTCTTCTTTCTTTTTTCCCTTAATTTCTTAATCTTTTCTCCCCCTAATCTTCTTCTTCTTTCATATGCTCCTTCTTCCCATGTTATTCTTCATCCGTAATCTTCTTTCTCCATAATCTTATTTTTTCAATTTCTTCTTCCTCCATAATCTTCTTCCCACATATTCTCCTTCCTCCATATTTTCATTTCTCCATATTCTAGTTCTTCTATATTCGTCTTCTTATTACGTATTCTTCTTCCTCTGTAATATTCTTCTTCCATAATCTTCTTCTTGCATAATCCTTCTTTGTAATCTTCTTACGTAATTTTCTTTCCCAATCTTCTTTCCCAGTATGTTCTTCTTCCAAAGTATTTTTCTGCTCTCCCTAATCTTTTCACTTCTCCCCTAATTCTTCTCATTTTCCCCTAATCTTCTTCTTCGCCCCCAATTCTTCTTCTTCTTTCCCTTAATCTTCTTCTTCTCCCCCAAATCTTCTTTTCTTCTTCAATCCTTATGTTCTTCTCCTCCTCTTCTTCTCCTTAATCTTTTCTTCCTCCTAATATTCTTCTTCTTCCCCTTCTTTTTATTATTATACTTTCCTCCTAATCTTCTTTCCCTATTCTTCTTCTTCTCTCCGTAATCTTTTTTTTCTCCCCCTAATCATTTTATTCTTCTTCTTCTTCTCCACCTATTCTTCTTCTTCTTCTTTTTTTTTGCTCCTAATTTTCTCTCCTCCCTCCTCTAATCTTATTCTTCCCTAATCTTATTCTTCCCTCTAATCTTCTTCTTTTTCTCTTATCTTCTTCTTTTTCTTCTTCGTCCCCTCTATTATTTTTCTTCCCCTAATTTTCTTCTTCCCCTCTTAATCTTGTTATTCCTCATAATCTTCTTCTTCTCCCTAATCTTTTTTTTCCCTATTCTTATTTTTCTACTAAATCTTTTTCTCCCCTAATTTTCTTCTTTTCTCCTTGTATTATTCTTTACCTCCGCAATCTTCTTCTCTCCAGTAATCTTTTTCTTCCTCTTATCTTATTCTTCTTCTTTCCCTATTCTTCTTCTTATTCCTCCTGAATTTCTTTTTCTTCCCTTTAATCTTCTCCTTCCCTGTAATCTTCGTCTTCCACTTCTTCCTCCTAATTTTTTCTTTCCTAATATTTTTTTATCTATTCTTCTTTATTCCTATTCTTCTTTCCCTAATTTTCTTATCCTCGAACCTTCTCCACCCTAATAGTGTTCTTCCCTAATCTTTCTTCTTTCCATAATCTTCTTATTATGTAATTTCTTCTCCTCAATCTCTTTCTTTTGCTAATATTCTTCTTTTCCCACACAATCTTCTTCTTCTTCTTCCCTTCTAATTTTTTTTTCCCCTAAATTTCTTTTCTCTTCTTCTCTCTATATTTCATCTTCTTTTTCTTCTTCCCCTTAATATTTTTTCTTCTTTCTCCTATTTTTCTTCTTCAACTCCCCCTAATCTTTTCTTTCCCTAATCTTCTTTATCCTTGTCTTCTTCCCCTTAATTTTTTTCTTCTCCCTCCCAATCTTCTTCTTCTTCTCTCCTAATCTTCTTATTCTTCTTATCTTATTCTTCTCTGATCTTCTTTGTCCATTTTCTTCCCTAATCTTCTCTCATAATCTTCTTTTTCCGCAATCTTCTTCCCCTAATCTTCTTTACTAATCTTCTTCCTTAATTTTCTTCTTCCCATATATTTTTCTTCCCCAATCATTTTTCTCCCATAATCTTCTTCTCTTCTTCTTCTTCTTCTTATCCCTTATCTTCTTCCTCCACCAAATATTCTTCTTCCACTGTAATCTTTATCTTCTTCTTCTTCCCCCGAATCATCATCATCTTCTTCATCATTTCCCCTCCGATCTTCTTCCTTCTCTTTCTCTCAAATCTTCTTTTTCTCCAATTTTCTTCTTCTTCTCCAATCTTCTTCCTCTTTTTTCATTCAATTTTCTTCTTTTTCTTCCTCCTACTTTTTTCTTCCTCCTAGGCTTGTTTGGTAAGCTCTGAAGCTGGAAAAGTTCTTTTTCAGTTGTTTGTTTAGGTAGTTTTTTAAAAATCACTTTTGTAAAATCTTCTTTTTTCAGCTCTTTGAGAAGCCAGCGACCCCCCCACGATCCCGAAAGCTGATTCACGACTTTTTCTTTTTCACGTGTGAACTGCTGCCACCCGATCCCGTGCTCTACCCGACGGGAAAGACGATTCCCCTCTCGCAGCGATCCCTCACCCGTCGGAAATGACTATCCCGCTCCTAGCCTTCGGAAATGACGATCTCGTGCCCTTGACTGAGCCGATGATGGAGATCCCGCGCCCTAGCCATCGACGACGATCCCCCTGGAAACGACAGTACTGCTGTAAACCCACTGCGATCCTGCTGCGCCGCCGACGACGATCCATCTGCTGTGATCCCGCTGTGATCCCGCTGTGATCTCGCTGTGATCCCGCTACGATCTGCTTCTCCTCTTAAGATCCCGAGCCCTAGCTACTCAGGTACCCTCTTTCTGTGCTTCTCGTCTTAAGATCATGCCGTTTTTCCATTTTTTGCACTCTCGCTTGATTCATACCTATTTTGTGCTTGATCCCCCTATGTTTTTCTGTGCTTGTGATGTGTATATGATGTGAGTGTTTGCTTGTGTGTGTATATGGTGTGAGTGTGTGCTTGTGTTTGTTTGTGATGTCTACATGTTGTGATGTGTGCTATGTATATGTGTGTGTATTTGATGTGTTGTGTGAGTATGTGTGTGTGGTGTGTGTGTGTGTGGTGTATGTATGTGATGTGGTGTGTGTGTGTTGTTGTGTGTGTGTGTGTGATTTGCATATTGTGTTGTGTGTGTGTGATTGGCATATGGTGTGTGTATGTGTGATTTGCATATGGGTGTGTGTGTGTGTGTGTGTGATTTGCATATGGTGTGTGTGTGTGTGATTTGCATATGGTGGGTGGTGTGTGTGTGTGTGTGATTTGCATATGGTGTCGTGTGTGATTTGCATATGGTGTGTGTGTGTGTGTGGTGTGTGTGTGTGTGGTGTTTGCGTGTGATTTGCATATGGTGTGTGTGTGTGATTTGCATATGGTGTGTGTGTGATTTGCATATGTGTTGTGTGTGTGGTGATTTGCATATGGTGTGTGTGTGATTTGCATATGGTGTGTGTGTGTGTGTGTGTGTGTGTGTGTGTGTGTGTGTGTGATTTGCATATGGTGTGTGTATGATTTGCATATGGTTGTGTGTGTGATTTGCATATGGTGTGTGTGTTATTGCATATGGTGCCTGGTGTGTGTGTGTGATTTGCATATGGTGTGTGTGTGATTTGCATATGTGTGTGTGTGTGATTTGCATATGGGTGTGTGTGTGATTTTGCATATGTTGTGTGTGATTTGCATATGGTGTGGTGTGTGATTTGCATATGTGTGTGTGGTGATTTGCATATGGTGGTGTGTGTGTGATTTGTATATGGGTGGTGGTTGTGTGTGTGTGTGTGTGTGATTTGCATATGGTGTGTGTGTGGGTCTGTGTGTGGTGATTTGCATATGGTGTGTGTGTGTGATGCATATGGTGTGTGTGTGTGGTGTGTGTCTGTGTGATTTACATATGGTGTGTGTGTGTGTGATTTGATAGGTGTGTGGTTGTATTTGCATATGGGTGTGTGTGCGTGATTTGCATATGGTGTGTGTGTGTGCGTGATTTGCATATGGTGTGTTTGTGTGTGTGAGCGTGATTTGCATATGGTGTGTGTGTGTGTGTGTGTAAGCGTGATTTGCATATGGTGTGTGTGTGTGGGTGTGTGCGTGTGCGTGATTTGCATATGGTGTGTATGTGTGTGTGTGTGCGTGATATGCATACGGTGTGTGTGTGTGTGTGCGTGATTTGCATATCGTGTGTGTGTGTGTGTGTGTGTTGTGTGTGTGTGTGATTTGCATATGGTGTGTGTGTGTGTGATTTGCATATGGTGTGTGTGTGTGATTTTCATATGGTGTGTGTGTTTGATTTGCATATGTGTGTGTGTGTGATTGCATATGGTGTGTGTGTGTGTGATTGGCGTGGTATGGTGTGTGTGTGATTTACATATGGTGTGTCTGTGTGTGATTTGCATATGGTGTGTGTGTGTGTGATTTGCATATGGTGTGTGTGTGTGTGATTTGCATATGGTGGTGTGTGTGATTTTCATATGGTGTGTGTGTGTGATTTGCATATATGGTGTGTGTGTGGGTGTGTGATTTGCATATGGTGTGTGTGTGATTTGCATATGGTGTGTGTGTGATTTGCATATGGTGTGTGTGTGTGTGGTGTGTGTGATTTGCATATGGTTGTGTGTGTGTGGTGTTTGTGTGCGCTGTGTTGTGATTGTGTGTGTGTGTGTTTGTGATTTGTGATTATGTATGTGTGTTTGTGATTTGTATATGGTGTGAGTGTGTTTGTGCGTGTGTATGGTGTGAGTGTGTTTGTGCGTTGTGTATCTATGTTGTGATTTATATATGGTGTGAGTGTGGAGTGGTGATGTGTTATTTGTGAGTGTGTGTGTATATACGATGTGTTGTGTTTGTTTGGGTATGTGTATGTGTTGTGATTTGTATATGGTGTGTGTGTGTGTGTGTGTGTGTGTGTGTGTTTTGTTTGTGTGTGAATGTGAGTGTTGTGTGGTTTTGTGTGTGTGAATGTGAATGTTGTGTGTTTTGTGTATGTTATGTGTGAGTGTTTGTGTGTATGCGAGTGTTGTGTGTGTTTGTGTATGTGTATGTTTATGTGTTTGTGATTTGTATATGGTGTGTTGTGTGTGTGTGGGTTGTGTTTGTGTGCGAATGTGAGTGTTGTGTGTGTGTGTTGGTGTGTGTGTGTGAATGCGAATGTGTGTGTGTTTTGTATGTTAAGTGTGACGTGTGTGGTGTGTTTTGTGTGAGTGTGTATGTATTTGGTGTGTGGTTTGTGAGTGTTTGGTGGGTTATGTTTGGTTGTGTATGTGATGTGTTGTGTGTGTTCTTTGTTGATTATGTGTGTATTATATTATGTGTTTACAAGTACAACGAACTTTTGAACTTGAGCTGAGTTAAGTAACGACAATGGTATCAAAATTACAGTATAATTGGTAAGCCCAAGGAAGGAGGAATCTTAGCGACTTGAGAGTCAAATGAAGTTTTATTATTTCTGATCTTTGTATTAAAGAGATCCATTTAAAGACGGGCTGTTTAAACTATATCCAGATACAAGATATCATTTGGCAGATTATGCTCGTGGCAGTCGACCTGTTCAAGGCAGACATGAATATTTTAATAAAGCGCATTCATCTCTTCAAAGTGTTATAGAGCGGATATTTGGAGTTTGGAAGAAAAAGTGACATTCTTCAAAAATGCCACAACACTTTCAAGAAACGTGTGATAGTGCTAGTGACTATGGAGTTGTATAACTTTATTCGCAGACATCCATCACGCTAGGATCTAGAATTTAATGCTTTGTGATGCGAATCAGTCTTCATTCATACCATCAGAGGATGAGGACCCTAGAGCAGAGGAAGGCATTGAAACTGATATGTTTGATGCTGGGGGAGCTGATCATATGTCTGTCGTTCGAGATAG